>CAWTZC010000180.1:6000000-6559814 GCA_963919715.1 Microtus obscurus
TATTTCAGGACCAGAGTTCATAGGATGGTGCAACCCAGATTCTCTCCTCAGGGAAACATTTCTGCAAACACCATCATAAACACACCCAGAAGCTTGTTTCTGTCAAGTTTACCATAAAGATTAAATATCACTGTTGTTCAGAGCGTTTTTGATCTTTCCAGTGACACTGGGAGGGATTTGTTCCCCAGCCAGAGACTCTGAAAAGAGACTCCATCCCAGTCCCAGGAACCATTGAAATAACAGCTACTGCTGAAGCCAGGTTTGCTGCTCTGGGATAGGTTGTTTAGCCAAGACAAACCCCTGACCCCTTACAGTGGCTTCAGAGAAGCTTCAGTCTGTCATGAGAAATGCAGATGATCCTCACATCACCCTAGCTACAGAAATTCTGTATAATCCCACAGTGCCTCCTAATGACTAGGTAGTTGTCCTGAAAGCAATTAGGGAGGATGTTCATCATTGCCCATATGAAAAAAAAAAAGAAAAAAAAAGACAGGTCTAGTCTTCCTGAGAAGACTGAATGGCTAAGCAAAAAGATTTTGGTCAGCAGACCAACAGTCATGTGTATATGCGCTGGCTACATTAGCAGTCCCCCTTTTACTTTGATTGGATCACCCGTGCTGCTGCTGAGGCTCCAGTAAAGCATCATCCAGTTTTCCCTTACCTGCTATGCTCTTTATCACTAACTAGATGAGACAGATGAAGTCATAATATACACTCCTCGGGTCGTCAGAACCAGGCATGCACAGCAACCGCAGTTAGAAAGCAACTCAAGAGTCACAAAGAGAAGCCAGGAAGAAAGACGAAAGAGAACTGAGCCTAGAACCGCTGCAGACGTAGTCATAAGACAAGAGGTGGTAGAGAGCTGAGGACATAGGAAGCAAAGAACTGAAAAGAGCCAAGACTGCAAAACAGTGGAGGGATGCAGAGGTCCGAGGCTGAGGGTGAACTCCAGGCCCAAGCTGGAGAAGGGCTTCAGAGAACAGCCACAAAGGTCTCTGCGGGAAAGCTCTTAAAGTCTTAGTAGTATGTGGGTTCTAAAGTGCTCAGAGGAGAGCTTACTAGTATCCATGGTGCGTTTTGCTCATCTCGAAGCTGTCACACTTAGGTCTGCCTCAACACTCAAACTTCAGAGCTACAGCATTACTAGGAAGCTGACATCCAAAGCTCAAGATGTAATATTAAGAGCCAATATGGCTGCCTAAATGGCACCAGAACAATGACAATACCAATTGACATGTCAACTTAATGGGCAACTTTCATAACATTGCAGAGTAGAGACTCAAAGACCATTCATCAGGACCAAAGTCTGAAGTGAGAATCTGTATTAAGCTTGCCAGTGACTTCCTGGAAAGAACCCCTTCTTCCAGAGTAGCCTGGAATGTATTTTACAGGGAACTTGGAAAGTCAAATAACATGGAAAAACTAGATCCTGCTTGGCAGGAGGCAAAGCAAGCAAGTAGTTTAAGAGAAGCCAAAAATATACAGTTAGCTGGGGGCATTTTGACCCCAAGTTTCTAGAATAGGGCTGAGTATTTTCCCAAGGGACATTTTATAATGGGGATAAAAAAAGAGAGGTCAGATACAAGTTCAACCAAAGATGGCTCCAGCTGAGACAGGATGGAGGAACTTTTGCTCTGTCACAATAAGATACCTTTATGATATAGGTTGTGGAGCTCAAACTATTAATGACTTCTGAGAGAGGAAATATTAATTTGCCCAATAGATATAGCCACTGATATGTTAGCTAATTCCAAGTAGTCAGCCCTAAACATAAATCATATGAACAACATTAAATTGACTTATCAGGTTATATTTGTTTGTGTATGTTCCAATAATTTAAAAGAGAGAGAATTTGAGAAGGAGTGGGAGGTAACAGAACGTGTTGGACAGGAGAGAGAGTAAACATATAAATAAAGCTAATACAATACTCATGTTTGAAGATTATAAAAATTCTAAATGAACAAGAACTGAACAATGCAATGACTTGAAGCTTTATTATCTTCACAGAAAATCCAGCTTCAGCTTTGTAAGGGGACCTGACTGAGGCTTGAGACTTTTACCATCCAGGTCACAAATCTGCAAAGGTAGAATCTGCTAACTAGTATTCTTCCCCTTGTGGCCCGCTACACAATTACTATATGAAATGCATTTAGTTCAGAAATATTTTCCACAAAGCTTATCGACTGCTAATCAAGTCCTAAGTATATAAGCCTGTGAAATATATCATCATATGTAAGCCATAATGATATATATAAAGTTCTATAAAATATAGAACTTTTCTGAGAGAAGGGCTATCTATCATCAATCTTACAAATCAGAACTTCTTCCAAAAGTCCTTAGATTCTCATATGAATTTTTTCTAGAAAACAGAATCTAATAGAAATAAGGAATATATTCCCTCCTCGTTTGTTTAATGGAGCAGAGCATCTGCCATCACGTGACAAACTGTGATTTGAGCTAGAGGTAATGTTTGTACAAATTACTTATGACATTAAGTGTTTGTGGGAAGCAGAGGTTATAGGCCCTTAATGTTCAGGCAACCTACACATCTGTTCTCTTATCTGTGGCAACCATGAATAATCAATCATGCAGGTGTGGATGCTGAAAGAATCCTCCTCTTTTACATACAGTTGTACCCTTGGAGATGTACCTGCTGAGCCGAGATGACAGTAAAATGAACATGCTCTGTCTTCCACATCAATTGTCTTATTTTTCCTTTCATCCTCGCAAAACATAATCCACCAACACACAAACACAGAGAGATGCCCAAATTCACAGATGCCCAAATCCACAGATGCCCAAATCCACAGATGCCCAAATCCCATATCAAGATGGTATAGCATTTGTATATGATTGGCACCTCATTTTATAAACCTTGAAGTACCAATGGATTAATTGCATAAATAATCCTGAATTATATGTGCATAGCTGATATGCTATATTTTTAGGTGATATTGACAAAAAGCCTGTGCAAGTTCTGTGCAGATGTAATTGTTTTATAACAGGCATTATTCACCAGGGTTGCTTGTAGATGCCAAAGCTCTGGAGGTTTAAGTATTTTATGTCTAGGCCTATCTGAATTTGATTGCTAGTGTAATCACACTCTTAATCAAAGCAGTGATGCAAGATAAAGGTTTGCAAAGTACACTTGTCTTTCAGACCCTGAAGCCAAATCCCTGCGTCACAGCAAATAGACTGGAAGAGTGTTGGGGGAAGATTCTGATGGGAAACGGATGCATGAGTGGCTATGTACACGGATGAAGCTCCTAGAAAATTGACAAAATGCAGAATTTGAATTAGATCTGATGACAGCAACTAAAAATATCTTTTAAAATAAGGAAACAGGTAAACTCCTTCCAGGGGAATATTGAGGCAAGAGCTGGAAAGAAATTTCCTGGATTTTCTCAAAAGATTTACTGGCTCATTGTCACCTGTTGGGAAGAGAACAATTAACTTTGTCTCTGGTGGCTATGGCCCATTATGAATACGCTGAGATACTCTTCTTTTTCTCCAACCTGAGTTTGTTTACAAACAAGATATTTCAGGGGAATATGAACAAACAAAGAAGCAAAGTGCTGATTCAGTATTCTAAATGTATTCAGTATATAGGTTGAAGAAACCAGTGAGCACAAGTTGAAAGCTAGGCCATTTTCCGTTTTTTCCAAAATAAGTTCTGCTACAGTCATGTGACTTGTTGAAAGAATATCCTAGGGATGCTGAAAAAGGAGCTTTTTGTGGTAAGTAGATGGTGGTGTATGACGTGAGGAGAAGATCAACAACAGCAATAGGCTGCACTTAGAGATAAGGGAATTAAAGAAATCAAGGTACAAATCAAGCTCCAAATAGCAACATGGTAAGAAGGGAAGACAATTTTTTTCTTAGACAACAGGTTTAGGTTTTCCAGACTTAAATTTGTAAATTTACAAAGAAAATATTATAATCCTTAGATAGAGTTTATTCAATAGTCAAGTGATATTTGCACAGTTTTCAAAACTCACTAGTCACTTAAGTCAGCACCAAGAAAATATCCATGTGATAAAGTTATTATGCACTCATTGTGTGTGGTTTTGTGTGTGCATTTTTTGTGTGTGTGTGTGAGAGAGAGTTCTCACATGTGTGTGCTCTAGAGATTGAACCTAAATGCTTCATGCATGCTAGACAATCATTCCAAGTTGTATCCCGAGATTAATTCCTAAATGCAAATAAAGATCCTGATTTCAAATGCTAGTTTCGGCCTTCTTCGGCTTGGCTATGTTGTTCTATATGTCTTGAGTATATTGCAACAAAGCACTTGTCTAATATTTAATTTTGAGAACATATTAAACTTTTCTTGTTATAGACAGCCTGCTGAGGTATCATAGAGTCCTCTTTTCCCATAAGAATGCTGACTTCTTTCAATGATGCATCTGTTTTCCAATTTAAGAAGTAATCCAATTGCCTTTATAGAGGTTCTCTGACCAAATCTCTCCAGAGAGTCTTTGGGCTCCTCACCCACCGACTCCCACAATCTCACAGAACGTGATTTACCAGCTACTCATCGCATAGTCAATAACAGCAGGGCTTTCATTTCCTAGGCTTTAAATAGATTCTTTTTTCAGCTGGGCTAAAGTCGCTCTTGGGAAGGTAGACATTTTCCATTATTACATCTAGTTGAGAAATGAGCAACTCTGTCTGGGACATTGAATTCGAATCACTGGTGCACTAAGGGATGGAATTTCCGACCGGGAAACTGGGGACTTGGCTCAAACTTCCTGTCTTAAGGAATGCAGTTTTGCATTTGATAGTGGTAGGAGTTTGTTTCTCAGAAAAGTCATTTATATTCTAATCTAAAGCTTATCACACAAGTCTGCAATATGAGGAGGGAGCTGGTATTTGACATCGGTCTTTATGTGCAGACCTCTATATTAGTTTTTGAGCTGTATCTTGTTCTATCTTACAAATCATGCAAATAGTTGCTATTTTCTTCCCCTTACAAGAAAAAGTCATTCAGCGATGGCCACACTGTTAAATGTCACACCTAGGTCTCAAACAGGCAGTCCTGAGGCTTATGCTCCCTCTGAGAGAAAAGGCCTTTTTCTGCATATTACTATGTATGAGTAGGAGATTTATACAGGCTTACTAGATATATCAATTACTTCAAAATCTAGCTCGACTTAATTAACTATAAACATTTTAAAAATAATAAGTCTAACAAATTATTTGACTGGATAACATTGCAGTTGATGAAAACCTAGAACACCTCCCTACTCTTTTTTTGAAAAAAAATCATTTTATCTGGTTTCTTCAGCATAGTCACAAGATGTCAGGATTTTAGGGATGCCAGGCCTCCAAAGAATCTCTATAAAGGGTTTCTAGCCAGAGAAATCCTTTAAAGGTAATTGAATTACATGTTGAATTGGAAAATATATATACTTTCTCAGTCAGTGAGTTGTATCCCTAGCCCTGAAGCACTTCTTTAAAACAAAATAATATTTAAAATTAAATTAGGATTACATTACTACCCTTCCTTCCACTTCTTACAAAAATGCAATCTGTTGAGTCCATGTTTGTTAGTTGTGCATATGGTTTCAGGGATGACCACCTTGCATTGCCTGGCAGAAGCTGATTTGTCCTCTCCTGAGCTGCTTTTATTTTATTTTTTATTTATTTATTTATTTATTTTTTTTTTTTTTGGTTTTTCGAGACAGGGTTTCTCTGTGGCTTTGGAGCCTGTCCTGGAACTAGCTCTGTAGACCAGGCTGGTCTCGAACTCACAAGACCCCTCCCAAGTGCTGGGATTAAAGGCGTGCGCCACCACCGCCCGGCTCCTGAGCTACTTTTAATTCCCCATATGTGTATGGTGTGTGCAGGTCATAAAATTTGAAATGGTATCTTGGGAGGTGAACAGCAAATCTTAAGACAGGAATAAAAGCTAGAATTATATGTGTGTGTGTGTGTGTGTGTGTGTGTGTGTGTGTATTTATATTTATATATTACATAAATACACAAGGAGGGACTAGCAGCCAGAGGGAGCTAGGAAACATGGAAGAGTACAGTCTGGCAGTTGGATAAATAAGAACAAAATATAATAACAGATATGAATGAGAACACAATAGTGAGGCCCATTACCTTTCATTCTGACAGGATCCTCATCATAAGCATTTAGTAAACACAGGTCTAAATGCAGAAACAAAAATCCAAAATATTCAAGCATCTCAGAAATTCAGTCAGTTGAACACATTCCGCTGATTTAAAAAGCAGCTCTCCAAGGCTGGAGAGATGGCTCAGTGGTTAAGAGCACTGCCTGCTTTTCTAAAGGTTCTGAGTTCAATTCCTAGCAACCACATGGTGGTTTACAACCATCTGTAATGAGATCTGGTGCTCTCTTATGGCCTGCAGGCATGCAGGCAGGCATAATACTATACCAAATAAATAAATCTTAAAAAAAAATATAAAAACAGCTCTCCATTGTGCCCCAGAACTTTTCTGCAAACTAACTCTACAGTTAGAAAGTCCTTCAGCTTCCTTTTTCCCTTGGAGCTGGCTATCACTGCCATAAAGATATCTTCCATTCTTTCTGTGCCCCTCAAAAACAGTTACCCAGTTTCTATCTAATAGTATCTCCAGTTCTGTGTGTACTTTGAGATATTTACTTATTGGCAGGAGGTCACATACTTTGTATTTCTTTGTGCCTAGTAGATACATTAGTGAACAAATTATATCTCTTTCCATTTCCTTAAAATGACACTTAATATAGGTTTTAAATAAATGCTATTTAGAGATAATTATATTTCTTTTAAGGCAATTTAAAATACAAATTTCTGCTAAAAATGACTATCCATTAATAGTCATATAAAATTAAATCACTGTGTATAAAAATATGCATATAGAATATGTTTGAAGAAACCGCTCTTAGCAACATTGCCTCCCTTCCCACCTCTGGATTCCTTTTTTGTTTTTTGTTTTTTCTTTTGCTCTACTGACATTTTGACCTTTGCATCACAATAGCCCTTCCTAGTAAGTTTCTGGTTTTATAAATTGATGCTCGAATTAAATCCATATATTAACATATCTGTGATCATTATTTTACATTGATGCAAAGGTTGTGAAATTAATTGAGTATAATTGCTGAACCCAATATGAAGAACATTTTAAAAACTGAAACACAAACACATTTCCTGGTAAATGGATGGTAAACAGCTATTGAGCTAATCCCCTTTCTCCTTACTTGTCTGTAAGGACCACAAGAAGCATTTCTTTCTTTAGTTCACAATCCTAGAAGAATACCTTTGCAGTTTTACCTCAATGTAATATTATTATACAGGCCTGCCTGTGTCACAACTTATATCAAAGGAATCTTATTACTTTCCTTTCCACTAGGGATTACACTGTTCCACCATATCAATAACATTATGTTGATTGGCCAGTTGAGCAAGAGATAGCAACCAATTTTGACTTGTTGATAAAGCATATGCTCACTAAAGGATGGGGAAAAAAAATCCAACCAAAATTCAAAGGTCTTCTTGCTCAGGGAAATTTATGAGTCCAGAAGTATAGGATATTCAAAAATGTAAACAGATCCCCTACAAGCAAGAGACACAATGCTTATTGAGCCTATTTAGGTTTTGAAGGCATCAAATTGCTGACTTAGGTATGTTGCCTAGGCCCATATACCAAGCGATTCAGAAAAACTCTTTGTTTCTTTGAATGGAGTCTTGAACCAGAAAGGACTCTTGAGCAGGTCCATGCTCCTGTTCAGGTTGCTCTACCACCTGGACTATACAATCCAGTAGACCCTCTGGTACTTGGGGAGTTACTGATAAAGAATTATGTTGTTTATTGCCTTTCCCACACCCCTATAGATGAATTACAGTGGAAAGCTTTAGTATTCAAAGGCAGGGTCTTACTATCTCCTTTTGAGAGTTAATTATTTTGAGAGGCATCTATTCTCCTTTTGAAGATAGAACTTGGCCACTTATTGAGCCTTAGTGTAAACTGAACATTTGACAATGGACTACCAATTTACCATTTGAACAGAGTTACTCCATATGATCTCAGTATTCATTAACTGACCCACCCAGCCAGAAAATTGGATGCACACAGCAGCAATCTATTATCAAATGAAAGTGATATGTGTACAATTGGCCAGAGCATGTCATGAGTGCCCAAGTGAGTTACACTAAGAAGCATCCCAAATTCCTATCATTCTTACTCCTATTAAAATGTCTTCTGTTCCCAAGCAGCTACATCTATTGCATTATGGGATGCGCACTATGATAGTCTGTGTAAGAGAAGGCAAATGCCTGGCTTACAACTGGTTCTTTATACTATGCAGACACAGATAAGTGGACAGCTGCAGCCTTTTAGCTCCCTTCTGGCACAACTACTAAGGACACTGAGGATCCTTCCTTGCAATAGGTGTGGATTTTAGGAAGAACTCATAGTCTTAAGTTTTGGTTGGAAGGAAAAGTGGCCACATGTACTATTGTTTACTGGCTCATAGGCTGTAGACAGGAATTTAGATGGCTGATCAGGGACACTGAAGTAGTATGATTAGAAAATTGGTGAGAAAAAACATCTGGATAAGAAATATGTATCTAGATGTCTCTGAATGGACAGAAGAAACTTTTATTTCATGTAAATTCTCATCAGTTAATTTTAGAAGAAGAATTTAATAATGAAGTATATAGGATGACCCAATTTATGAATAGTCATCCTCCATATCCAGCTAGAATGCCACATAGAAATGGGGGTTATGCGCTCATTTGTCTAAAGCTAATTTATATATGGCTGTGTCTAAGTACCAAATCTCTCAGAAGCAGTGACTGACCCTGAGCCTCGATATGGTGGACTTCCTTTTGGTGATGAGGCATGGTTGGTTACATTGAACCACTTGTATTGTAGAGGGGACATCACTTTGTTTTCACTGGAATATATACTTATTTTGGTTATGTTTTTGACATTTCGCTAAATAATTTTTATGCAAAGTTTATCATTACAGAGTATCTTATCCACTATTGTGCTATTTGACACAGCATTGATTCTAACCAGGAAAGGCAGTTAAGAAAAAGCAAGAGTCGCTTGTGCTTATGGAATTCACTCGTACCATGTCTCTCAGTATACTAAAACAGTTTGCTTACTAGAATGATGGAATGACATTTAAAAAAAAACTGCTAAAGCACCTTATTGGCTGGGGCAGGGTTCTCAAGAAGGCTGTATATGCTTTGAATCAGCATCCAATAGATGGTACTGTTTCTTCTATAGCCAAGATTCTCCAGTCCAGGAAGCAAAGGGTGAAAATGAAATGGCACATCATCCCAAGTAATTCACTAAGAAAAACATCTTTGCATTTCCCAAAACCCTGTGTGCTCTTCGGGCCTAGATGTTCTCATGCCAGAGGAAAAAAAAAATGCTTCTACCAAAAAGGTACAACAAAAATGCCATTGAGTTGCAAGTTAAGACTTCTTCCTGGACAATTCGGAGCCCTAAGGCCCTTGAGTTAACTGGAATAAAAGTGAGTAACAATGATTATGTTTTAAAAATAACATACATTCCTAGTGGGAAATCATTCCACAAACTTAGAGATTAATGTAGGAAAAACTATATTCTGAGGGGAAAAAAACCACCCCCCTGACAATTAAGGAAAGTCATGCGATTCCAGGAGTGAGGCATATGTACTCCTGCATAGAGGTCCAGAGAGGCCATTGCATGAAACTGAGAAGGCGAAGCCTAGATTGCGTTGGAGACCACAAGATGTTGGAGATGTCAGAGTTGTGGGATAATTACTGAGGAAAACTACAAACTGTGTGTGGAAGGAGCTCAAGAGAAAGTAGTATGTAGCAGTCAACAAAAATGAACGAATGGATTTGGAGACCTGAAGAGTGCTTTGACATCAGGCATGGAAATGCCCAGCTGTGTCTTGGACTTGCTTTGCTCTAGCGTGTACTCACTATGATCCTTTCCCTCCCTTTCGGAATGGTAATATATATCCTGTGTTATTGTATCTTCAAAATATGTGATCTATTCTTTTAATTTTTATTTGACAAGGTATTACAGTTAGGAGATTACATGAGCCTTAGGAGAAACTTTGAACCTTGGACATTTAAACAGGAATTATACTGTGATAGATTACGCAGACTTTTGAAGTTTGAAAATGCATTTTAAAATTATGATATGGCTATAAAATATGATGTGGGAGAGAAGGGGTAGAATGTAGTAGTTTGGATGACCTCCACAGGCACACAGTGAGTGCTAGTGTTTCAAAGAATTAGGACGTGTAGACTTGTTGGGGTAGGTGTGGCCTTATTGGAGGTTGCATGTCACTAGGGATGGGCTTTGAGATTTCAGAAGCTCAAGACCGGCCCAGTGAATGGTTCATTCTCTTTTTCTGCTGCCTGCAGATCCAGGTGTAGAACTCTTAGCTCCTCTCCTACATAATGTCTACCTGTGTGTCACCATGCTTCCCATGATGCTGATAATGGATTATACCTCTGAACTGTTAGCCAGCCCCACTTAATTTATCAGAGTTGTTGTGACCATGGCAACTCTTCACAGCAATATAAAATCCTAACTAATTCATGTGGGATCTAAAGTATTACATGGTAGAATCATCACAATGTGGCTAGGGTGAGGCAAACCAGATGCTTGCTAATCAACAGATTAGACACCTCCATAACAATTGTTTTTCAACTATCAAGCAGCATGCCAGCTGTTTGCACTAGAAAGTGGGGGCCTATCATTTAAAAATCTAAGCAATAGTGGAGAGGGTACCTAAAATACCCTTCTCCTATAATCATGTTGATGACTACTATTATTGTCATCATAGAACCCTCATCCAGTAACTGATGGAAGCAGATACAGAGACCACACCTAAGAATTGGGCTGAACTCCTAGAGTCCAGTCATAAAAAGGGAGGAGTCATAATATGAGCAAGGAGAAACCCACAGAACCAACTGACCAGAGCTAGTTGGAGCTCACTGATTCCAGACTAACAGCTGGGGAACCTTGCGTAAGACCAAACTAGGACCTCTGAATGTGGGAGACAACTGTGTGGCTTGGGCAATTTGTGGGGCCACTATCAGTGGAACCAGTATTTATCCCCAGTGCATGAACTTGCTCTTTTGAGCCCATTCCCTGTGGAGGGACATCTTGCTCAGCCTAGATACAGGAGGCAGGGCCTTGACCCTTCCTCAAGTGACGTGACAGACTTTGATGACTACCCTTGGGAGGCCTCACCCTCTCTGAGGAATGAATGGGAAGTAGGGTGGGAAGAAGATGGGGGAAGTGGGAGAATGGGAGGGAGAAGGAACTGAGATTGATATCTAAAATAAGATTATTTTAAAAATAAAATTTAATGAAAGAAAGTAAAGGCCTAAAAGTTGAGCTCCGGGGTAACAAGGAGAGATGTTTAGATTTCTCTCAGATTTCCAAGGTCACAAGACTTCTTCATATTTTCGACGGAAAACTCAAAAAGCCCAAGACCAGGGACACTACCCAGTGTTGGGGTTCAGAAGGTTGTGTAATTGAAAGGCTGCCCAAAAGCTTTACTTGGAGCTTGTGGATCTTCTGTGTAAAGCTGTCAGGTAATGTTCGTGACAATCTGGAGATCAGATCCTCATAAGACCTAGGGTCTTTTCAAACCTCTGAGCAACTATCCTACTTCGGAATAGATCAAGCATCTGTTGAGGGTGGAGCTGCTGCCTGAGGCAAGCAATTTGATAAACTGTGAAGCCTCCAATCTCTGCTATCTATTGGTGCTTCCTGTTTCCAGCTCAGAAAACACTATTAAATTCTGGTAAGGAAAAATCACTCTAGAGATGTCTCTATTAGACTACAGTGTAGCACAAATAATAAAAACCCAGAGATATAAATTGGGGTTCAACCCAAAAACCAGAAAAGTAAAGCAGCCAAGCCACTAGAGAAGTCTAACCTCTACCAAGGCGGGGCAACTGCAAACTAAGCTTCTCTCTCCTCTCATTTTTTTTTAAAAAATTTATTTATTTATTTATTTATTTATTTAAGATTTCTGCCTCCTTCCCACCACTGCCTCCCATTTCCCTCTCCCTCCCCCAATCAAGTCTCCCTCCCTCATCAGCCCAAAGAGCAATCAGGGTTCCCCGCCCTGTGGGAAGTCCAAGGACCACCCACCTCTATCCAGGTCTAGGAAAGTGAGCATCCAAACTACCTAGGCTCCCACAAAGCCAGTACTTGCAGTAGGATCAAAACCCAGTACCAGTGTTGGGATTAATGGTGTAAAACACTCTAGTACTGGGATTAAAGATGAGTTACCACCACCTGGATTTATTTCTGCTTTGATCTTGTGTAGCCCACAGTGGTCTTGAACTTGCAGAGATCCATCTGCCTCTGTCTCCTAAATCCTGAGAGTAAAGATATGTGTCACCATTACCTGACTTCTAGTGGTTTTAGCATTGTTTTTAGTCTTTAGGCAAGATTTATTTAACAAAATACAAATAATATACCAGGACACTAAATGTTTCAATATACCAGGGAAAGTAGCCCAGAAGTGTGTCTCCAAGTCATCTCATTGACATAGCTAAGCAGCCTACTTTAAGAGTATTTGGCTTTCACAGTTCCTTGTTTGTCCAAATATTTTGTACCATTCACGGTCATTAAGTCTTGAACTTTGGAACAGCTACTGAGTTGACACCAGTCGAAGAAGTTCTTCCATCAGAGAAGAGCTTGTCTTGTGTAGGTAAAAATAGTTCATCAATGTTTGTGATTAAAAAAGGCCTCACACAAACAATTTTAAGGCAGTACCTTTAGGAGCGAGGTCAATCAATGCCAATGTTTCTGCTAGTTGTTTCAGGGCTGAGGTTAATCAATCCCAACCTTTCCCCTAGTTGTTTAGGGTGTCTTTAGTCTTCAAGGTGGCTGGTTTTGTCAGAATGATAGCCTCATTAGTGTTAAACTGTCAATGTTACAGCTCATTTTGAGCAGCAAGAGAAGGTATAAAAAGTGCTAATTAGACTTATTTAAAATACCCTAAACCCAACAGCTCTGCTTATTTACATGAAAATGAGCTTCAAAATTGTTTACAATATAAACTTTCAGAACTTATTATAACACTGACAGTGATTTTCACATTTTAACAATACTTTAACGGTGCTTAAAATTTGCCTGCTTGCCTGCTGACCAAGACTTAAGAGATGGGTTTGTATTGTATGACAAACATTCCCTGGGGAAATGCAACACACACACACACACACACACACACACACACACACACACACCTTTTTCCCACAGATAGGGAGTAAAGTTACCACCAAAGTCCAACTTGGTGAACGAATGAGTTTTATGGGGATTACTTAAAGGAATTTGGGTGAGAGATTACTTCCAAAAGCAGAAATTACTCAAGCACAGCTACATCACCAAAGTCCACCTCAGCATTGGTGGTAGCTCACAAATGTGAACATGGAGTACACTCCACAGCCTGCAGGTAAGAGAACATCCTTTTCAGTCTGCTCAGCTGGTCTGCACTCTTCCAGGCAGCTCAGCTGGTTTAGTTTCCTCCAGGCAGTTTGGAGGATCTCTGCTTCTTCTAGGTGTCTGGACGTACCTGAGCCTCTTCTTTGCAATTTGGCTTATCTGAGACTGACTCTTGGTATTCTTTACTATCTACATACTCTTAAGGAAGAAAGGGGCTAGGGAATCTGCTCAGTTTCAGAGACTTCCTAGAGCTATTTTGAGTTTTTTATTATCTGTGTTGATGAGCCTCCTATCAGGATGCTACACAACACTGTCTCATCTTATTTGTCTCATCTTACTGGTAATCCTAATGCTCAGAGGCAGAGGCAAGCAGATCTCTGTGATGTCGAGGCCAGCCTTGACTCCAAAAGCTAGTTTCAAGACAGGCTCCAAAACTATAGAGAAATACTGTCAGCAAAAGCCAAACCAAAACACCTCTCTTCACAGTGCTTATTTTTTTAACTCCTTTTATCTGTGACTGCCTGTCCTCTTTTATATTGCTGTTACTGTCTCTTTAAAGACTTCATTTTTAAAACTATTTCTTCCTTTTTATAACTGTCTATACTCTTTTTCTTCTCTCTCCCAAGTCTATACAAATTTTTAAAACACACTGTGTCTTGTTTAGAGGGCATTTATGTCTGTATCTGTCCTATTGTGTATCTGAAAACCTCTTCTGACAAGGAGCATTTTTAAATGGTAAACTGTGGTTGCAGCAGCTCTAGATGCTGGCTTCACCTCTGTGGGCCTTTCAATATGGTAAAGGTATGTTTACTGCTAGCTCTGGGACTTCTAGGTGGGAGCCGTGCTCACCATCTCATGGGAAGAATCATGTAGCACATAAACACTTTTTGTCTAAGTAAAAGCTAAATCTGCTATACAGTGTGTAGCACAGCCTAGAAATGTCTTCATGTATGGCGGCAGAAATCTGCCATACTTTCCTGCCTGTGCATGCCTAGCAGACCCAATTTAGCTGCATACCGAGGTGGGGGATGCTGAGTGACAGGAAAGCTCTCAGCTACTTTCCTCCTAATTCCAAGCAGGCATACAAGCACCCGAATCCAAAGTGTGTGGCTAGCCACATGTGTTAACACCAAATGTATGGGTGCCATTTTGTAAGCACAGACCGCGTTTTCATTCCTGGCCACCCAGACCCAAATATTCACACAGAAGCTATATTAATTACAACACTGCTTGACCAATTAGCTCAGTATTCTTATTAGCTAGCTCTTATACCTTAAAATAACCCATTTCTATTATTCTGTATATTGCCACGAGGCTGTGGCTTACCAGGTAGGATTCCAGCAACCATCTCCTTTGACAGCTACATGGTGACTCCTTGACTCTACCTACTCTCTATATGTATATCTTTTCTAGTCTGGCTATATTCTGCCCTGCCATAGGCCAAAGGAGCTTTATTCATTAACCAATAAAAGCAACACATATACCGAGGACAACCTCATAAGACATGTACTATCTATTTTGTTCTGGTCATCCTACATAACCCACTCATTTATATTATTTGCATATTCCATACAAAAGCAAATGTTACCAAATCATCCTAGATGAATTTTGAGATATTTGGATGCCATGGGAAAATCAGGATAAGAACGACTTAGCACATAACAAAAACCTGAACAATGTGAGTAAAATTATTAAAGTCCAGTTGTTAAGACCATTTTGCATGTTTAAACATGAAGTTTTGGGACAGGAGTTGTTGGCAAAATGTGTCCTAAATTCAAATTGTCTCTTGCAGTGTTGCTATTCTGGGTGCTTTTAAAATCTAATTAAATTAAAGAAACATTTGGAAATTGCCTAAAGAACTTGCACAAGTGGTTTTTACAAAAACAAGAAAAAGTAAATAGCTATTTTAATGGGAAAAACATCCAGCCATGAAGTCAATTTTTCCTGTTTTTGACTAAAGTAAGAAAGTATTGGCTGGGATCTGTTCACAACACAACAAGCAGAATGGCTCCAATGTCTGATTGAATTCACTGAAACATTTCCATTTTAATGGGAGGAAAAGAGGTATCTGTGATGTGTTGTATTCTGTTTCTCTTCTGATCTGCTCTTACATACTAATTCAGAGGAATTAAAGACAAACATGAGTAGAGACCTTTGGGGCCAAAACAGAGCTGCATTTGAAACAAATAAACTGTATTTACATATCTGAGGAAGGGTATCTTTTTTCTGTTTTTGGTTATCAGATATAATATAGAATATTTCCTGGATGGTTAAAATCTTTGTCTATACAGAGAGATAATATACTTTAAAATACTGATTCCATGATGGCTTAACAACATTGAGGTTAGTAAGTTTAGTGAGAAGATGGCTGATTGGGCAGTGAAAAGAGTAGAGAAAAGAAAAATAGTTTCCAGTGATTATAAACGAAAGACTAACATATAGATTCATCACATCTGAAACCTGGATGGATATGGCTGGCGAGGAAAAGTTGATTGGTTCTTTTAAGACTAGGTTCTTGTTGATTCTTGCCATAAAATTTTTGAAAAGAAAAAACAGTCACAAATTTTTGCAGAATTATTGGTGTGTTATTTTTTTGGCATGACTTAAAATACCCTCTTTAACAGCAAGCAATCCATAACTTAAAATGGATAAAATGGTGAGCATGGCAGTCTACTGCACCACAGTTGCCCAGAAGCCAGGTTCTTGCTCTGAAATTTTCTTCTTTCTCTGCTTTCCCTAGCAATGGTTGTGTGAAGGCTGAGAAAATTTACAGCCATTCCAGAGGGAAAAGGGTGAATTGTAAGGATGGGATTGGTGGAGGGCGGTGTTTCTTGAGGCCTTCCCAGACCTCCTTTTGCATGGAACTGACAGAATTGGGTAAAACACTTGATCATGAGAACACATTGAAAGAACAGTGATTTTCTGCACCTTCTCCACACACCACAACTCTTGGTCTTCCATTTATTTTTCATAGGACTTAATCTCAATCCCAACTCACATGACTCTATTTTCTATTGATTTTTATTGAGCTCTACATTTTTCTTTGCTCCCCTCCCTGCTGTTCCCCTCCCTTTCAACCCTTCCCCAAAGTCCCCATGCTCCCAATTTACTCAGGAGATCTTGTCTTTTTCTACATGACTCTTTGTGCAGCCCAGGCAGGCTTCATACTCTCACAATCCTCTGGCCTCAGCCCTCAAGTGCTGCAAGAAATTAAGCCTATGTTGGTTCATTTGTTCATCAGAATAATTCTCTGGGTTTAGAAACAAAGAACTCTCCTTCCTTAGTCACATGAGAGAGAAATTAAATTTGAGCAGGAAAAGGAACTAAACTATAAAAGATGTGTAAGGCAGGTAATTAGTTTGGGAGGACCTGATTAATGGCTCTCCTGAGGCCTGAACAAAAGTCTCTGAAAAAACAGGAAGTAGAGAAAAAAAAAACTATATGGTGGATTGCTATGGCTAGAGTCATTTCCAACTTCTTCAGGGCTTTCACTGCGGGAGAAGCAGGCCTGAAGCACTATCACGTTCATCTAGGAAACATTCCAGCTATTTAGGTTTTGAAACCTCTCTATCCTCCTTTGTCTGCTTCATGTATATACAACACACGGAATTCTGGTTCTAAAAAAAGCACGGAATTTTCTAAAAGTAACGACCCTAGTAGAGGGCAGAGAGAAAGGTGTGATAAGGAAAGGGTATACAATCGTATGTCTAGCAGGATTCAGGTTCCTTTTGGTTTTCTTCCCTGATTCCCTACCTAGTTACTGCACTTAGCCTGAATCCTTCTCTCAGGACCACATGAACCTACAGTTAGTTCTGCATCTCAGGTGGGAGGATTGTTGAGACTGTCCCAAAACTGCACCAACTAAATGTTAGGTTAACAATCAATGATGCTCATCTTTGAAATACCTCAGTGTCCTACCCGTTTTTGCCCTACCTTTGCTTTTACTGAAAGTCTTTACTGTTTTGAGGGAGTTGGTATTATTTTCCAGCTCTATTTATTGTTTCTTTTATTATTACAATTATCATGAGAATATAGGAATCAAGATACAAAGGGAGCAAACTGTAAAGGGTCAGAGAGCTAATAGGGTTTTCTGATCTTCCCGAGTTGCTGTGATAATTTACACTATGTTGTTGTTGAATGTTTTTCTGGACTGTATTAAGTAGAAAAATTATCATTGTTTTCCATTTCTTATTTTTGAATCAAGCATTTTTCAGATAATAACAGACTATTGTCACTTCCCTTTGTGCGACAACAAACATATTAAATTCAAAATAAATTCAGATTTATTGAGTAAGGGCATTGATTTCCTAATATCTATCTTTAATATTGACACCTGCACTGGTATTTATTTTAATTTTATGTATTTCATTAGTGTAAGAATATCTAAACTCATTACAAATGTTGCAAAGGAATTATAAACTATAATATCTATGGCCTGTTCTGAAATAGTTGTTTTACATCTGTACAAAAGAATTGAAAGCATATGTAAGCTGAGGATTTCTTTCCTCATGATGTACCACAACTTGTTCCAGCATGTAATTGGAATATGCACAAAGACACACGCTTGGACTAACTAGTGCTTGCAGAGGAAATACGTTATGACATAATCTGTCAGACAAGGTTTCCTGCTAACAGAAAGATGAAAAGAGGTACTAGAAAGGTAGAAAATGCTGTGTATATACCAGGCAAGAAAGCTGATTTTTCTGCTAGGAGGAATGTGAGAAAGCACATCACCTGTGTCACGTGCACTGGGTTCTTAAAAGAGTGGGACTCCAAGGCGGCAGACTGAAACTGCAGAAGCACCATGGCGAATCTGATTTCACTCATTGTTCGGTTGCTAACAGCGGTTGCTTGGGAGAAATATCCAGCATTACCTTTTCTCAAAACCTCCAAACTGCTCTGTGGAGGTTTCAAAGTGCTAAACATATGTGCCAACTGCTAGTGTTTGAACAGAAAAGAGATAAACCTACTGACCCTCTAAATCAGTGGTTCTCAATCTTCCTGATGCTGTGACCCTTTAATACAAACTGCTCATGTGTGGTGACCCCAACAATAAAATTATTTTCATTGCTGCTTTATAACTGTAGTTTTGCTACTGTAATGAACCGTAATGTAAGTGTTTGAAATGCAGGGTATCTGGCATGTTACTCCTATGAAAGGCTGTTCTAACCCAAGAGGGACTGCAAATTTTGAGAACCACTGTGCTAAAGAATCCATGATTTTAAAGTCTACTCCTTAATTTCAGGATATTTTATCATACTTCATTGTAGTACTTAAAAAAAAGTATGTAGATGATTCAGACTACACAGTTTGAATTTCAATTAAACATACATAATTCTTTTCTGGTTCTTTTCAAATCAATGGTAAACATGTTTATAATTTTACTTAGCCACACATCTAATTATTTTGTGGAATATTATTTTAACTCCAAAAATGTGTTATATTTTTTTGGTGTGGAATACTACTTGAACTGTGTAAAAATGTGCTGCATTTTTGTGCTATATTTGTTTAATTATATAAAAAATGTGTTGCATTTATTTCACTTTGCCTGCCTAAGGCACCTTATTGGTTTAATAAAAAGCTGAGTGGCCAATAGGTAGGGAGGAAAAGGATAAGGCTGGGCTTGTGGGTAGAAAGAATATGCGGGAGGAGAAATCTAGGCTTGAGAGAGAAAAAGGAGAACAGAGAGATTGAGGGAGAAAGAGAAGGAAACACCAAGGGCCGGATGCTAGGCAGCTGTCTGACAAACACACACACACACACACACACACACACACACAACAGTGAAAAAGAGAGAGAGAGAGAGAGAGAGAGAGAGAGAGAGAGAGAGAGAGAAAGAGCAGATTGAAATAACAGTTAAGCTAATTTTTTATGTCATGATTTGGGAGTTGGTAGGTGGCCCCCAAAAGGAAAGCTTAGTGCATAGTTAGATTGTACTACAGTACAGTCTCCTGATAGCACAGACTTCTTAAGTTACTGATGCTACAATCAAATAAATCTTCACCATGACCAGCAACCTGCAGTATTTCTGGTGGGGTATTTTAAAAGGTACCTGAAAATATACCAACTTCAGTTTTCTCAAAAGATGTAAAAGGTAAATATACATTTATAATTTTCTCCTTATATAATGTATTATTATATTGGAATGTTTGAATTTAAAATTTGAAATCTGGGGCTGCTGAGATGGCTCAGCAATTAAGAGCTCACATTACTCTTGCAAAGAACCTGGGTTTAGTTCCCACCACCCATGTGAAACAGCTCACAGTCTCTTATAATGACAGCTCTTCTGCCCTCTGTACATTCACATAGATTTAAATTTAAATCTAAAAAATCTTAAATGATAAATTTCAATGCCAAATTGAAAACCTTTTATCAGAAATGTTTATAGAACTTGTATCTCACTTAGAAGTTCTAGATTAACACAGCGTTTTCACATAAATGCTATCATAATAAGGAGTTGTACAATACAGGCTGTTTGTAAATGGCTTCATGTTTTCAGTACTAATTTGAATGCTGGACTTACTCTACGAAATACACTACAAAAATGTTCATCAGTTCACAGTTCCTTGCTTCTAGAAAGAGTAATATGTTGAATGCACAAAAGGCTCCTTGATCTTTAGATTAAAACATCTTCAAGACAGTTTCCAAATTCCTCAACTCAAATGCACTATGAAACCTAGAATTTTGCCATAGTAACAGTACGTTTAGAAGCCTGTAAAATATTAGAAAATTGTGTTTTACTCAAAAATGACTTTATATATCAATAATTTATTATTTTTATAAAGCAAACTATATCATTTACTATAAATGATATACTTTTCTACATGAGTGAAAAATAGGATGAGACATAAGTCTTGTAATGAAACATGCATACAGAAGAACAAATGCTTCCTTTTGTGTTAATAGTCTCAATAATTAAAACATGGTATTTGTCTCTATTGCTATAAAAATTATTTTTGGTAATATTTTTCTGTTTATAATTTGCCAGCAATGCATAACCCTCTTGGTAAACTTCTGTTGTCAGGATGTTTTCCATCTTATTTAAATAGTGGTTCAACATATTCTCCCTCACCAAATCCTTCTTGACCTTGGCAACTTGGAGGAATTGAGAGTATTGAGGAAGGAACTCTGTAAGAGTTCTTGTAATTTCACATGGGTATCTTCTCCCTCAAGGCTCGTTGGCCACTAGCCCAGGAGGGCAAAGGGAGCAGAAGCAGGCAGCAGGGTTTAGAAGTCCATGAGCATGATGGAAAGATCTTCCAGGAGTCAGCTTCAGAGAGACAGATCATTTTACTGTTCCAGGGATAAAGTATATAAAGGATCTTAAGTTTATGGGCAAGAGGACTGCACTGATCATGACACAGTACCTATAATTATCAGGAGGGAGGAAAGAGCAGGGTTTATGTGCTAAGTCACACAGCCTTTTCAGGGAGCTGTACAGAGTCCTCTTTAAAATAAGGCCAAGCATCTGAGCTTAAAGCCACTCTCCAAATAAGGTTAGGAAGAGAAGGGGAGTCCTACTAAAAAGGGGACTCCTCCATTTTGTACCTACATCAGAGAGTTATCTGTACATGGTGAGCTGCAACCTTAAATGCAGGGTTCTCCAACAATTTCAAAATTTACTGTTTTAGAACATTCTTTTAGAATTCCATACAAGAGAGCTAGTTTGGATTACTGGAGCATAAAGGGGAATTTAAGAGAAAGAGAGGAACCTAAACAGGGAACCCCCAGTCACACATGTGGGTCATTGAGTTTAATTATATCTAAAGTAGAATGACCTGGTAACCACTATAGCATAAGTGAATTAAGCTGAGGTCACTTTGTGAGTCCAAATAAGGTGATTATTTTGAAGGGCACACAGCAAATAAATGGCTCTTAAAATCCATCGTGTTTTGAAGTTATCAATAGATGATAGAAATTAACACGCACACATGCACACACAAATACACACACATGATTTTCAGAGTATTAATCTCCTCCATTGCATCTACAACTAGGAATTGTTCACAATCGCTCTGGTGTATTCCTAGCATCTATGCATTTATAAATCTTCAATAGTCTTCTTCCTGAAAGTCAGATGTTTCTGCATATACATCATTTTATTGTATTTATTCAAACTTCCCTAGGAAGGTAAATTTGACTATTATATCTCGCACCTACCTGATGAAGAAAGGTTTCAAGATCTCCACAAACCAGGCAATGGACAGGAGGAGTTGAAACGCAGTTTCTGTGCTCCATGGCATTCTGAGATAACCTCAATAATTTATGATGACAGTTATTTTTTTCAGTGAAATACGACCAAGGTAAGAACATTTAGATATATAGCTCCCTAGGGGAACATTAACAATTAATCTAAACTAGCCTTTTCTGTTATCTATTTTTTCCAGATACAGTAGTATTACCACAACAGAGCTATTCTATCATTCTATATTCCCCACATCTGTCGACTGGAAGTGACCTCACATGGGTAAGGCAACAAAAAATGTCAATGTTTACATAAAAAACTGTTCCAAATTTTCCTTCATATTTCCTATTTTAGAGAAGAATTACATTTAATGAATATCTAGCATTCTGGCCCTATTTCTAAAATTCACATTCCCCTCAAGCTGCTTGAAGAAATGTTTTCCTTTTGCTTACTTAAGAATCCTTGCATTTTCTATATCAAAATTTCTAGAATAAAATATGTGACAAAGGAACTATGAAAGTAAAATGAGTGCTAGCAGAGAATTTGGAATCCAGGTAAGTGCTGAAGTAGCAAAACTAACTGGAAATAGTGACTAGAAGTGGGAACTTTATTCTGAGACACTTGAGAAGAAAGGTTTTTCTGTAGATATTTCTACAATATTTAGTTTTAAAATAGAAATGGCTATTTAAGATTGTAATAACTTGAGAATGGAGAGGTTCCTCAGTGGTTCGAAGCACTGGTTGTTCTTCCAAAGAATTTGGTTTTGGTTTCCAGCACTCATATTTGATTCACAACCACCTGTAAGTTGAATTCCAACTGACCCAACACCCTCTTCTGGCTTCTGTGCTACACAAACATACATGCAGGCAGAACAGTCATATGCATAAAATAAAAACAGCAAGAGTTACCATCATGTGAAGATTATTTTAGAATAAAACAAGATAGAGCTATAACTATACATTTTACTAGAAATGAAAAGTTCTGAGATATTGGGCTCACATTAATGTTAACCACATTGGTAAAACAGTTCATGCTAATAACATATTTCCAAGACCCTGACTTTAAAAATTTAGATTGAAAAGCAGTCTTTCTAAAGATAGCACAAAGTTATCAAAAATACAAATGATAACTCCATTGTGGTATTAAGAAAAATGAAATACTATTGGGGAAAGTCAAAAGGAAAAATTGAATAAAGCATATCTTATTTCTTCTTAGAAATGCACCTTCTAAGATTTGGAATACATGGATTTTAAAATAAAAAGTAGCAAGCTCAAAAATCATGTCTATTGTAATGATTTTTCATAAGAATTTATATTTCTTTTGGAAAATTTTATCCAGTAAAAGAGGAACGGAGCCTTGGAGAACTGAATGGTATTGTCCCTTATCAGGAAAAGGTTTGAGAATAGATTCTCTCATTTCTTTAAAAATAAAATTCCAAGTATAAGAGATATTTTGACTGTGTATGTGTGTGTGTTTCTTTTGTTTCTGTTGCTATGGAAAACACCACGGTCAAAAGAAGTGTGTAGAGGAAAGGGCCCATTACCTAGAACAGAACCACCTGTTCAAGGAGGACACTACCTCCCGTGGGATTACTGTCCTATGCCAATCATTAATTGAGAAAATGCCACATAGTCATGCCTTGAGGTGAATCTAATAGAGGTCATTGTTCAGCTGAGGTTCCCTTTTCCCAGGTGACTATAGTTTTAGTGACCTAACTATCACGATTGACCCTTTGTCAACTAGAGACACAAAGACACCAGTATTATACTGTAGGCTATTCTTTCTTATTTAGCCCCAAGAGTTTATAGCACTATCATAATATTAATCATATTATAACTTCTTAAAGTAGCCCTATCTTTAAAATTTCCAATGTTTTAAAAATTCAGTGTTTCTTCAAAATAATCCAAAGTATCTTAACAATGACATCTTGTAAAGTTCAGAGCAAGTTGTATGCCTTCTTTATCCAAGAAGGATGAACCAGAGTGTAAAAACAAGGCAGGAATGTCTGGGAGGAGTTGGGGAAGAGAAAATCATTATCAGAATATATTATAGGAAGAAATTTTTTTTCAAAACCAACATTGATGCAGAATGCTTCAGATGGGAGGAAAGCAAAACAGATAATCTCACACTAGGGTATACTAAAGTTTTTCTTTATTAAAAGGGAAACTCACTGATACAACGAGGAAGCAGGAATGGGGTCCAACATCCAGAAGTGTTCAGCCAAAATTATCTCAGGGCCTGGATCTTGAGGCCTGTAGGACAGAGAAAAGACTGGCCTGGCTCAAGTTTGAAATATAGTCTTGCCGGGCGGTGGTGGTGCACGCCTTTAATCCCAGCACTCGGGAGGCAGAGGCAGGCGGATCTCTGTGAGTTCGAGACCAGCCTGGTCTACAAGAGCTAGTTCCAGGACAGGCTCCAAAACCACAGAGAAACCCTGTCTCGAAAAAACAAAAAAAAAAAAAAAGAAAAGAAATATAGTCTTAAAACTACCAAGAGGAGATGAGACAGCAAAAACTAGGTAGACGCCTCTCCAGTCAGAGGGAGGGCTTGACTGTCTCTCATTGGCTGGAGGTATCCCCATATCACATTATGCCACTTATCCTATATAAGCTGATGCTCACAGTAATAAACTGAGTTCCTGCTTTGACTCTACTCCCTATAGTGTCTGATTATCCTTCATTGTGAGGCTGTGGATCCGATTGTCCTGCGTTGTGGAGCTATGGAAAGAGAGGATAGAGCACTCACCTTACCCTGGAGAATAAGGAGGTTAAGGAAGCCTAACACAGGTGTGGTACTTTTTGGTACCCAAAACCCATGTCCCATCTGCTCCAGCCTCTCAAAGGCCATTGGCTGAAGGAGGTTCCCCATCATCTCCCTCTTTTGTCTAAATAAGAGAGTTCCAAACCAAATACAAAACTATATACAACAAGAAGAGATATCAAGTATAAAAATTAGAATTACAAATAGTATAAACAATATTAAGCAAGAAACATGCTAAATGTTTTAACTGAAGGAGGTTCCCATCACAACATCGTACTTAATCCAAATCCCAGCAGTGTAGCTTCAAATCTTGTAGTTCTACGATTGGTATAGAAGACTCATTCACAATATCCTGGCTTCTAAGGGATAGGGCAGCTCTGCTCCTTCATTTCTGCAGTCCTAAGTAAGCACAGGCTGTTTTATAGGTTCAGGCTGCTTCTATTCCACAACCCCAGCTGTCTTTGATGGTGTTAACTGCAGCTAAGGTTACACCTTTACCTATGACTCCCTGGAAAATCTGTAGCGACTCAAACCCTGCCACAAAGTTACAAGTCTCTGCTTCCCTCTAAAATCTTTTAAATCTTTTAGCTTTCATTGTACTAAACCCAAATATCATGGGAAATGCTTATACATTAAACATTACCAAGTCCAGCAGCCTGTCTGAGATATAATCTTGTTTTCTTCTTGAATAGCATCTATGTGTTGACCATCAGAAAATATTTCCCACAACATTTCACCTCAATGATGCCTGTCTCTTACTAATCACAACTGGTTCCTCTCTTCCACAAAACCAGTATCAGTTGGTCCAGTGAATCAAAGGTCTTACAGCTGCAGATGCTTAATCTAAAGTAGCATATGAATAGCCCTGATATTGAGTTCTTGCTTCCCTCTCAAATGTCACAAGACAGACTTCCAATGTCTGCACTTTTCTGAGTATCCCTATATCCCAAAGTCCCATAACAGTTGATATATACTGAGAACACATCATCTTTTTCAAGCACCAAACATCAAAAACCTTTCACAGTCCTCAAAACAACCATATGGTTGAGCGCACCACAGCAATCTCCAGTCTTATAAATTTTGACCTAGTTATGTTATTGATTAGGTAACAAACACTGATGTGGGATTCTCCTCTATCCTGTGAATACCATTAGTTAATAAAGAAACTGTCTTGAGCCTGAGCAGGTAATAGAGGTAGGCAGGGAAAACTAAACTGAATGCTGGGAGAAAGGAAGTGGGGTCAGAGAGAAGTCATGTAATCCCACTGGAGAAAAATTTTGGGAACTCTACCCGGTAAGCTACAGTCACAGATTACTAGAAATGGGTTAAATTAAGATATAAGAGTTAGCCAATAAAAAACTAGAGCTAATAGGTCAAGCAGTGATTTAAATAATATAGATTCTGTGTGATTATTTCATGGCTGAGAAGCCTGAAACCAACAAGTAGCCTCAACCAACAAAACACTAGGACCAAAGGAAGCTGGAAAAAGAAAGTATCTTTTTAACCTCACAGATTACAGTCCATCATCAAGTAAAGTCAAGGCAAGAGCCGAAGGAAAGAACCTGGGGGCAGAAAACAGAAGCAGAGGTCACAGAGGAATAGTGTTCTTTGTTTGTTTTTTCATGACATGAATAAAAAAAGCTCTGCTTGCTTTTTTATTCAACCCTGGTGGAAGCCCCAAGAAAAAAGTCCAGGGAGCTGTTGTCAAGGTGTTGCCTAAATTGCAATAGAGACCCAGAATATCGGAGATGCCAGGCCTGTGCCTCAGCTTCTCATCAATGTCCACGGTAGGTTGTGCCCTCCCATGTCAATCATTAATCATAAAGTCTCACAGACATGTTTGCAATCCAGACTAATGAAGACATGTCCTCAATTTATACTCTTTTATGCCAGATGACTCTGGTTTAAATCAAATTGATAAAAAGCTAACCGGTACAAACATTACCTCAATATTGCAAAGACCATCGATGAGTTGTGGTATCTGCAAAAGCAATTATGTCTAGAGTTCATAGGATAAAGTACAAAATAAAGTCTTTTGATAAAAGGTTGTATCCATGATGTAAGAGATTACAACTAGATGTGTTGATCTGAATTTGACCTGTTGACATGTAAGTGAATCTATACCAGGGCATATATGACAGTGTTCCTCAAGTAGAGATTCCTGCATTTACCTAGAAGTATTGGTAATGTTCTGAGAAAGTTGAGTTTTTGAGGTTTTGTTGAGGAGAAAGGATGTGTTGCTAGGACTGGGTTTAAGGGTTTTATTTTGAGAAAGAATGTGGTGCCAGGACTTAAGGAGGCTGCTAATAGTGTGTTGGGGCCGAGATAGGAAATGCTGAAAATATATCCCTAACTGTGTGTTAGAGCATCTGTGACACTTCTGAAGGAACTCGGGAAGAACAGGAGTTTCTGACACTGAAGGAACCCTAATTATAGCCACCTACTGGGATTGTTTTCATTTTCTGTAGCTCAAATGTTTTTCAGTCTAGGGGCTTTGTTGACCTGAAGCAATTATTCCTTCTAAGCATAGCCATTTGCCAAAGATAGAAAATTAGCATCTCAGGAGTGTGATTTTCATATGTACAGAAAGAATACAGAATCTTCGTATTGCATCACCAGCAATAAGGCTCACACTCTGGAATCAAGCAAGTACTAGACATCTAGGGACCGTTCCTCTACCCCAGAGCATACTTCTCATTGAAGTTATTAAAACTGGGTAATCCTAAACCTGCTTACCCCAACTAGAAAAGAAATCATAATAAGGTGCTTATCTGTGCTTTTCTATGGCTGCTCTGTCTGTCTTCTGACAACCCAGCCCTTTCTGACATAGTCCTGTATGAATGGCCTACATGCCAAATGCATTAAAGAGTGAACTTCAGGCCTCTCAGTCTTGATTGTTTTCATCTCCTGACTGCAAAATACCTTAAGGATAATAAAACCTACAGCTGGTAAGCATTTAAGGAAATGACTTCTCAGTTCATGCCTTGTGCTATAGAGTGTTACATATCCTTGCTACACATACGCACATTTGGATGTTTTTCTATGTCTATTTATTTTCCATGATAAAATCTGTTCTCGATAGGGTTTTCTCATAAACGTTAAAGGTGAATTGCGTTGGTGGTGATCACTGTCTACCAATTGATAATATATCCCAATTTCTGATTTTAAGTCAGAACTTTGCAAAACATTTCTATCAAATATTTACTGAACCATTCTCATTTATTCAGCTCCGTAAACACTCAGTAATCTCTTGATCCATGGTAATGAGCCATGGATGGTTTGTTTCCAAATAATTAGTTTTCAACTTAGGTTATAACAACATGGCACATACAGATTCAGTTTTGATCAATTAATTTAATATTGTGACATTTGTATGACCTCATTTTCCAAATGATCCACTGGCCTTTAAAAGACAGTGAGCATGAAGTTGTTCTTATACAGTTTTATAAATTCTGGAAGATATGTCTTCAAGGTTCCATTTTTTAGTAAAGATTTTAAAATTTATATGTATGAGTGCACAGGCTCACACTTGTGCTTTATGTACCATATGAGTGCAGTATCCAAGGAGGCCAGAGATATCAGATCCCCAGAACCTGGAGATACAGGGAGTTGTAAGGCACCTGTCATTGGTTCTGGGAACCGAACCTTGGTCCTTTGGAAAAATAACAATTGCTCTTAACCACTGGGTCATCTTCTACACCCTTCTCCCCAGTTTCTCTCTCTCTCTCTCTCTCTCTCTCTCTCTCTCTCTCTCTCTCTCTCCCTGTGTGTGTGTGTTCTCTCTCTTCCTCTCTCTCTCTTTCTGTCTTTCTTTGTGAGTTTTCATTGTGAAATTTTAGTACAAAATTTTTACCTAGAAATTTTGAGTTCTTTTTTTACCTAAAGTTTTATGGCAACAATATGTTTATGAGGATATAATCTTTCATCATTTTTTTCTGATTTTATGGTGATCTATTTAATATACTTTTCTCAACCAATTTCTCATTTTCTCATTTAACTGATTTCAATGTATGCCATTTCTTTTGTCAAAATTGAGTTTTATGTATCAGACAGATTTCTTCCTTTCTTTTATTCTTGTGCTCTTCAGGGTCATGTTTTCTTAGGTATGTCTCAAAAAAAGGTCTTCCCCTTTATTGGGACAAAAAAATTTTAAAAGTTAAGTCTTATTTACTCCAATAGTTTATTAATTTATTCTTTCCATTAAAAGTTAGGTTTGAAGCTTCTTGATAATCTCTCTTTGTTATGAACTACAGACTTATTTTGTTTTGTTTTCTTGTGTTGATTTGGTTTGGTTTGGTTTGTTTTTTCGAGAGGATTTTTCTGTGTAGCTTTAGAGTCTGTTCTAGAACTTGCTCTGCAGAACAGGATAGCCTCAAACTCACAGATATCCTACTGCCTCTGCCTACCGAGTGCTAGGATTAAAGGTGTGAGCAACTACCACCATGCACAAACTGCATGTTTACGAGCTCCTTTTGCTTGTGAATCTTCTATTAAAATGTTAAAGTTGGGGTCTGGTAAGATGATTCAATGGTTAAAGCACTCTTGGCCTTTCTAGAGAATCCAAACTCAATTCTCGGTACCATCATGGCAGCTCAAAACTATCAGTAACCCTAGTTAATCAAAAGTAAATTACAATGATCAGTTTCACAAGCTTAGACAACATTGTGATAACACCTAATACAACTAGGATATCAGTGTCATTTAGTTTTGCATCTTTCATCTTTGATAATTTCCCATTTGAAGATTAGGAAGTTATTACAACTGGAATGTGAGAATGAGAATGTTATTGCTATCTTTTACTATTGTCAATGTAAATAGTTTGTGTTCATTCTTGTGCACATGACATCACTCAAGTGGAGATGAGAGGACAAGTTGAGGAAGATGGTTCTTGCAATCCACAATGTAGGTATGGGAACAAATTAAGGTCTTCAGGTTTCTCAAAAAAGATCCGTTTACTGAGCCTTTTTGTTAATCCTACAATTATGCTTTATGTACATTATATTCTATCTTAAAAATTAACTTTTGATTTTGGTTCAAGGCCAGTCTAAATATTTAACTCATCTGCCAGTTTTAATAGCTATCGATATATATATATGCATTCATCTTTAATTCCTTTATTAGCAAGATTTATTAAAGTTTTTGACTAATTTTCATGCAGTATTCTTACCATAGTTTTAATTTCTAACTTCTATTTAATAAACATCTTTTACTTGACAATTCATTGATGTTTCACCTCCTGATTTTGTATTTTGTAATAGAGTGCTTATTTTCTTGATTTACACTGAGAACATGAAGCAGATGTTGTGAGAGACATGTTTTACATTTTAACAGTGAACTTTTCCAAAAGTCTGTCCTTGTAACTTAAAAGCTGTTTTTATTTGACATCTATTAATATACACATTCACGATTTAGCTAATTCTAATGGTTGCATTTACACCCATCGAAGGGAATGAATGAAATACCGTACTCTGTTAGGACCTTGTCTCATTGTCTCTTGAACTTCAAGGCTTATGGTTGTGTTGTGGCTCAATCAAACTTTCTAATAAACAGAAGGCATTTGTCATTTTTTCTATTCAGCATTGTGATAAAGCTATTTTTTCTATCTCAATCATTGGGAATATCCTTTGTCTCTTTTCTCATAGATAGAATGAAAGGAAAACAAAAGCACTTTTATTGCAGTGTTCTGTGACCCTTACAATCACAGTTGTCTCTTAGTGTGACCCCCCTCCCATTCCTACACAGAGCACCTAATAGCAATTTTATCACCTGAGTGAGTTTTAAAAGATATGAATGGAAGAAATTGAAAGAAAGGCAGATTCTGGGTGTACAAGAGAGTAGACCCTTTCTTCTAGAGAAGAGGAAGCCAAGTATAATGTTGGGATTGGTAACATGTGGCTCAGAGGAGGACTCTGGCAAAACAAAAAAAATAATGACCTGCAGGTTTAATTCATTTTTATCCTTCATGAGACAAAATGGAGTCATTATTACCCACTAATTATGGTTCCTTGTTTATCCCAAAAAAAAACTTCTGCTTTGCAAATCTAACTTTGATCATGTTGATTTGGACTTACATATATGTTACATATATTCAATTTGAACATTAGCCTAGGTGTTGGGACTTGAGAAAGACTTGGCCAAGATATGAGTAATTGCTTCTTCCACTGAGATATGTAGTACTTACTTATACCTTTCAGGTTTCGATATATAAATTATTATATTATGTATTGTCTTCTTTCAGACTTTACATGCATGATTTTTTTTCTTTTTCATGTTATCCCATGGGTGATGCTTTTTATATATATCCGTAAATAGGCCAGAAGGTCCTCGGAAATCCTGGTTTAGTCATTTCAAACCAGAACTCTGACACTAAACATTTTTGCCTACTACTCTTGTTATGACTTTGAAATAAAAAGCATCTTTTTTTTCTCTCTTTCCCTCTTGAGTTCTGAGGACCAAATCACTGTTTGTCCCTCTGTGGACTGAAATCCCTCTCTTGGTTACTTGCCTAGCACCTTAGATGCTCTGTGGTTAGCCATCTCCTGTAACAAAGACCAGATGTCAATCACATCCTCAAATCAATGACTGTTTTCCTGATAAGCATCTTCAGACTCTGTTACCTATTCCTGTTAGTTTCCTAGCAGGATAGAAAAATGTGTGACTCTAGGTAGGCACCCCCTGACAATGTTCTATTTCCTCACAGTTGTTTATTTTATGTGCACAAAGGCATATCTTCTAAATCCTGAGAACAAGTTTTATTCCAACTTTCTGGTTAACCCTAGCTCATGGTCAAGTTTCTGCCACTGTAAGTTAAACCCCTATTTTCCATCTCTTATCTGGTATGGGAGGTCCTTCTCTCTGTGTGTTGCTTTTATTGGTTAATGAATAAAGAACTGTCTTGGTCTATAGCATGGGAGGAGAAAGGCAAAGTTAGGAAGAAGTCATGGAGCCCCGCCAGAGAAAAACAAGCTGATACTTTGCTCGTAGACCACAACCACGTGGTGATTCACAGATAAATGGAAATAGGTTAAATTAAAATGTAGGAATTATCCAATAAGAAACTAGAGCTTGGCCGGGCGGTGGTGGCCCATGCCTTTAATCCCAGCACTTGGGAGGCAGAGGCAGGTGGATCTCTGTGAGTTCGAGGCCATCCTGGTCTACAAGAGCTAGTTCCAGGACAGGAACCAAAAACTACGGAGAAACCCTGTCTCGAAAAATCAAAAAAAAAAAAAAAAGAAAGAAAGAAAAAAAAACTAGAGCTAATGTTCAAGCAGTGATTTGAATAAAATAATATAGTTTCTGTGTGATTATTTCAGTTCATGGCAGCCGGGACAAACAAGTTGCCTCCTTACTACACTTATCTAGTGTGTGAAAATAAGAAACTACTAGGTAGGTATTGTCTTAGTCAGGGGTACTATTGATGTGATGAAACACCATGACCAAAAAGCAAACTGGGGAGGAAAACATTTAATCAGCTCACTTACAGATCACAGATCATCGCTGACAAGAATGCAAACAGAGCAGGAACCTACAGACTGGAACTGATGCAGAGGCCATGGAGGAGAGTTTTTGACAGCATTGTTTCTTGTGAGTCACTCAGCCTGCTTTCTTATGGAAACCAGGACCACCATTCCAGATATGGCACCACCCAGAATGATCAGGACCCTAACACATCAGTCACTAATCAGCACAGTCTTACATAGGCATTTTCTCAGTTGAGGCACCCTCCTCTCTGATGGCTCTCACTTGGATCGAGTTGACATAAAATTAGCAAGTGTAGTTATTTTATTTATGGAATGTCCCAAGAAATTTGTGATTTCTCATTTTAGTCATTTCTACAAACAATCTGTCAATATTTGAGCTGGATTTGCATTAAAATATATAAAGTTGTTTTTCTTCTGATAAATTTCACCAGAAAATTCCAAAGCAAGTCATGATTTTTATCTCGAAAAAAATAATGCCCATTTGTCCCCCATGTTGACTCTGGCTTTTCCATAAGACAAAGTGTCTTTGTCACTCTTTTATGTGTCTTCCTCTTCCACTCCCCTCCCCTCCAATCCACTCCTCTGCTTTTCTTCCCCCTTTTCTATTTTCCAATGCTGGAAATGTAATTCAGGGCCTTGGACAAGCTAAGTACATTCTTTATCAATGTACATCTCTATCCTGGCCTCTTATTTAACTTTATTCTCAGACTCAGTCTTCCAACTTTAGCTTTATTCCCAATTACTGGCCTCTCATTGATATGCTTCATTCTGCCTGACATGCTTTAAGGATTCTGAAGGTATTATGTACTTGATCTTTTCATCTGGGACCCTTTCAACTTCACTCTGAAGACATATACAAAAAATGTAGATAAATGCAATCTTATGTGTTCTGTGAATATAAATTAGTGCGTGAGAGCTTGCTAATGTTTTCCTTAGGTAGACAAGTGGCTGAGGTGGATTGCAATTCAGTGAATGAAAAAGAGTCCGTGTTCAGCAGGAGACTCATTTAGCAATGTCCAAGTTGTAAAGATAAACCAAAGCTATTGAAGACATTTCCCTTTTAGTAAAATTTGAAGGGACTGGAGATATGAATCCTAAGTTAAACGTGCTTTCTGCTCTTGCAGAAAACCTGGTTCAGTTCTGAGCACCCACAAGGGGGCTCCCAACTATCTGTAACCTCAGATCCAGAGAATGAAGTGTCCTCTTCTGAACTCCTTAGAGACCAGGCATGCACATGATACACATACATACATGGTAGTAAAGGATTCCTGTATGGAAAATAAAAATAAATATTCAAAGAAAAAAATTATAGAACTTATAGTAGGATTAAATTATGGTATATTAAAGGATAGTATGGGTTATAATGGATGACAGAATAATTAAATCAAACTGGTTACCACTTCCTTAATGTTTTTACTTTTTAGGTTTAGTTTTTCAAGGCGGGGATTCTCTGTGTAGTGTAATAGTCCTAGCTGTCCTGGAACTAGCTCTGGTAGATCAGGATGGCCTCGAATTGACAGAGATCCACCTGCCTCTGCCTCACAAGTGCTAGGATAAAAGGAGTTCACAACTAGCACCTGGCCTAAATGTTTTTGTTTATTCTTTAAGAACATTATGCAGTATATTTTGATCATATTTTCCCCTCCCCCAACTCCACCCAAATCATCTCCAACCTCAACTTCAAGTTTTATTTCTTTTAAGATCTCTCCCTCGCCTTTCTCTTTCATTCACACTATAGACTCTGATTTGTGTTGATCAACTATGAGCCCTGACCTGAATTGTGGTTGAAATAAGCCATGTCACTTCACTGGAGAAATCCAAATTTTTTTCTCTCCCGGCAAATATTACTTGCAAATGAACTTCTATGAATTCATATGTATGTATTTGTGTCCTGAAAGTGTTTTCTGGAAGTCATCCATCATCACTGGATATTAAAATCTTCCCACCTCTTCCTCAGCTCATATTGCTGAGCCTTGAGGGAAAGGATGTTATAAAGAATCTCATTTAGGGATAAGCACCCCAACATTTCTCTCCTTCTTTCCCCTGACTATCTGTAGGTCTCTGTTTTAACTACCATCTACTACAAGAGGAAGCTTCTATAATGAGTTTTGAGGTATGCACTAGTCTGAAAATACAGCAATACGTCCATAGCAGTCATGGGTTATTATATTGATTTAGCACAAAAATAGTAGATCAAGTATGCAGATAAAGTTTTCATCGTGGCACCTTTCCATGGGAGTGTCATATCTTCCTAGATTACCTTGAAGAACCCCTTTCTAATCATGGACGATGACAGAAACATGATGCTGTACATCAGACACTTGACTCAAGAGTCTCTAATCATCTACTTCAGCAAACCAAGCTGCAGGTGGTCCTGCACCTACTTTAAATCGCTCATATTTTTCTCCATTTAGAATCTCTTTCAAGTAAAACAGCTTAAAGGGGTACCAGGAAGCAATTTATTGGAGATTATGTATTTATTTTAATCAACGTGGAGAACTGACTCAATAACTGTAATCCATCATCTGGATTCAGCTATATTTTCTGTGTTCTTTTTTTAGCTGAAAGACTAAGATCTTTTGCAGTTCATTAACTGTGGTACAATTTTCTCTCTTTTTAATTAAGTTTGAAATCAGATAAGTTATCTTTCACAGTTAGTTTTATTCTTCACTCTGACTCCAGACATGGTACCAAATATTTCCATCCTATGGTCACATGCAATCTGACATAATTATTTATATTTCTCAAGACCTTTATATATTTTGCTGCCTTTATGATTCTGGAAAACAAATTTATATTTTTTTAAAATAAGATAACTATCTTTTCTCATTTTACATACCAATCCCTGCTCCTACTTCCTCCCCTCCTCCTGTCACCTCTACCTTCCCCCACCTCCTCCATCCCAACATAGGACCAGTCTAAATGTGGGTGGCAGTTGTGTGGCCATTGGCAGTGAGACCAGGGTTTACCCTACTGCCAGTACTGGCTTTTTGGAGCCCATTCTCTTTGGAGGGATACCTTGCTCAGTGAGATTTAGTGGGGAGGGACTTGGTACTGCCTCAAAGCAATGTGCAAGACTTTGTTGACTCCTCATTTAAAACAAATTTTAACCTATTTTTCGTATCTATATTAGAATGGATTCATACTGAGGATTGAACCCATTGCAATGTGAACTCTAGACTAGTACTCTACCACCAAGCTACACGGTTTATTGTATAATGTTTTAACTGTTTTTGTTTAGAGATATATTTTCTGGTTTTTCTTTAACATTATGTGTTTTGGTGTTTGCCTGCATGGATGTGCTTACCCTATGTGCATGAGTTTTGGGGAAATCAAAAGAGGGCATCAGATCTCTTAAGACTGTAGTTACAGTTGAATATAAGCCACCGTATGGGTTCTGGAAGCCAAACTTACGTTCTTTGTATAAGAAACAAGTGCTCTTAGCAGCTGAGTCATCTTGAGAGCCCCTCTTTTTTATATTATAAAACAGTTGGGGCAAAAGTATGGATCAGCTGTTAAGAGCCCTTCCTTCTTTTCTGTAGGACCCATTTGGTTCCTATCACCTATATCAGGAGGTTCATAACCACATTCTTGAACATACATGTGTTGCATTGTCTTACACAGCACACACATATAGTTTTTTGTTGTATCAGTATGCCTTTTATTCCCAATTTTTTATTTTGGTTTATAGAGCTTGCACAAGTGTAACAGTATGACATTTTAGTACTTTTCATATTTGTAAAACTTTTAAAGCAAATTAAATTTATTTTTATAATTATATGTCAAAATAATTTATTAGATATCTATGATTGCAATATGAGTAAAAGTTCATTGTTAACAACTACATGAAAATATAAAAAATTAAAAACTTCCTATAATCTGAAAGAAAAATATGTCTGTGTTTTCCTTGGCAGTCAGTTTTATATATATGTGAACAAAGTTTCCTACAAGCACCTAAAATATTTCATCTACTTTCTGTTAGACTGCTATTAACTTAAATATCAATTGTAGATGTCTTATCATATTACTATATATCTTTACATTTTATGTGTATGTATTTACAGGCAGAAATAATACAGTAATTCATGTTTAAGGTTAACATACAAGCTTCTTAAAGCTTTATAAATTTACCCTTCAATCCATAATAATTTTTGTGAGTCATAATTGTACTTTTGCAACCATACAATACAATACAATCAATAATATCTTTAAGTTTACAAATGGGTTCAATAAATACCTATAAATCTATTCTTTAAAAGTTTTAAGTGAAAGGCATTGGTTTTAAATTTTGATGAATAATGCCAAAGTGTCTAAAACTACTTGAACAAAGCTCATGATTTACTTTATCTACACTCTCTGTGCTATAACATCAGCATTTTGGTCTTTTCAAGTAAGGTTTTAACTGTATTTCACAGACTATATCAATGACTGACAATGGTTACATCATTTGCAGATTTGAGTGCAAGACAAAATGACAGGACACATGGTTCAGAAATCATTTTGATTTTGAACTTGTGATATCCTAACAACATTCAAACATGTGACCTTCATCAGCTCAGAATCCTGAGTTATTCCATTAGATATATACTCATGAAGTTGATTATAAATTTATCATTTTAAATGCATGTGAGTCACTTGAGCTTAATTCAATGTCTTTAAGGATTTTGACACATTTAAAAATTGGAATACATTATTTATTGATTTGGTAAAAGTTTAAAAATCATTTAGTTATTTGTCTATTTCACAAGGGTCACGCCAGGGCCTTGTGAGTGCTGAACAAGTGCTCTGTCCCTGAGCAACACCCCACACTGAGAATAGTTTCCTCATGTCTCACACTGATTACAGAGACACTTGCTGCATTTTAACTCTATATTTATGAGCAGTTTTCTCTTTATCTTTTGGTTTGCACTGAGAGTATATAATTTAATCATCTGCTTAAAGTATGTTTTAAACTTAAATTAGATGTTAACTGCATTTTCTTTTCCCAAATTCAGTATGCAATTGAACTGCTATGGTTTAGCTTGTAATCTATATTTTCTCCAGGGAACTGAAATGCCACATTATTCACCTGACCACGGGAGCTTGGAAATCAATTTCTGTGTTCCCTATTCTGTGACATTAATCTACCTGACTGCTCAGCCCTCCAACACCAAACACTTAATTAATTAAATAATTTATTTATTTGAGACATGGTATCTCTAAGTTACTCCGGATGTCCTAGAATTTGCTATGTATACCAGCCTGACTTGGAAATTACAGAGCTCAACTTCAAAGTGCTAGGATTAAACGCATGTGTCACCATGTCCACCCTCAAAAAAAAAAAGACTATTTTAATGATGGTAACTCCATGAAAGGCTGCCTATTTAAAAGTTCCCATTATTTTTCCCTTTTATGACATGATTTTTTCTGTATGTTGTGTCTGTATGCATCAATAGTGAATGTGTGAAGAAAACAGGATAGCTTGGGAGTTAATTCTTTCCTTCTACCATTTGGTTTCTTTCTTAAATTATTTGTTATTGATTTTATTGAGGTATACATTTTTCTCTGCTCCCCTCCCTTCTTCTCCCCTCTCTTTCTACCCTCTCCTGTGGTCACCGTGCTCCCAGTTTACTCAGGAGATCTTGTCTTTTTCTATCTGTCTCTGGTTGTCAAGCTTGATGACCAACAACTTTACTGTGTGAAGTAGTCATATCCACCCTCTTATTATTTTCTTACAAATTAGTGTTATCCATCCTTTCTAATTGTTTTATCAGTACATAAAATAGAATCATAAAGATTTTGACTATAAACATAATATGTATGTTGGTCAAACAGAAGGAATTGGTATCTATAAACAATGTAGTTTTTTCAAGATTAATCTTGAATGATGCTTAAGTCACATGGTATTATCTTTTAAGAGTTTTCATAAATGATAGCAATGCTTTCTCTTTGTATACAGAGATAATTAACTGAATATAAGAAGTAAAATTAAAGCAAAGCTGGCCCTGGGGAAAGACAAAAAAATCTAAGCTGCCATTTAAGCAATTCAAAGAATATGCCTTTTCACATAAATCTTGCACATTGCTTATTCTTCTCAAAACGTTTGATATTTTCAAAGAAGAAATAGTTAATTTTATATCTTTACTTTGTTATTAGTCATTGTAGTGATTATTACCTGGTCTCTGATTTTCATTCCTTCACAACCCTCTTCTGTGCTATAGAAGAGCAGTTCTCTACACTTTGTATCAGCCAGGTCTGTTTCTGATTGAGTTCAAGATGAGATGAACACAACAGTGGTAGGCAGAAAAGTGAGCTCTTAATGTCCGGGTTGTGTGGTGAAGATATATATCTATCTTTGGTATTCTGTCAGCTCACAAAGGGCATTACCGGCAATCTGTAGAGAAATAGTGCAATAATAGAGCACAAAATAAAGAGGGTTAGAGGCAGGGGTGAAAAGGAGAAGATAGATCTCAAGATGTGCTTAGTTTCTTAAGGTGTGAGGAGAAACTGGCTTCAACATCTGTCTTCCTTTGGTTGCTAGGTTGATTTTGCTGGTCTGGCTGGTTAGGCGGTACTCTGCCCCCATCATTCCATGTGAATTTCTGTTCATAATGCCCTCTCTAATGAAGAGGACAAGGTCCAAAGCAGCTGTGTTGTCCCCAACCATACTCTAAAAAAAAAAAAAAAAAAAAAAAAAAAGTCTCAGTTTGCTTGTCCGCCGGAATATAAAATATAAATTAAAGATCTGGAAAGTATCATTTTTGTTACCTGTTGAATTGGTGGGGTCTGAAGAGTGGAAAGTGAAACCAATTATCTCATATCATGAAAGCAAAGGCATTTTATAACAAAAATAACATAAAACGCTGACCGGGCATGGGCATACCACTCCAATTCTTGTTTAAGGAAAATCATACCATAATTATAACCTAAGATAATTACAAACATTGAATATTTGAGTAAATTTACCTTATTTTTTTCATACTTATGCAACAGTTTTTCTTAGAGAGCTTGTAACATTACATAACAATAAGCCTATGAGAATATTCCACTTGGCTGTATCCCTGTATTCCATGTATCCCTGGCATCTCTTTCTAAATTCTTCATACTTGCAGAAATATTAGGCATTTTTATGTCATCCACAATGTCTAAGTACATGTTTCATTTGTGCATATATTTAAGCTATTGTACCTAAAGCAAATATTTCCTCCATCTTCTGGATGTTTCTCTTTCTAAAGTTATAAAAATATTATTTTTCTGCAGGCCGGGCGATGGTGGCTCACGCCTTTAATCCCAGCACTTGGGAGGCAGAGGCAGGCGGATCTCTATGAGTTCGAGACCAGCCTGGTCTACAGAGCTAGTTCCAGGACAGGCTCCAAAACCACAGAGAAACCCTGTCTCGAAAAACAAACAAACAAACAAACAAAAAAAAAACAAAAAAAATATTTTTCTGCTTACTTAATGTTTAAGATATTTGGGAGGATTTAAAAAGTAATATGCTTGAAAATTCTTTGATAGATAACTTGTTGCTTATACTTCTATTATATCTTTAAAGTTTCGTTATTAGTGACTACATTTTCAATAAATCTTTAAGTTAGCATCTAAAGAGTCTGGGAAAGGAGTTTAATTGGTTAAGATGCCTGCTGTGGAAGTGTGAACAGTAGAGTTCAAGGTTTAGAGCATAAAAAGACCTGATGGGAAGATGAGCACTTGCAATGCTATTATCATGAAGACAGAGATGCCAGTCTCCCTTAGCCTAAAGGGTCAGGCAGCCTAACCTACTTATCCAGTTCAAAGCCAGTGGGGGACCCCGCTTTGAAAACAAAGGTAGACAGCACTTGAGAAATGACCTCCAAAGTTGACCTCTGGCTCCTGCACACAAGTAGTACATAGCACGTGTACCTAAACCCCCAACCCACACAACACATACAAATACACACACACGTAAGCATACAGCATGATGAATTTCACTGTTGTGTTTTTTTTAACATAGATATTATATTTTGTTCCATTTGTTGTCTTCACCAAGAGCCCTTTGTCTTCCCATGCATAATTTTAAAACTAGGTTCACCACATGAAGTAATAAGGTTGTACTGCTACGTATCTGCTGCTGTTCAGTCTCTACATTTCCAATATCCTGGGGTCTCCATTGAGTCAAAGGCTCCATCTTTACCATTGACCTTTCCTAACCTTTTCACAAGGACTCAGATCTTGCTATAGGCCACTAAGCTCCAGCTACTGTCTATGATTCCTTCATGTCATCAAAACCAATACCTCCTGACAGCTCATAGGTACTGTTTGCCAAATTTGGGTAAGATTTAAACACAAACCACCCTCTCCTCTCCATGATTAACTCTATTCAGTTATTTTGAGGAAATCTTTTACTACTGTCCCAGTGAAGCATAGATTTCATTCAATGATGTTTTCATGGGAGATGTTCAAGGAAGCTATTGCCTCCTTCTCTTTTGGGCCAATCACCATAATGTTGTCAATATAGTGGGCATTATAACATCCTATGGAAAAAAAACAAGCAAACCCACTTCCTTTATATATAAGATAGTGGTTTTGGTTCTCTATTTTCCCTGGCAAAGACAACTCAAATGACTTCTGTATGTCTGTTTTAGGAATAATAGCCCTTGCAGGACTGGTTACAGAACCAATGTGGGAACTTGTCAACTTTTAAGCATATCTATTCCAACTATATGCCTAGGACTGGAGAAAAGCCCATAAAATGAGTTCAGGGATCCAATGGTCTCATTGTAAGTGAGACATTAGCCAACATTATCAATCACCTGAAATCCATAATCCTCCACTTTAATTGGAATACCATATATTTTGTGGTCCCTCAGAATCAGTGGCAATTTAGAACCAGTGTCCAGTAGTCTTTTTATTCACAGTTTATTCTTCAGCCTCAGCTGATAAGCACAGATTATTAACCTTAAATAACACAAAATGGTCACTATCCCAAATGTCCAAAGTGTGTTTGCTTCTTTCTAAAACCCCACAGTTCAAGCTTTTATTGAATCTATTTACCTCAGAATTATTATCATCTAAGTTTCTACAGAATGACCATTTAGCTCTGAGTAGTAATAAATTTCCCAGCTGAAAGTTCTCAAACATTCCACAATCGTCCTACAAAAGTATAAAAGTCAGAAAAAAAAAAAACACATAGTCAGGTAATCACAACACCCTACATCTGGAACCTGTTTCTGTTTAAGCTTCATCTTTATTGCTATGATAACAGACTCTGACCTGGTAAATAATTTAGTGGAGGGAAGGATTAATTTGGCTTACATTGCTAGGTTCCAGGTCATCATGGAAGGTCGGGGCAGGAACTCTAACATGAACTTAAAGCAGGAAGCAAGTAAAACACTGATGGCCGATCCATTTACATATCCATGTTTCACTAGCTGTCTTATGCAGTCCACGACCACCTGCCCAGGGAACTGTGCAACCTCTCGTGGTCTGGGCCCTTCTTACAATTAACAGTCGAGACAAATACCCCACATGTACTCCTACAGATAATTTTGTTCTGGGCAATATCTCAGTTGAGACTCCCTTCTCTGGTGACTCTAGGCTATGCCAGACTGACAGTTAAAACTAAGGGAAACAAACATTCACACATTGTAATTTGGTCCTTACTTAGACAATAAAGAATAAATTTCTAATAGATGTGTTCAATTAAACAAAAATTACGAAAGACTTACTAGGTCCAAAAAAAATTATTCTACATGCCATAAAATATACATATAAATGAAAAACATTTCTTCCAGTATAATAAGCTTTTTAATATGTATACATATGCAAATATAATTAAATGACCAAAACATTGTTACGTGGATAATCAATAGTAACACAGAGTTAATCTGTATAATTTTGGGAGAATGACAAGCTCCTAGAATACATAAATTTATCCTAATCTAATAAATTTCAGTAGTAGGTGCCTCCAACTTAAAAAACATGCATAATTAAAAGAAACCAATTATCATGAAGTTTTCCACCTTCTGGTAAGACAGAAAGAGGGAATTTTGGTGGTATGGGCTGAAAAGCATGCTGAGAGGAAAATGACTCTTTTCTCAACTTATATCCTGCTTTTTCTCCCGAGAAAGGCAAAAGCTTTAATAGCAATAATAAATCCCAAAGTGCCCAAGAAGACAATACATGTTTTTCCCGAAGGAAATCTTATGCTTACTCAGGGGCAAAATGATGTATACACTTGAATTTCTAGCACTTTTTTTCTCACTCCCAAATATAAACAATACCTTCCATAAATCCACCATACAACCTCATGTATAGAAGGGAGTTCTTCCATATGACCTTGTCGCAACTGCCATTCTTTGTGCTATGTTAAATAGAAGAGCTCTTCACATCCATTGGAGATATAACTTGAAAGCCACAAAAGTCTTTGTATACTATTTGTAAAGACACTTAATTGAGAGCCCATATTTACGGGTGGGTACGTATTATTTATTCCTTAGGTTGTACTCTCTCTATTAGACTCTTTGCTTAAGGGTCCTATTAAACAATGTCTTTAGAATTGCAACTTTCCCTCATACTGGTTCCTCCTGAAATTCTTTTCTGTGACGAAGCTTTAAATCTTAGTTTTGCTTGAAGGGAGATCCTAAGAGAAAAGAGAACTCTCCAGACGCCTTTAGGGGATGGAATTGAGCTGTGCCTCTGTTGCTGTGGGGAACAGTATCTACAAACGGAAAACAAATGAAACAGCCAGAATAAATATCAATGAAATCCCAAGTTAAATAAATGTACTCACTATTGACACATTGAGATATATTTTTCTCAGCCAAAGCAGTTTTAAAGGATCTGGGAAATTTTCTTTTCTTTTTTTTTTTTTTATTGCCAACACTTGCAGCTCTTACAGAAGACCCAGGTTCAGTTCCCAGCACCCACATAGTTACTAGTCCATAATTCCAATTTCAGGGGAATCTGATGTTCTCCTCTGACCTCTAAGGACACATGGCGCACATACTTACTTGCAGGCAAAACACTCATGCACATAAAATAAAATGAATGAATAAATTCATAATTACATTTTAAATTTTTTAGTAGAAAGAACATACAGTATAATAATAGTCTTTCTTCTCACATACTTTTAGGTGAGCCTCAGCATCTTACAGTGAATAGAATATTTAGTGAGTCATTACTGCCTGTTTTTTCATTAATTCAAGATATATTTATTATACTCTATGTTCTCTTGTATTTGAAACTACAGATTAATAAGAATTCAATATCATTAACTTTAATTAGTCTCTTGCAGTCCTGGAGGTCAGAAACTTGGTCTATTTTTCTGGGATGAGCTGGAATTCCTCCAGTATCACTCTGTTTAGAAGCTCGGGTCCTACTCAGTTCCCTCTTCTCTAGCTTCTAGAGTTCAGAATTCATATCTATATCATTTTAAAAAATAAAAGATTAACCCATAAAATTCCTTAATTCTTTGATAGTTTCATATATTACATTTTCATCATGCTCAGCACCCTTCTAGTCAATGCATATTTTCTCCCCATTTCACTCCTAATTTTGTGTCCCCACTTAAAATATTTTAATATTTATCTGAGATGTTCATATATATTTGACCATACTCACTTCCCTGTCATGACTCTTCTCAGGTTCATCCCTGTTCCCTACTCACTCAGCTTTAAGCTTAGCTTCAATCCATGCTGTCAAATGTGTGCTGACAAAGTACTTTTGGGTGGGGGGGGGAGTTTGAGACAGGGTTTCTCTGTAGCTTTGGAGCATGTACTGGAACCAGCTCTTGTAGACCAGGTTAGCCTCAAACTCACAAAGATTTGCCTGCCTCTGCCTCCCGAGTGCTGGGATTAAAGACGTGTGTCACCACTGCCAGACTGACAAAATATTGTTATGTGTACACATTTACTAGAGTTCATCTCACGTCTACTTATCAGGAGGACATGCTCTTAATGAAAATTCCTTCTCCCTATCCTGGCAAATATCAATTACCAATAGCTCCTCAACTATGGGAGATATTTCATGACTACTTCCTTCTTCTATGCTGCAATATCTTCTGGTTTGAGCTTGCATGGGTCTTGTACATGCTGTTACAAACACCAAGTTCCTTTGTGCAACTTCCCCTCTTGTGTCTGAAAAAATGCAGCTTCCTTATAATCTGCCCATGTTGGCTCATAAAATCTATTTTTTCTTTAGCCATGATCCTTCAAGCCTTTCAGTAGGGAGGTGTATTACAGATTTCTCAATCTCTAATGAGGATTGAAAGATGCACTGATCTCTGGTATCATAATAAATCACCAGGAGTAAGAGTTGGTTTACTACTAAGTCTCCATAACATAGTAGAAGGTTATCTCCTAGAATCTATGACCTATGTAGCCACAAGTTCCTGGTCTGCCCTTGGGGCTAGGTATGGGCTCTCTTTTGTGGAGCAGAACAGAGATTTTACCAGGTAGTGATTGGCTAGTTTCACAAATTTGTGCCACAATTGTAGCAGTGGACTTGTAATCATTATTGTAGTTCATAGGGTTCAGGAGGATAACTCAGGCAAGGTAAATGTAATGGGTAGCTTTATCCTCCATGGTGTGGATGCTTCTATCACTATGAAAGCCAGTAGAGATAAAGCTTCAGGGTTAGGACTAGTTTGGTCCCCTTGCCCTCCCCAGTGGCTTATCACTGAAGTGTGTGATATCTCCAGAAATAGGATCTTACTTGTCAAGTTCCAAGGAGTAACCAAAAGCAAAGGCTTTAAAAAGCTAATAATGCTTGTGACTCTGTGGAACCTCAGTGGTCAAAAGTTGACCAAGAGGCAACCATGCTATAGTTTTATTTTTTACATTGTAGTGTCATTTCTGCTTCATTATAGGGCAACTCCATTAAAATGTTTTTCTACGTTTGTATGTATGTATATATTTAGAAGTCTCTTCAGTAGTAGTTTTTCAGATGACATTTTGCAAAAGTCTTTAGCAATTTTTCCAAACTCCCATTCCATTGAAGCCTCCTGTTCCAACATTTTATTCCCCCTTTATATGATGGTGTTCTTCCTTACTTCCTTGTAAACTCTAAATCACTTCATTGGCCCATTATCAATTTCCTGACCTATATTGTTATTTTAAATGAACACACACAACATGCACAATTGCATTCACACATATAGTCAACGTTAACATCCACAAATGATAGAAAATGTGAATTTTTCTTTGTAGGTATGAGTTTCCTCACTCAGGATGATTGTTTTTAGTTTTTTCCATTTACCTGAAACTTTGCAATTCATTTTTTTCTGCAGAGCTGAAAAATTACATTATGTAAACATACCACATTTCTATTATTCATTCATCAGCTTATGGACTTTGAGATTATTTCAATTTTTCCAGCTCTTGCGAAATAAGCAGCAATGAACATGAATGAGCAAATTTTTTGTTTTTGCTGAGTTCTGAAGAATTCTATAGCTGGATCCTATGGTAGATCTATTTCTAGCTTTTTAAGGAACTTCCACACTGATTTCGATAGTGGCTGTACCCGTTTTCACTTCTACCAACAGTGAAGAAATGTTCCACATTCCCCACAGCCACATCAGCATTTGCTACTTCTTGCATGGCTTCAGGAACAGCCCTCATTAGGGCAGAAAGGCAATGTGGTAGACAGACAGATGGAAGACACATACAGAAAAGCTGGGATTGAGTGAACTGGGCTTCCAGATAGAGAAATAGAAGCACATCTGGCCATTGGAAGGCAGTCACTTCCGCATCGCAATCACCGTGTTACTGAGACAGCACAGGCACCAGTTTGGGCTACCTATCTGCCTATATCACCAGCATCTCCATGTTTTCAGGACTGGGTTCTGGAGGTTCCACTTACTTAAAAGCTTCTGAAGAGGGACTGCTTGAGGACCTGGCCTAGAGCCCACAAAGCCACCCAAAACAGAACTCCACCACCAAGTATCTGCCATCCGCTTACTGTTTGGTTGTTGCCAAATGGAACATGAAAGTAGTTAAACTGAAAGCAATCCAGGCATCTCTAAATTTTTCTCCTATTACTTACTTGGTTTTCAAGTAGCCAAATTCACACTACCTTCTCTGAAAATCGAGGGCAGGCCTCCTGAACTGAGTCCTAGAAAGCTGCAGTACATCCAGTTTTCTTCTGAGGTCTCCCCAAATTTCCCCCAAAGCACCAATAATATCTCTAGATTCTAATTGTATCACATTTTACACCTAGCGCTTCAAACTGTGCTCCCTCTATCCATTTATTTGTTGCCTTTTCCTTCTCAATGATCTGCCTTTCTTCATCCCTTTTCCTATATTTCTCTCATTTTCTGTATTCCTTCCTTTGCCTATATAAACATGCTTCTCCAAAGCGCATTCCCTTATCCGACCAACAAGAGTTCCAAATAGCTATTGCCCAAGATCTTTCTCCCTCCTTGGGCACCATTTACCAGCTACATACATCATTTCCAGCAACTGGGCCTGACTAAGAATGTGAGGGAATGAATAAATGACAAACAGATGGACGCATGGGCAGGAAGTTGGGGTTGAGCAGACTGGGCTCTCTAATAGAGAAGCCTCAGCACCCAGGGAAGCTAGCTGTATGGTCTCTGTTCCTTATGCTCCTCCTATAGCAAAGACAGACTGCATTTTTCACATTCCTTGCCCTGTTCCCAGTCCAGAAAGCAAGGGTCATGATGTTTCACTATGGCAATAACCTTCTTTAGTCTTGAAATTATCCTTCTGTTGTAACTAGAGAGGCCTGGCTCAGTGATTGCTCCAGGACACACATGACTGCTAACAACCATCTGTAACTCCACTTCTAATGCTTTCTCTGGCCTCTGTGGTCACCAGGCACAGACAGCCATACCTGTAAGCAAAATCCTCATTCACATCAAAATGTCCCTCTATCAAGACCTCCTGACAGAGAATCTGAAGGTTAACAATCATGTGGGAAACGTCTCCTTTGAAAAACAAACATTTACAGATGCAAGAGATTATGATCTGGTTATATTTTGGAGTCATTGATCACCTTACAATAAGGACTTACTAGGACATGGTTGTTGGAGTATGTTTCTATACACGTACTTATGGAACTTGACATTATAGATTTTTTTTAAAGGTATACAGTGCATGTGTATTTGGACAACATTCTTAAAGAAATATCAGCAAATAAATCTATATTTTTCTTTTTCTATTTTAATATAAGGATTTATAAACCACCTATTAGAATCAGCAGACCAGAAAAATTATGTTGATGCATCTTTGTGTTGAGATGAACTGCCTCTGGTCTTTGCTATAGAAACAGAGCACAAGGGAATTCATCTATTTTTGAGACATAATAAGGCTTGTTTTGATTTTCTGACTTTATATATGTATTCTATTTCATAATAGAAGATAGGGTAAGGCCATTGACTCCATAATCCAAGATCTTTTGGGGAGGAAGAAGCACCAATCATATGGCCTTAAGCAGGCAAAAATCTACATTTTAAATGGTGTAATATCTGCAACTTGGTTGAATGTGTCAGGGCACTGATGCAGGGAAATGCATCAAACTTCATTCCTTCAAATGCTGAGAGGTTCTGAGTCCACGTTTGCAGTAACTTACCCTCTCAGGACATGCTGAATCTCCGTGCTGCGTCAGCTTCCATCTGTAGCTATGCACCTGCCCAGTAGTCATCATTGCTGAGTGGAACATCCTCCCTCAGAAGAAATTGCCACTGCCTAGCCATTAGCATAGTCACATCTATCGGCACCTATTTTCCAAGCAGGAGCTTTCTGGCATTCTATTAATGTGGAGAAAAATTGGCACTGGAACCTGCATTCCTCAGAAATACCTATGCCTAGGAACATGCAGTCATAGAATATTTACTAGAGAGGCTTGGCCTTTGGAGTTCTGAGTTACCTATAATGAATTTAATCCTCAAGTGTGAGTGTATTCTTAGAAAAGCCAAATTCTTTGGTGAAAAAGTTGCCTAATTGTGGGCACTATAAACTCTGTAAATGTACCTCACTTACAGGTTTCAGTTACGACTTTGAAAGGTCAGCATCGTCTTTGATTCCATCAACATTGGTGAGTACATATTCCTGGAGTTAAATTTCATTCCTTGTGGCCTGAAGGTTGGTTATCCTCCAGATGGCCTTGTACAGACAACAAAGGGCTAAAATAGCAGAAAGAGTCCCACTGCCATCCAGTAGAAAGTGAAGAACTCTACTCTGGACTTCTTAGAGAAATATATGCCAAATTTTATCATAGTCCTCTCTAATCAAACATTTATGAAATAAAATATGACACAAAGAACAAAAATATAATTAGTGGCAAAACAGTAAATGGAACTTTGAATAAAGGAGTCAAACAGTATATAATAGGACACACATGGACAAAAGAAGATTTTACAAGAAATTCAAGAAGCATACTGTGATTGAAAAACATACAGGTTTTTCCTTGGTGATTTACCTTTTTGCGTTTTTGTTGCCACTTATTGGGAAGAAGTGACTTCTACTCTGGGAAAACTAAAGAAGTACTGGTGAACAGGTTCAACATAGGTAGTCATCAAGATTTTCTCAACAACAACAACAACAAAATAGAATTGTGAAGAAGGCATAATATGCAGAGAGTGTGAGGTTAGTAAGAGCAGATCTACTGTATTGAAAACTCAACCACAGAAGAGAAAGAGACTAAGTGTACTCTTATGTGAAGCTCTTTAACGGATTCTGTCACTGTCTAAAATGCTAGCCTTCCCCTGAATACTGTACTTTAGTCTACATGTGCTCCTGCGATCTGTGAGTTTGCTTTCCAGATGAGAGGAGCAATAATGCTGCAAGTTATTAAAATCACACTTCGTAGCCAGAACTTGGAAAAAGCAGGGGGGGGGGGTGAGGGACATGCAATATTCAGATGATAGATAAGACTCATTGAAAGAGGGGGGAAAACAATAACTGAAATGCAAGAATTTGGGTAGGAGCAGAAAATAAGGCTACTCTAGGATCACTAATTATAGGCTCAATGTCCTTTATTTATGGAGAACCCAAAGAAAAACATATAGGCATCCTCCTGAATATTAACCTTCACCAGGCAATGAAAGGAGACAGAGACCGAGACCCACATTGGAGCACCGGACTGAAATCTCAAGGTCCAAATCAGGAGCAGAAGGAGAGAGAGCACGAGCAAGGAATTCAGGACCGCGAGGGGTGCACCCACACACTGAGACAATGGGGATGTTCTATTGGGGACTCACCAAGGCCAGCTGGCCCTGGTCTGAAAAAGCCTGGGATAAAACCGGACTTACTGAACATAGCGGACAATGAGGACTACTGAGACCTCAAGAACAATGGCAGTGGGTTTTTGATCCTACTGCACGTACTGGCTTTGTGGGAGCCTAGGCAGTTTGGATGCTCACCTTACTACACCTGGAAGGAGGTGGGTGGTCCTTGGACTTCTCACAGGGCAGGGAACCCTGATTGCTCTTTGGGCTGAAGAGGGAGGGGGACTTGATTGGGGGAGGGGGAGGAAAATGGGAGGCGGTGGCGGGGAAGAGACAGAAATCTTTAATAAATAAATAAACAAAAAGAGAGAAAAAAGGCTATTTATTTCTAATACCCATAGGAGAATAACGGTTGCTGGTGCTTCATTAATGGGATAAGTGAAACCACAGGCACCTTATGTGATTGGAACTATTATCGTAATTAAATGATAGTAGAAATCAAAGGCTGCTTTTGGGTTGCTGTGTTAGGCCAGCAGGTTATTATGTTAGGCTAATACATGAAAAGAGTCAATGAGAAAAACGTATGGACTGTTTCCTTTCATCTTTCCCTCTCTATAGCATCTTAATGGCTTCCTCAATGACTGACCACCATTGATACATTACACTTAAATCAATGAATGTAGAGTTCTGTTTTCTTGATGTAACTAACCTATTAGTTAGCGTACATTCTTTCTCTACTATAGTTTTAATTAACAAAATATGTGACGATAAAAGAAAGCTGGAAGGAAGGAAAGAAGAGGAGGAACTGAGTGGTCAGAGTTGCAGGACACGACACTACCTCCAGTTTCAACTCACTTTTAAAACACTACTGAACACTCTTGCAAACACTAGGTGATGCAACGCGAATCCTTTTTAATTGATTTTCCCTGGCAGTAATAAATGACTGTTTTAGAGTGGGCATACAAATACATATTTATAAAGTAAATATATACTAAGTAAATATAGTTTTCATTCAACATCAGAGAAATATATTAATAAAATAAATGTATTAGAATAGAAAACTATGACTATCTCAATAAATACTAAAATTAATTTGATCAACTAAGCAAGTAATCATGCTAAACAATTGGAAATAGGATACTTAGTAAGCTGAATGATCAGGACCAACTAACTATGTAAAGAAAAACCCATATCACACCTAAAATTCATAGTAAAATTTTAATGGTATTGAAATAAGCTTGGAGTAGTATATCGATGCTGTCATTAGGACTATAAGATATTGCACTGAAGATCAAGTTAATGTATATTGAAGATGACAAGATGAGTTAAAAAGTGAAAAAAATCACCTTTATAAATAAAACAGTTGTCTCCAGACACTGGATATATAACAGAAGGGAAAGTATACACCCAAGGTGAGCATATCTTTTGGACATGAGCGTGGTAAATAGAAAATGATTGTCCCCTTGTGCTAATAATGTTAATAATCTGCTGGAATTTTATTTTGCAGAGCTTGAAATTTATCTCGGGGTCTCATGCATTTTACTATTACCACAGCATCAAACCACACAATATGTAATGTAAAGAAAATTGTGCCCAATTTTGCAATAATTATGAGAAATCTTTTTAATAAAAACCTGCAAAAACTTTAATAGCATGAAGTAAAAAGCATTACAGAACACACTGGACCCATACATAAATCTATATACATAACATGTTCACTGAAGACTTTTCTCTAAACCATAAAAATCTATAACTTTAATTCTCAAATTTCATTAAAGCACAATAAATATCCAAACAGAATTTTTTAATGGATCTTGCTGGTTTATTCCAAGTATTTTATACTTATAAAAATGAATAAAGACCCAATCTTAGCTAACATAATTCAAATAAATCAATAAGGAACATGAGGTTGCAAAAATTTATAGGTACATAAAGATTAGCGTTGATTAGGTATTGTTTATATTTTTCATGTTCAGTTATTTGTATCTAATATATCTCATAACTAAACTTAAACATAGCTGAAGTTCTAGAAGCAAAAGAAAATTGTTCATGATCATTTTGAAAATGATACAATAAGATGGCCTTCAGTAGCCCACTGAATAGACTTACTAACAACATTTTTATCTTAACTTAACATTAATACACCACCATTAAAGTTTGGCCATAAATTTTTGTGTCTGATGTAAATGAAAGATTATGTGACTACAATATTCTTCTACACAACAACCAGTATACTAAGCTTTACGGATTTTGATTATCAAGATACCACAAAAGTGCATACAATGAAGTGAAGGTATTTGTAATTCATGAAGTAAATTTAGTTATTTACATATAAGTTAATTTTTAAAAGCCAACATCCCAAAATAAAATGAACGTAAGCTGAGAACAGGCATCTTTCCAGAAGGTCTCATAGCCATAGGGATCTAAAGAGGTACACATTTCCTTGATGGAGGGAAAAATGCACAGATTAAAGGGACTTAAATTAGATAACATTTCAGGCAAAAATTAAAAGTTTTTTAATTATTGATTTATTTTTATTCTGTGTACATTGGTGTTTTGCCTGAATGTGTGTTTGTGCGAGGCTGTAAGATCCTCTGGAACTGGAGCTACAGTCACGAGCTGCCACATGGACACTGGGAATTGGACCTGGGTCTTCTGGAAGAGCAGTCAGTGCTCTTAACTGCTGAACCATCTTGTGAGCTCCTAAAAGAGAGTGTTTACATGGAAGATGTAAGTAAGTTGATGCAATATGATTCGTATGTGTAGGAATTTCAAAACATAAACATGTATCAAAACATGTTAGCATAGAAACTCAGAGCAACTTCACTTATACAACATGCAAAACCATGGATTTTTTTTAAAAACCTATTTTCAGAAGAAAAAAAAATAAAAAGCAAAATGCTGCCTAATAGTGATAGGAAAACAAGAATTTTGGTTTTAAGTTTTTGGAATAAGCACTGGGGCATAATTTTAATTATTATTCTTTAAATTATTTCATATATCTTTAAAAACCAACAGCTTTTTAAAAGGAGACTTAACAATACTGTTCACATACTCACACCTGCAAGTTTCAGTCTTTGAGTCAAGGTTTCCTGGTTACCACGAAACCAAAACAAAACACAAAATCCTCTTGGTGTCTGAGGCTGATGTAAGATGCAAATCCCAGCTGTAGCCTCTGCTACAAAAGTTCTTTCTTTTTTTTGCACCTGACTTAGTAGTCTCTATTTTAATTGTCTTTGGACACGTGCGATTTCTAGTAGACCTGTAATTTCCACTTATTTTTGTCTGTCTACTTCTGGTTTGCTCTCATTTATAAACTAAAGCACAGTGGTGGCGCACGCCTTTAATCCCAACACTTGGGAGGCAGAGGCAGGCGGATCTCTGTGAGTTCGAGACCAGCCTGGTCTACAAGAGCTAGTTCCAGGACAGGCTCCAAAGCCACAGAGAAACCCTGTCTCGAAAAACAAAAACAAAAACAAAAAAACAAAACAAAACAAAATTTGGAAACATCTAATGAAATATAAATAACAAGCAACATGACGACTTGACCAGTGTCACTGCTTAGTCTTAAAGGCTAAAATGTCGGAGATCTTAATGGGAATCTAGCCTTCCATCGCTCCACCCTGATCCCTGCTTGACTCCAGGACAGGCTGGGAGGCCCGAAGCCCCGCCCCGCAGAGCTCCGCCCCGAAGAGCCCCGCCCCACAGAGCCCCGCCCCCGAGCCGCGCCCCGCGCTGCCCTTTGGGAGGCGGGACGAGGTGGAAGCGGTGGCGGTGGCCGCTGCAGTCTTCCCTGGCAGAACTCAGGACTCCTTCCCTCGGTCCCTGCGAGTCCCCGCTGGTGGCAGGCCCCAGCCCCAGGTGAGTAGCTGCGGGACACCTAAGCATGGCCCACATGGACTCCACAGCTAGCGCCTGCGCGTTTGCCCGCCAGCCAATCGTAGGCCTCCTTCCCGCTGCGCCCTTTGACCCTGCGTCCCGGGCGCCTTGGAATCTATTCCCGCTCTGCCCGGAAGCCGGCTTCCCGCTAGATCAATGTAGGCAGCGCGTGGGAGCCCGACCTGGGCCGGCACCCCACAAGCTGCAAGTTTGCCCCGAGGCGGTTCCCCACCCCTCCTCCTAGAGCCCCGAACTTTCGAGTGCGTCTGGAGGGCCCGGGCGGTCGTGGCGCCCGTGTCCCAGCCTAGCTGGAGCCCCGAAGGCGGCCTGGACAAGACCGCCCTCCGAGGTCTTTGTTCCCCTTTAACACGCTTGGCTCGGTACTGTAGACTTCCCCCTCGCTGGACCAGGGTGCCCGGTTTCTTTTCCTTTTGCGGAGGAACAAGTTGAGGGTACAAGCGGTTAAAACTTTAGTTTCCTTGTGTCAAAGACTTATGGATAATAGAGGGGAAGATGGAGAAGTCCTAAAAAACTAACATCAGCACTCGTGTGGATCTGTTTGTACGAGCTTAGAAAGACAAATAAGAAATGAGACAGGACGCTACTCTGTAGGCGGCATTTTTAAAGAAAATGCAAATTTAATGTAAGTTTTGGTAAAACTAATTCAGATTTGTAAATCGCTTTTATGCAGTACTTTCTTGCACTCTAGCTAAGAGCGGTTTGTAAGCCACGAAAACCTCAATTTTACGACTTGTAGTCTGTGTAATACAGAAAGCTGAGACTCTTGCTCCATAGTAAGTAACTAGTATGTGATCATGAGCTGCCTTCTCATTAAGTGTGGACCGCAGTTCAGGAAGGAAACCATTGATTATTTCGTCTGTCAGCTTCCAAGGCGCAGAAATTATTGTAGTAAAGTCTTCTATATTTGAGGCCACCTAGGCTGGAGGCAGGAGCCCACCTTGCAGCCCTATGTTTTGCCCTTGCTGGCTGCTTAGTGGCAGGTTACTTGGCTCTTTGCCAGTTGGCTCAAAAGCTTGGAAAACCTCATTTGCTTAGTTCCATCGCCGGTAACATGAACTTCTGCTTCATAGATGGTTGTGAGGATCAAAAGGGAAGCCTGACTGGACTTCTGAATGAAGTTTGTAGTAAATCTGACCCGGGGCAAGACTCCAAAAGTTTCAGATGCGTGTGTGTTCTTAGCACTAGTTTGGTCTGTCTCTAGGTACTTCTAGCATAAAATTAGAGGAACGTAGTATGAACACAGAAAAATAAGCAGGAAGAATCTTTATAATTTGATTATTTTAAAAGGGAAACTGGTGTTTCTGAGTTTCTAATATGAGCAGATACTTTTAAAATAATCGTTTAGGTCTCTTAGCTGTTTAAGTATATAATACTTTTTTATTGGAAATCACTAGACTTCCACATTAAGTATCATTTTAAAATATTAAAAGCACCAATATATACAAAACCAAAAATAACATGGTTTCAGGAGAACCAGTTGTGGAACTCTGGGACATGTAAACTTCCCTTTGATGAGGACAAGTTGTCATTGGCCAGTACCTTGAGCTTCCTGCTTTTGAGAACCTCTATACCTGCAGTTGACTTGTAGAGGCTTTTTTGTTTTTCTCACAAGGAACTTCTGAAACCGTTCTTTAGTTAAAACCAGGTGAGTAGTTCCTTTGCCTCTCTCTTGCGAGAGCAGTGTTTTGGAAGTGTTCAAGCACTGTTAGTGTTTTAGTGTTTGTTTTAGAGTCCAGAGGCGTTGTGTTGGCACAGATATTAAGACAGTAATTTGTTTAGATGGACTTTAAAACTATTGAATTTTCATGAATTTTCTTTTATAGTATTGCTTATTATAGACTATTACTATGTTATAGACCTACTGCCCAAACACATGACAGTGTCAGAAACAGGAGGGCCAAAAAGTAAGCTTAATAGTGATCAGTGATGATAATATTTGTTGGGATCTACTAGAGTACAAATAACCTCCATTTCTATGGGATAGAAAACTTGTACACATATAGTTTACACAGTGTACAGTGTTAGAAATGCCAGCATTAAAGGAAAACGCTGCTGCCTCAATAGAGCTTTCTACTCAGGAGTCTTTAGGAGAAGAATCAGGAAGAGGAGGCAGATTTCTGCTTTGTCTTGCACCTTGAATATTATTTTTAGAGATAATAAAGACTACGCTTTATTGTTTGTATTCTGCAGTGTTAAGGGTCAAACCTAGAACCCAAGGAATTGTTCACTGCTAGGCATATGTTCTAACGCCTGCCTCAACGACATGCTCAGTTCCATATGCTGGGTTGGTTTTTATTATTAATTATTATTATTTTCATTTATGTTGAAACAGAGCCTATTTGTTTATTTATTTTGAGACAGAACCTTACTAGGTAGCTCTGGCTGGCATGGAAGTTCCAGGGTGGCCTGGAAACTCATAGAGTTCTACCAGCCTCTGTGTCACAGGTTCTGGGACTAAAGGTGTGTGTCACCACATCCAGCTGCCGCGTGCTACTTCAGGGATGTTGTCATGCCACCCATCTTTTCATCCTTATCTTCATAAGTAAATTGTTCATGGTTCATAATTGCTTAGTGATACATTATCAGATGGGAAATAAGTCTTCACACTGACAAAAATCCTATGAGTGAGAGAACTGCAGTGGAGAAAAGTGTAGAAACATCGGGCTAGGGAAGCAAAGATAGAAATTTGCACTTATGGTTACGACAGAGCTAAAATTTTTTAAATAATAATTTTTACCTATGGTTTGAAAATTTTATGTATGCTTACAGTGTATCTTAACCTTACCTACTCTCCACATTACACATTTCCAGAATCCCAGAGTCCCATCTCCCGACTTTATGACCTCATAACTAATTAATTATTTTACTTAGTGCTGCACAAGAACACATGGGTGTGGGGTCATCCCCTGTGGTATGAGCAATGTGGAGGTGGCCACGCCCCGAAGAAAATGAGACTGTCTTCCTCCAAGCATCATCAACTCCCAATATTCCTCAGCTAGATTCTGGGCTTTGGGTGAACTGCTCCATGCTGGAATTTGTAATTCTCTAGTTCTTATGCAGTTAAGCACGGCTGCTATTGAGTTCTTAGCTGCAGCATCCAGGCCATGTCCAGAGGACAGCGTTTCAAAGTTTTCCTTTCTTACATTCGCTTTGCTCTTCTCCAGCAGTGTTCCATGTTCCGATGTTGTAGGGACAAGAAGTTAGCTCCAACTAAGCACTTCCTTTCTATTCTCAGCAATTTGTTCAATAATGAATCTCTTCATTAACTATGATCAATGACAGTAAGAAGTTTCTCTGTACAGCCAAGAGCGCCCCAAATCTATGAATATAGAAACATTTAGATATCTGACCATCAAAACCTCTCCTGAAAACCCTTGACTTACCTAGCCATGGATTTTGACCATGTTTACAGATAGCAGGCATGAACTTATCCCTTTAGAGCATGCTTTAATTGTAATCCAGAGAGCAGCTGGTAACACACAGTAGGTACCAGTAGGCATATTTGGCAGATCAGTATTGTAACACCAGGTAAGACCACTTATACCTTTCCTACCCCAGCCACCTTCATAGCACTTTCCAGCACCATGAAAGATGGCCTGGCAGGGGCAGAGCTCAGAGTTTTCAATACAGTGATTGAAGTGACTTGTTAAGAAGATTGGGATACCCTTCGTGCTTGATCGTTAAAGATGGAATTGGTTTTGTGATGATATAATAGTCATTTGAAATGAATAAAATCTGTAATACAAGAAATAATGGTACAGCTTAAGGAATTAAATTTATAGGCAAGAATTATGGGGGCAGAGATACAAAGGCAGTGTCCATAAATGCAAATTTTGGTTATGCATTGATGGATTTATCTAATAAAGGAACGAGAAATCACACACACACACACAATCTTTAATGTTCTTTTTATGTTTCTTTCATCATTTACTTCAAATCTTAAGTAATAATCAGTATTTATACACTTGTCGTTTTTATTTTTTTTGCCAACATTACCTTGTGTTGTCCACAAAAGAAATTATATCAAAAAACAAAATGATAAAACTTAATAAAGAGTCTCAGTGAGTTATCTAGGGTCCCATCATTAATATATTTTTCAAATTCCAAACTCAGTTGTGTTTCTGTTATATACCTTGACTAGTGCGTTTCACCAGCCTAAGTCAGCAATTCTAAGACCTTTTTTAAAACTTTATCACTGTTTTTATGTTTTTACTGAAAAGGCTCATAAATATGGACAATTAAGTGTTTCCTCTAATTAACTACCATTTTAAAGTTTAGTCTTTATATATGAATTATTGACTTTGTATATTCTGTATACACAAAATTTATTCACATGATAAAAATATATTTTATTTTATTAAACAGATTCCTGAGTTCACCTGACTAAATGTTACTGGTGTATATATAGGGCTATTTCTAAATTAGTATCTCTTGTGTATGTATGAGTGTTTGTGGGCATGCGTGTGTGTGTGCATGTTTTTTAATAGTATTTGGTGGTTTATTATATTTTACTTTTTAACGTAGTCAATGGATTTTAATTTTCATTTTAAATACTGTAGAAAACATTAATATTATTTACTAATCATCTTTTTAAAAATGAATTGCAGCGAACCATTCACAATTTTGGAATTTAAAGAATGTCATCATGGCAAAATTTCGAAGAAAGACTTGCATCATTTTGTCACTTTTTATTCTATTTATTTTCTCTCTGATGATGGGCTTAAAGATGCTGAGGCCAAATACAGCATCCTTTGGAACTCCTTTTGGGCTTGACCTTCTTCCAGAACTTCATCTACCAAACGCCCCCTTGGGAAACAAAGCTGACTTCCAAAAGAGTGATAGAATCAACATGGAAAGAAATACGAAGAAGTCAGAAGCTACTGACATGCCTGTGAGGCCACCCAAAGCCTCTGAGGCAACCCTGGAAGAACTGCCTCCTCTGAATTATTTTTTACACGTATTTTATTACAGTTGGTATGGAAATCCACAATTTGATGGCAAATACATACACTGGAATCATCCCGTCCTGGAGCACTGGGACCCTAGAATAGCTAAGAACTATCCACAAGGGAGACATACTCCACCAGATGACATTGGCTCCAACTTTTATCCTGAGTTAGGAAGTTACAGCTCTCGGGACCCTTCTGTCATAGAAACTCACATGAGACAAATGAGCTCAGCCTCGATTGGTTGGTAATTAGTTTATTTTATATAAATTTATATAAATATATAAATAATGTGGGTGGGCAAATAAATTACTTATCAGTTTTTATACTTTTATTAATTACGATCTTAATTCATATCCCTGAATTAAGCTGTACTTTTTTTCCCCCTTGGGAAAGCTGAAGGAAAAGGGTCATGAGTTGAGTGCTGCGGGACCTTTCTCCCTGCCTAGCTAAAATTGGGATCACTGTTGCCCTCTTTCCTGCTGATCCTGACCCCATTCAGGCAACTGTGTCTGATTTCTGTCACTGTGAAGTTACGATTGTTTCCTTTCTAATGACAGCAAAATGTATTTAGCTACCCTGTTTGCTTGTTATGATTTGCATTGCACAGAATTTTGTGATTCACCTGTTGTTAAATATAACAGTTTTAGTCATTGTTATTAGCAATAATATCTCATTATATGATTGAGGGTGTTTGCTTCTGTAGTTATGTGTTTGGCATTTCAACTGTTCTTCCTTTCTGTAGCATACAGTGTGGCTTTATTTCTTTAACTACTCCTTTTCAATTTCTGTGTCAGTTTCATTTTTATTTAATGTAACGAGGTTTTAAATGTTCCATTTTGCATTTCCACTTGTCCTGTTTATGGTCTTTTCTTCATCTTTTATGTGCCTTATGTGACACTAATGTGAGTTTTTCAATCTTGCAGTCTCTTTTGGCCTAGTACATGTAGTCATTCTTATTTATTTTTAATATCACTATAGCATTGCAGTGTAAACATTTAACTTAACTGGTAAAAAGTGATCAGTTATTCTTATGTCACCCATACCCCTCATCTTTTTCTTTTCTCTGTATGATTTCAGAATACATATCTTTAGTCATAAACTCTTACCAATGACAGTATATTATCTGGCGTCTGAGAAATGTAGAGTCTAGAGCCAACATCTGAGGGTTCTACATAGCCAGGTCTGTTGTCTTTGGGAGTTCCATTAATAAAGCCTGATGCTTTATTTCCTTAGATTTCTTTATTGTGTTTGCTTGTATTTTATTCATTATTCTCTGAAACATGCTTTTGAGCTCAAGAAGAAGAGAGCTTCCTGAGTGACTGCTTTGTCTTTGCTGTTGAGAATGCTGATGCTGACTCACCTAAGTATCTGCAGAAAGTGCAGCAGAGACACGTGAGCACTGGTTGGCAGACTGCAGGCTGCTGCTTCCTAGAGCTGCTTCACTCCTAGAGGAGACTAACTTCCGGGATCACTGTCATTACTAGCTTAGTCACTCGGCTAGTACCTTTTTATTATTGAGTAGGTCTTTGTTGTCATGGCATTTCTTCTTGCCCATGCTTGATGATTCTATGCTATTAGATCAATAGCTGTTAGAAATTATTAGAAATAGAATCATGGTTTGAATATGGAAGAATTCATTTTTCATTATTTTTGTGTGCATTTTGGCTTTTTGATATGGGTTGGTTCCCTTATGTGTGTTTATTTTCATTGCATTTTCTGAGAAGGAAGTTTGTTTTCTGGGCTGTATGTTGATCAGTTTTCTTCCAACTTTGGTTTTCACCAACATCATTATCTAGGTGCAACTCCCCTCTTCAATAGCCGTAACATCCCTGGATCTCTATCCACTATTAGTTCTTTGTTCTGTTCAATGTTTTGCTTTTTTTGCTGTCCATGGATAGCAGACAAAGATAACCTTTTCACCCATTAGCTTTAATGAAAGGGCCACTTTGTTCCTCCAGCTAGAATTCTTCTCCAACGTATTAGAACTATGAGAAAATTAAGTGTTGGAATCTAGGTCTCCTGCAGCTTCTTACTCTTTACTGTTTAAGAATTTCATCCATGCAGTTAATATGTATTAATAAATCTAGTCCCCATTCTCTCCCCTCCAGTTCTTCCCCTCGCCCCCAGCCACCATCACTTTTCATTTTCAAACTATGTGCTCTTTTTATAAACCTACTGAGTCCAGTTAGCGCAGCTTATATGTGCATGATAAGGCCATCTCCTGAAACATGGGTCACTTCTTAGTGACCACATCCCTACAGAAAACTGATTTTTGCTCCACTAACAACCTTCAGATTGTCAATAGTTCCTTAGCTAATGGTGACACTGGATTAGCCCTGCCCCTCTCCATGGTATAATTTTGGCTGCTTTGATTTCTTAATTCTACAAGCTTTCCTTTATATAAGATTATTTCTTTCCTTTTGTAGAAAAAAAATATTGATTAGTTGAGATACTCATGCTTGTCTGTCTCTACTGTCCTGCATTTCTCTATTTATATTTGGAGGTTTGAAGTGTTTGTCTTAAATGTGTTAGCTGTAGTTAATAATTTCTCTGTAGTCTGGTGTTTCTAATACCTAAAGTGTAATTTCTTAGTACAGAAATAAGTAAGTACTATGGGGAACAACTCCAATCAGTTTGCCTGTATTAAATTTTCAGTTAAATTATATTTATGTGTTTAAAAATAAAAACCTTAGCATATGGGTGCTTATAGAAGTTTTATTCATAGTTGCTAAAATTTAAAAGCAACTAGCATGTCTTTTAATATGAACATTGAACATCCACACAATGGATATGCAGCAGTAGAAAACTGTGACTGAGTCACGAGACATCATGAAAAACCTACAATACAAGTCGCCAAGCAAATGGGTCCAGTTGTGGAGCGCTACATACTTTATGATTTCAGCTCTATGACATTCTGGCAAAGGCAGAATTATAGAGAGTGAAAAATCAGTTACTGCTGGGTGTAAACAGGGAGGAGGGCTACATAGGTGGGGACCTAATGTTTATAGTAATTCAGTCTGTCTGGTACCATAATGGTTAGCTTATGAACTTACGGTTTTGTTAGAATCCACAGGACTGCTTGATATTAGTAAAAACTGTGGTCATTAGTTAACAATAATATGATGGTACTAGCCATCAAACATAGTAAATACTGCAAATAATATGTGAATATAAATAACTGGAGGAGAAGGTTGTGGTCTGTAGGAGACAGTTTAGAAGGACTACGTGCTTTCTTGCTGAGAGACTTAATTATTCTAAAATGTGTAGTATGTTAATTTGAAAAGATATCGGTTGCTTAAAATAGTTCATAAATATTGGATAAAGTAACCAAATTGCTGTAATACCCTTTGAAAGTACTTGGAACTCATATGGCGATCACTCTCGTTGCTTTTCATTCTTCATTATGCTTTACTATTAGGAGTCCTGGCCCTTTCTTGGTACCCACCTGATTCGAGTGATGACAATGGAGAAGCTACTGATCACTTGGTACCAACGATTATGGATAAAGCTCATAAATATAATCTGAAGGTATTTAATTTGTTTTCAAACTATTTTTATCATTGTTACCTCTTAATAGTAATATGTTAATTTTAATTAAAATTTTAATTAATTAATTAAAATTTTATACATGAAGAAATGTTTTAAAATATTACTTCATAGAAGTTTGTTTTATTAAACAGAAGTATTCTAAAAAATGTTTGTTTTAATAATTGAAATTGTAATTTTTATCCAAGTATGATACCACTTGCTGTTTTTTTTTTCTAACCATGTGTTATATTCATCTATTACATTTTGTATCTTCTTTTAAACAGGGACTCATTATGTAGCTCTGAGTGGCTTGGAGTTTGTTATGTAGACCAGATTGATGTTGAACTCACAGTAATCCTCCTGTCTCTGTCTCTCAGGTGCTATGATTAAACACATGCACCCATTTATCTGTGTTTATTAGGAAGAGAAAGGTTTTACAGATTCCTTTGTAAACAGACTATTAGAAATTAGTGAAGTTTATGTCTGAATATGCTCTAAAAGTCAAAAGTGACTATGTTTAACTATATAACTTTACATATTTTAAAAGTGGTTAGAAAATAAATTCCTGTCCAAATATTTTTTATTTTTGAAATTTTAAATTATTTGAGAAATTTGTACAGGTGCTTTTTGTTCATAGTCACAATATCTCCTGTCAGATCCACCCCCTCTTACCTGCCCTCTCTGTCTCTGTTTCTCTGTGTGTGTGTTTCTCTCTCTCTCTCTGGTTCTCTCTCTCCTCTCTCCTCTCTCCCCTCTCTCTCTCTCCTCTCTCCTCTCTCCTCTCTCTCTCTCTCTCTCTCTCTCTCTCTCTCTCTCTCTCTCTCTCTCTCTCTCTCTCTCTCATCCTCCCATCAAGTCCAGTTTGTGCTGTCCATATATTCTTGGATGTTTGGCCTTCCACTGGAGTTTGGTTCACTATGTACTGCAGAAACAAGTATCTCTGTGGGTAGAGCGATGAACTATCTATGGGTATAACAGTAAATCACTAGGAGTTTAGCTTAATAACGTGTCTATTTAGCAGAATAATAGTAGTAAGTTCTCCTTTAGGACCTATAATCTATTTAGCCATAGGTTCTTGGCGACATAAACGTTCTAGGTAGAAATTTAATCTTAAATTAAATGTGGGCCTTGAAAGGTAGTTGTTTCTTTCATGACATTTATGCTACTGTTTCACCAGTGGTTATGTATCTTCAGCCTGGTTATTGTAACTCACAGGGTTTATAGCGGGGTGAGATTCTTGTGTCAGCCAGTATTGTGCATAGCAACTCTCAGCACTATTAAAGCTTTCTCATAAGGTCAAACATTCCAGATTAGTACCAACATGATTTCTCTATATTCTACAACTAAGGTTTGTGGTGTCTTCATCAGTAAAATGGTATAGTCAAGTTTTGGGGTGGAGAATAAGGAAGAGTGGAAGAATATTGTCAATAGTTCAACATTTTTAAAAATTAATTCTCAGTTGTTTATGTCTCTCTGTCTTGCTTTGTTTTATTTGTCAATATAGACTTTCTTTGTATAACCTTGGCTGTCCTAAACCTTACTCACTCCATAGACAGGACTGACTGTGAACTCATAATCTCCCTGCCTCTGCTTCCGGAGTACTGGGATTAAAGGCTTGTTACACCACTGCCCAGCTCTAGTTTCTCTTCAAATAGTATAAATCTTTTGTATCTCTTATATCTGTCTTTTATCTTATTTCTATAACTAAGAGTTAAAGTTCTCTATTGACTTCAGCATGGAAAAAAAAAGATTGACACCCTTATATGGTGATGCTTTGAATCTTTTCCATTTAGTGTGTTGTTGAGTATAAATATGCCATATTATGTCAAAGTGGGTACCTTTTCTTCTTAGGGTTTAAGGGATTCTTTTTCTTATTTGCCTGTGTCATGAAAAAATGTTGTGCTTTTTCTATAACTATTTATTTCTATCCTTGAACCTAGTTATGTAATTTCTTACCTTTGTTGATTTGCATGGTTTGAACCATCCTTCCCTTCTTGGAATGAAGTCAACTTCATCATGAGAGTGATCTTTTGAGTATGTTGTAGAATTTGGTTTATCATATTTTATTGAGAATATTTGCATTCATATTCAACAAAATTGACTTTTATATTTTTTCTCTTGTGTCTTTATTTGGCTTTGTCCATGTAATACTGGATTCATAAAATGGGCTTTGTAGCATTTTTTCCCTTTCTATCTTATAGAATAATTTGAGAAAGATTAGGGCTAGATCTGTAAAATTCGATAGTTTTCAGCCATGAATACGTCTGGGGTTGGGCATTTCAAGAAAGATTAATTGGAAGATTTTTAGGTATTCCTTCAAACTTATTATGTGTGTAGCTATGTTAATGATCTTCTTGTTTTAATTTTAGGAGGACATATGTTCCTAGAAATGTATCCATTACTTCAGAATTACATAAAATATTGGAACATATGTTTGGAAGTATACCCTAAAGTCTTCTGTATGTCATTTCCATAATCCTTCTTTGATCTATATATTGGTTAATATTAAGTGACACATTCTTTTCTAGTCTTTTCAATTTGAATTGTGAAATGTCTGCATCTCTTTAGGAAATTTGACATTTTTGTTTTATGGAGCACAACTTTTAGTATTTTTCACTTTTGTCTATGTCCTTGATTTGTAAATTGATCTTTTAATTATATCCTATGTATCTCAATTATATCCTATGTGTCTCACTTAATTATGTCCTATGTATCTCACTTAATTATATCCTATGTATCTCAATTATATCTTATGTATCTCACTTGCTTTGCTTATACTTTCTTCTTGTTTTATCTTTATTGATGCATAAATGTTCTTGTTTATGTTCTCTTCAAGCCTTGGTCTTCTCTGTTTTCTTTGATCCATTCATTGGTAAGGGTTTCTACTAATTTGATTTTTTGTTTTGTTTTGTTATTTCTTGTGTTTTATTTTTATGTTAAAAATCTACATAATAGTTGGACAAATATTTTCTAAAATGAACCAAATATAAAATATTTTAGGCTTTTTGGGTTATATGATATCTTTAAAAGATATTTTTAAAATTTTTTATATTTTTTGTATGAAAATTTTTTTCATACAATATATTCTGACCATGCTTTTTCCTCCCCACTCCTCCCAGATTCTGCTCACCTTCCCAACTTCATGTCCTTTCTCTTTTAAAAAACAAACACAAAAGAAAAACTAATAAAACCAAGAAACTTGCATACATACATAAACACACACAGAAACCATAATATGCACACAGATGACCAATAAGACAAATATCGCCCACATAGAACAGTATGAGATGAAAAGTCTATAAAAGCTTTGAGTTTGTTTTGTATTAGCCATCTACTGCAGGGCATGGGGCCAACTGGGTCAATATACCCAGTGAGATATAAAAAAAGACTTTTTTCTTTGCAAGTGGGTGTCAGTGCAGATAACTTCTTGGATAGGTATAGGAACTCACATAACTCACATCCACTTACACCACTCAGTACTGGGACCCAGTCTACTTAAACCTGTGCAGGAACAGTGAGTGATTTCTCTATTTCTGTGAATTCATATGTACACCCTATTATGTCTAGAAATGTTTCCTCGGAGTCATTCATTCTTTCTGGTTCTTACAGTCTTTTATCTCCTTTTGTGAGCTCTGAGAGGAGGTTTTGATAAATATCCCATTTAGTACTGAGTGTTCTAAAATTTTTTACTCTTTGTACATTATCAAGTTATGGGTTTCTGTATATTTCCATCTACTACCAAAGGAAACTTCTTTGATGATGTCTGAGACACTGATCTGTGGATGTAGCAAAATCTTGTTAGAAATCATTTTGTTACTATACTCCATAGAGCACAGCATTAGTCCGTGGTTTTCCTCTAGACTTATGGCCTATCCAGTCTCATGCTCTGGGCTACCCAGCAGGGCCATGCATGACTACCAACTCTTGGAGTGGACCTCAAATGAGATGAGTTGGCTACTTCTACAATACTTATGTCACTATTACATTAGTGTATCTTGCAGGTGGTCACCATTGTAGATCATAGATTTGTATCTGGGTTAGTTTTTAGCTTTCTTCTCTGGTAGTGTGTAGAGTACCTTCTAGTCCATGAACACTCAGTGTGAAGGAGCCACAAGGTCAACATTTCCAGGTTCAGTGAATTATGCAAGTGTTATCTTCAGCAGCATTTTAACTCTGAATTTTTCAGTTAGCTTTTCCCAGATTTTCATTTGATTCTTTAAGTATTTATTAATCCGTATTAAATTTTTTCATATCATGCATTGATTGCCTTTTTATCTAGGTGCTAATATTCTTTTTTATTTAATTTTTTTTTTATTTTATATACTAGCCTCAGTTCCCCCTCTCTCCTTTCCTCCCACCTCCCTGCTTTTCCCTATCCTATCCCCATCCACAACTTAGAGGAGGTAAGGCCTTCCTTAAGGTGTCAACAAAGTCCTGTATATCAAGATGTGTCAGGACCAAGCCCCTGCCACCTTGTATTAAAGCTAAGCAAGGTATCCTACCATAGGGAATTCATGTCCTTTTAGAATTTGCTCAATCTTCTTTTGTATCCTCTTGAATTCTTTGTCTGGTATTTCATTCTGGATACCTTTTTTGGAAAACTTATTACTGTTGAATTGGTAATTTTGGAAGGAGTCCTATTTTCTTTACTTTCGTGATCATTATTTCTTTGTTAATATTTACATATCTAAGATTAGGATATTGTGGATTTTTATTATATGTCCTTTATTTCTTGTGTTGAAATTAGAAATTCTTTTGGCAGTTTTCTCCTGGGACTAGTTTGTGTAGCACGGATAATATAAACCCAGAGACAAATATTGGGGTTTAACCTGAAGATCAGAAAACCAGAGCAGCGAGCCATTGGCTCTTACATCTACCTTAGACCAAAAATGGGTGATCCTGCCTCCATGAATCCTCAGATTGAGACTGAAACCTGTCTCCTCCTGTTTTATATCCCTCTCTAGGGCTGGGATTAAAAGTGTGCACCACCACCACCCTGCCTCAGTGACTAACTAGTATGGGATTAAAGGTGTGTACAGTCACTGCCTGGGCTGTATGGCTGTAAGTAGTGTAGCTGCTTTGCACCGATCTTCAGAAAGCTTTGTTTATTAAAGCACAAATAATATACCACTATTCACTTGAGGCAGAGTTAATATGTCTTCGCCTTCTATCTCATGTATAGGACTTATAGCTCACTTCCTCAGGGGGGCATCAAGTATAATATCCAGCTCAACTCCAATAGAGTATTTGAGGAGAACGCCACTGATGGGAAGACCTACTATGAAAACTCAGTAATAGTTAAAAACAGCTATCTCCCTTAAGTCTAATGATCACTAAGAAATAAAGGAAGAAGATAATATTTGCTGGTATATCACCTACTAACTGTAGGTATGGAAAGACAGTAAATTGAGTGTCATATAAAATAGTAAATAGAAGAGAAGAATTGGGAAAGTGTTAGGGAAATCAGACCCTAAAGATTGTTGACATTAGAAAATTGCATTTAGGAGTGTGTAGAGGAGGGGCTGGGAAAGAGAACAAGATGACATGAAGTAGAAATAAGGGAGAACGTATATGGGCTGAAAGTTAGACAGAATACTTGAGAGGATACAATGGAAATAGTGTTAAATGTAATAGAGCAATATAAGAAATAAAAACAAATACTTATGCGAGAATGAAGATTTAAAAATAATTAAAATTAAATAAAAATACCAGTTTAAATTTATTCCATGATTAGAACATCAAGAAAAGCTCTCTTCTGCCTGAGAAGTCTTATTAAATTATCGTTGCTGCTGAGAGAAGTGTTTACCTTTCTGTGCAGTTCAGATCTGACTATGCAGAATCTCAATAGCGATTCATAAGTTTGCCTGTGGGGTTGAATTTCTGCCTGGTTTCAGAAGCAAGATTCACCCTTCCTTAGATGATTTCTGACCCTTGACTTGGGTGGGGTGTTGTCGCCTAGGCCAGTTTTCTTTTTCCAAGTGTAATTGGTGATCTCACTAACCTTGCCTAGATTTCAGTGTCGCCTGTACCACCCTTTTCCTGTGTCACTTTGCAGCTAACAGTTTTCATCCTGTTGAGGCTCAGCCTGCTTGTGTCAGTGGTCTTAATATGACTTTGTTTATTCCACAGAGTTTTAGATCAGATGAACTCCCATGAGGGGTTCTGAGGTTCTCTGGGTCTCCTCTCTTGGGGTTGGAGTTTGGAGACATGGGTATGTACTGTTTTCTATGCTTCCTAGCAATATATTTAATTGCTTGTACCTTCTCCCTCTTGCTCCAACGTACTATGTGACATTTTAGGGCAGAGGCAGAGATTTCCTGTTTTATGCAGTCTGTTAGTCTGACTTTAAAAAAAATTTCTTTCTGTCTTTGCTTCTTTTCTCTTTTCTTTTATGGATCTAAATTAGGGGGAGGAAGGATTTTCTTTTGTAGTTTGTAATACAGTCTGGCTTTTTTTAAAAAATACATAAAGATAACTTAAATATTTCCATAGCCCTAAAGAAAGTCTTGATAGTATCTCTCAAATGAACTGACAGGAGCTACCACATGACATGCTCCACAGTGCCAATCAGTGAATGCTCATCGGCGTTTGGAATCTGCAGTAGTCACATCTTCAAGTTTGGAACTGCAACTGAGGTTGATTAAGTCATTGGTTTATTTTTTTCTCAAAAGAAATCCAGGGTCCCTGATCTGTCCAGTCTGTGCCCCAGTGCTGTTGTGGGCAGTAATGAAATGAAACTGGACATTTTCGTTTACTGAGATTTTTAAAGATAAAGTAGTTAGAATATCATTATACATGAAAATAGACTGCTTTTAATTCTACTGAAAGCTCTTGTATGGAAGAGGAAATTAATGAAGACTTTGGCTGATCATTGTCTCTCTAACATTAGCAACATACTTGTTCTTTCCATTCTTTAGATTTAATATTTAATGACCAGAAGATATAAAATTTGATAAAATGCTGTTCTCCATTCCCAAAGCTGAATACAGATTGTTTGCCCTCAGTAGCTCTTCAAATTACCAGATTTATTTTGAAAATTGTTTAATAATTATACTATATTAATGTGACATTAACTTCTACAAATACATTTCTGTTTATTTATTTATTTTTGGTTGGGTTGATTTTACAGTTCTCTCTGTTTGAAATTTAAAAAGTGTTTAGTTTCACTTTTGTTATTACTTGTTTAGAAATAGAGGTTCTAGGTAATGGCTTTGCCTTACAGTTAAGCTTTTGTTATAGTCTGTTAGTTTGATTACATAATAGCTTTAGTCATTAAATACTTTGTATCTGCAGTTTTGATTATTTTAAACTATAAGTCATGTTTTTAATTATAATTGAAGAAACACAGTTAATAAAACATGTTTGAGGAATTAGTGACTTCTTTTGCATACATTTGCACATGTTGACAGTTTTTCCAAATATAAATCAGTAAAATCTAAATCTAAATAGTGACTAGTTTTTTCAAAGGTAATTTTTTGTGTATGCTTGTATTATTCTTTGGAGCAGACCCTTGAAGCCTTGTAACTGTAATTCCAGAGGGCACTGAAGCCACAGTTATAAGGATCACAGCTGGATGCTTTCAGCTTACTATGTCATGTCTATGTAGCATCCTGAGAAAACAACCATTGAATCAGCCGTTATAGATGTGGAGGAGCTGATTGGTAGACACTGCCACTGTTGAGCACAGGCCTGTTCCCTTGTCCCTCTTAGAAAGTGTGACTATTTCCTGTCCAGTAGATGATAGGTTCTCTGCCTGGCCTGCTTGGGCTAATGAATTGTCAGAAAATATGATGCATGCCACGTGCTTTATGGTTGTACTTCTGTTTGTTTTAGTATAAGAAGAAACTTCACTCTTCCCTAGAATCCAAATGACTAAAACTGTGGAACTTATTTAAACTTGATCCACAGTCTAGAACAAATCCATCACAGTAATAAATAGAGTTTATGTGCATCAAATAAAATTGAAAGTTAAAAATTGTGTTTGTTATACAACATCATCGCTTCAGGTCCCAAGGAAACCAAAGACCTAACAACATAAAATTAGATGGAGTAATCAGTTCTTTCCCCGAGGAGTATAAGGGAAAAACACACCCCAGTTATTGAATACTTTGTATTTCAATAAATTTAACATTTTATTATTAAGTAACAAGTTCTTTAACCTTTGCGTAAGCCATTTGTCTAATAATAATGGCTTTTAATAAGTTATGTTTCTTAAATGAGGAGTATACATTCACAGTGAGAACTTGGCAAATCTTACCTAAATGGTATGTAAGTAGACCACACAGAGTTTAATTTAACTATTGTTTAGTATATATTGAAATCATTAATTCATGCTTGCAGATACTCATGCAGTGTCTACTCTGCAGCAGATTCTGTTCTACGTATGAGCAGTATTAGGAAAGAGCTGGATATGTTTGTACACACCTGTAATGTTAGGTGGAAGGTAGAGGCAAGAGCATGGGGGCTACAATGCCAACCATATCAAAACTGAAAAGAAAGAAACAGATTTTGTCTGCTATATAGCAAATTTGCAGTCTACTAAAGAACAAAACCAAATACAAGTTAAGTTATGGAAAGAGAAAATTACTACATATTTGACATTACCAGCTATATAGGAGGAATGCCTCACCTGTGTATGACATAAAGGGTGGTACCCAGTGAAGTCAAGGGATGGGGGAATTAAGGAAGAAGTGGTTTGGCTACAGGGTTCAGAGAGTTTGGGTAAAGCCAATAATAGAAGTGTGAAATGGAATTCTTACATGATTCACATTCTCTAAAAATCATGCACACAAATTTAATTTTATGTATCTAATTCTGTCATTTAAAATTCATTTTACTGTTAGTGTAATATTTTTCTGAAAAGAAGAGTTAGAAATAGTGAAAAATCCATTATTAATTAAAAATATAAAATTAATTAGTTGAGAAGTTCTAAATATATAGCTTTGAATTTGTAATATATATATATATATATATATACATATCTACACTTGATGGAAGAAGCTGATCGTTTATGGCCTGTAGCTTTGAAAGCAGATTGTAAGGATGTCTTGACCTGGGTTTGTTATTGCCAAAACCTTACATCATTGTGCTCTTATAAGTAGAGAATGATTGATTTGTTAAATGACCTGACTTTAAAAATACTTCTGTGAAAATTTACTAATGAAAATGCATTGTGCTTTAATTGGATAATTAACAAAAGAATTAAGCTTGCAGTACTGTAAAAGTCTTGTCAAACAGGCAGTCCCACTTAAAATATAAGATTCAAACAATAATTTTATTAGATTACCAATAAAATAGACTTGATATGGATAACTCAGTGAATTTAAGAATGCTTTTTATGATTATCTTTTTGAAGTTACATTATTCCTTATGCTGTTTATTTTAATAGTTAGAGATAGTATACAAAGCCAACCTGTTTATTAGGCATAATTTGTTCAACTTGATTATGTACAACTGATATGTGTAGGTAGCTACCACACATTGTACCCAACAAACTGGGGCCTATTGGCAACTTACTAGACCCATGCCAACTTCTCTATTTCAAAACTCGAGTCAGCGGCCACCTTATACGGTAACAGAGGCTGGCATATGAGATGTTTCACTTAGGTTAGCCATGAAAACTCTCATTCAGTATTATCTACCAAGATTTATTTAGTAACCACTAAACTCACTAAATTTTCACTTTAATGTTGTTGAATTGACAGCTTATTAACAATGCAAAATATACTTTCATAGATAATGCTTTCTTTAATTGATTTTTCCCCTGTTTTTTAGGTCACCTTTCATATAGAGCCGTATAGCAATCGAGATGATCAAAACATGCATAAAAATGTCAAGTATATTATAGACAAGTGAGTTTCTTCAATGTTCATAGTTATGCTCTATGATCTGGTAATGGGAATTGGCTTATGATCTGTCATTTCTGGTAATTTTACCACAAGTAAACTGACGGACATTCTCAGGTTCTTACAGCTTACTTTTTGCATGAATAAAAGTTGCTACTTTAGCTATTTTTATATACCTTAAAAGCTATGTATGATTTCCTTTTGTGCTCATTTTACATTTCTGTTTTTAAAATCTTATGAATATACATTTTGTCTTTTAAAGGAAGGTTCAGATGAAATGTGAACTAATTTTATAGCAGTGTTTTCATAGCTGTCTTCATTTGTATCTAAAATAACTAAAAAAGAATTTTATGATTATTTTCATTCTTATAAAGTATTTTACTGTTAAGATTCTCTGAGGTATTTCATTTTACAAAGAATCCTCTCAGTAACAAATGGACATCTGTCATTGATAAGATAAATAGGTTTTTCCATTTGTGTAGTTCATAATAGACTTTTATAGCTTTAATCACCATTTGTTAACTTTGGCATGAGATAATTAACCTCCTGTTTGAAGTATACCAGTGTCTCATAATGTATGAAATTAAAAGTATGATTGCATTAGCATTATTCTGCTTCCAAACTGACTCACTGAAGATTGGGAACAATATGCTCAAGCTTCTCCAATCATTGTCAGTTCAGTGTATAATTTTATTGTGACATATTCTCACTTTTCAATGTTTCTTTATTGTAGATACGGAAACCATCCAGCCTTTTATAAGTACAAGACAAGTACGGGGCAATCTCTGCCTATGTTTTATGTCTATGATTCCTATATAACAAAACCTAAAATGTGGGCCAATCTGTTAACACCTTCAGGATCTCAGAGTGTCCGCGGTACTCCTTATGATGGATTGTTTATTGCACTTCTTGTAGAAGAAAAGCATAAATATGATATTCTTCAAAGTGGTTTTGATGGAATTTACACATATTTTGCCACCAATGGCTTCACATATGGCTCATCACATCAGAACTGGGCTAAGCTGAAATCATTTTGTGATGAGAACAACTTGATGTTTATCCCAAGTGTAGGCCCAGGATACATCGATACAAACATTCGTCCATGGAACTCTCAGAACACTAGGAACCGCATCAATGGGAAGTATTATGAAGTCGGTCTAAGCACTGCACTCCAGACCCACCCCAGTTTAATCTCCATCACCTCTTTCAATGAGTGGCATGAAGGAACTCAGATTGAAAATGCTGTCCCCAAGAGAACCACTAACACAGTGTACCTGGATTACCGACCTCATAAGCCAAGTTATTACCTAGAACTAACCCGAAAATGGTCAGAAAAATACAGTAAGGAAAGAATGACATACGCATTAGATCAACAGCTGCCTGCTTCGTAATGTATATTATAGTTTATCAAATTGCCTAACTTCAGTAAACATCCTATGTTTTGATTATGAAGAGAAAACTGTCAAACTCAATGTGCATTTGGCTACTGTTCCCTCTACCAGTTACTTCATTTTTATTTTTAAAAGAAGATATCCCTTGTTCTACAATGGACAGAACCATACAAAGAAAACATCTCATGAGCGATGTCATGCGGTAGCATTCTTTATGGCGTATTTTTCTGAAGTTTGAATGGGATGGCCCTTTAGGTTTCTGTTTCACAGTAGAGAAAGTGCTTGCATTTATAAACTAGCTAACATGCAGGTAAGCTGTACTTGTATTCTGAGTCCAAAGACAGGAGCATGTACATGTTAGGTACATCTGACCACAGAAATACAGAACAAAAGGACAGTAGTAGATGGATATGCGTCATTTCTGAACTCTTTGGCTCTCAGTTTTGTTCATATTCAGTTTCTGGCTGGCATCCCTAGTGATCAAATGTACTTGTCAAGTTTCTTGTGAGCAAAAACTTGTTTAAATTACAGGCTATTTTATTATATTTTCTAATCTGATTGTTAGCCATGTTTTTTTTTATTGTTTTTATTGAGCTATATATTTTTCTTCACTCCACTTTCTTCCTCCCCTCTCCTACCCTCTCTCATGATCCCCATGCTCCCAATTTACTCAGGAGATCTTTTCTTTTTTTACTTTCCATGTAGGATCCATGTATGTCTCTCTTAGGGTCCTCTTTGTTTAGGTTCTCTGGAGTTCTGAATTGTAGGCTGATTTTTCTTTGCTTTATGTCTAAAGCCACTTATGATTATATTTATATTTCTGGGTCTGGGTTACCTCACCACACCCAATGTTATGATTCTAGATCCACCCATTTGCCTGCAAATTTCAAGATGTCATTATTACTTTTCTGCTGTGTAGTACTCCAGTGTATAAATGCACACATTTTCTTATCCATTCTTCAGTCGCGGGCAAGATGAGCTTTGTGCAGAGCATTCCTGGTGTCATCACTTGAAGACTTGGGGCCTGCAGTGCCGAGTGCTTTTGCATGTTTAATGCCCCTGTTTGCTATGCTGAATAAAAGACTAGAAGCATTAGGATGTAGCTTTGTAAATGGTAGCAACTGCTTCTATGTTATAAAAATAATTGTTTCTCAGTCATCATAAGGTTTCTACAATTCAGATACTCTATTTTTAGGGCATCTTGTCAATCTTTCTAGGTCTCATTTTCTTATTCATATGTTAAAATTAAATGTTCACCAGAGACTACTGAATTGACTATGAAAGTATAATGTTAATGTTAGAATTTTATTCATTTTACTTTAATTTTACTAAAAATAATACAGAAAATTTACTTATAACTGCAAAATTAGAGATAGATAAAAATGATTTTTAAGGTAGCACCATATTTTTGAGGTATATGCTTATATGAAAAAGTCTTTCACAGTGTCTATTAAGTTAAAAAGAAAATATCAGTGATCCATAGCTGCCATGTGGTTAAAAATTGATAACTTTTATGCTAAAAAGAAATTATTGTAAAAATAAAAAAGTTTTTGAAAATCTACTGAATTCAATATTTATAATTATAATAGAAAAATCAGCTAGTCTAGCTAATTTTACACAGATGTCATTTATTAACTCTACTGAGAGAATCAGTTGAGTCATGTTAACAAATAACACATGCCAATCTCCAAAGCATAAAGACATTCCGAAACAGACTAGTTCTGGAATTGGCCATAAAACACAGCAGAGAGGAAACATCTTTTAGGGTAAGGGAGACTGATGAGTGAGTGCAAGCATGAGGGCCTAGATGTGAACACCCAGAACTCACATAGAGATGAGCTCACTAGCATCCATGTTCTGTTCTACCGCTCCTGCAGAGCTGAGCGGTGTAGACAGGAAAGAGCCCGAGAGTGTGTGAGCCAGCTAGCCTGCTGTACACAGCAGCAAACAAGATCCTGATTCGAAAACGGTGGAAGGCAAGGATCAACATTCTCTGACATGGACACCCACCCCATGTCACATTTACTCTCACAGTTACTTAGGAATATTTGCAGACACACAGGGAGAAGTTTAACTTATTTTTTAAGCGATGCTTTTGGAATAAAATCTTTTTGAAGAGAATAACCTTCTAAAATTTAAATTTTCCAATGATCATAGAATTATTAGGCCACAGAAAGTTATGAGAATAATAATCTGGTATTTTCCAGGATAAATTCTAAGAGTAATAATATAATATTTAATATTACCAAGCATCTTCATTGGCATAAGCATAAATATAACCTGTAGATTTTTAATTGCTCCTATGTTAAAAATCAATTATCAATGCATAGTATTTTATAGTATATATTGCTTTCTTCATTCATTATGTTGCATTTTGTATTGGAGTCTCCCATGACGAAAAATGAATTTTATGAAACAGTTCTGTGATTAAGGGAAAGTCTATGAAAATTAGGACACACAACTGTCAGTTCAACTGTAGCTTCTGGCAGCTCACCCTAACACTAGAGTTACCTTCTTCTGGTTTCCACAACCAAATATTCAACCAACTTGGAGCAGAAATACTCTGTGGGGTGGGGGATCTATTTGTACATATGAGTATGTTCAGGGTGTTGTTTCTATCCTGGAAGCCGTACAGTATAACCACAATTTACATTTTTCTAGCTGTTATAAGTAAGCTGAGATGATTTCAAGTGTACCTGAGGATCATTCTAGGCCATGTTCAAATATACTGTTTGACTTTTTCAAAGGACCAGAGAATTTTCAGCCATTTTTAGCTCTGGGTTCTAGAGCCAGTTTCACGCTAGTACCAAGGGATGGCTATATTAGCAGTTGTTGCTAATGATTGTTAGAGAAACACCTTCAGAGCACCCCACCCTTAGGTTCCTTATGGCTACCTCTGCTGTCTGACTGGAAACACAGCTGGGATTGCAATGATCACAAATAAATTTAATCCATTAATCCAGTTTCTATTTTTAAAAATCTGAATGTTTGTATTCAGTAAACTTAAAAAAGGTATAATACGTGCAATGCTTGGATTATAATCAATTATTTTGTAAGGTATTTATTTTGTGGGATTAACCCATCTAATTGTTTAGATTGTAGAGAATAACCAGGTCTTTTTCTGCTTTTAAGAAATAATTATAAAAGGCTCCCCATAGTAATGTTTATCTGAATTGTGTATTAACTTGTTTATTTTCTTTTATTTATGTGTGTAATTTGGAAAATGATTTATTTTGTAATATGTTAATTTTGTTTAATAAAAACATATAAACAAAAATGATGTTCTTAATTGAAAATCTGTTTATTGTTAACTTGTGATAACTTTTATTTAATTTCTTATTAGTGTAGGAGAGGTAGTATTTAGTCAGTATGAGATGGAGCACTTACAAGTTAAGTATATTTAACTTTTTGTATTCACATAAATGCCAATTTTTGTTTAATTCTGGAGATGTGACTTTTAAGTCTTAAAAAAATTTAAAAAATTTTATTACAAAATATAAAAAAATAATTTTATTAAAAAATTTGAAATTCTTTTGTAATTTTTGCTTCGGTACAATTTATACAAAACTAATCTAAAATAGTGAAGTAACAAGCCTCAATTGAATGACCACACCCATAGTTATGGGCTTTGTAAACTGATGACAGTTACTTAGTTTAATAATGGTGACTTCCCAAGCTTATAGAGCTGCAGCAACAGACCTTTACAACTGTCAAAATATCATAGCTGTAGTAAGCCAGCTTGCTTTCTTAATTTCTCTTTCAGATATTTTATTATTGCCATGTAGAAACAGTGCTGGTTTGTATGTTATTATCATGGCCCACAGCTGTGCTAGATTTATGTACTCAAGCACTTCTGGGTAGGATTAGGAGGAAAGGAGTCGCCTCTGTACATAAGATCATTTCATGTGCCCACAATGGCAGTTTAATTTCCAATTTGTGTATTTTTTGTTTCTCTTGACTCATGTGCTAGGTAGGACTACCTTACTATGTTTAATAAATAAAGATGTTGTGGAATTTTGATTAACAGTCAAGTGCTTGAGAGTCATGTGGAAAAGCAACATTTTACTTAAATACAGCCAAAATATATTTAAATATTTACCATTTTAGAAAAAAAAAGATTGCTTAGGTTGAAGCAAAGGACTTTATTGTTTGGAACATTTCTTTGAAAGAAAAATGCATTCCAAATTAAATTTAAAACCACTTTGCTGTATAACTACTTAAAGTTCATTTATTATTTTTGAGCTTAGTCTATTTTTTTAGTTCTTAAGAATGCAGCTTCTAATATCATTTACTACTTCATAGAGACTCAGCTCTAGTCACATCAGTGAGCTAAGCATTATTGCTATTCTAATCTGTCAGCAGAACTGAGGGGTTTGTTGTCATACAATTACTATGTAAATTATGATGTAAAAATAACCAAAAGCAAATCATGAGTCTAAAATTTACCAAAATCAAAATATAATGGCATTTTACAAGTACATATCCTTGATTTTATTTTAAAATATAAATTTTGAGTAGCACAGTTTACATAAAACTAGCTATAAATTCAACTCTAAAGTTAAATGGTCTTTATAAAATGGTTTGAAACAAATACTTCATGATTCAAAGCAAGGGTTGCCATGAGATGATATTGCTTATATTTCAATGTATCTTATATATTTTGTAATGCATCATATATGTGTATATGTTGCTTTGAAAGTAGATTAAGTGAAAACTAAGCAAAGATCATTCTAGTTTTAGATTCTTCAGTAACAATGACTCCACTAGCACTAGGCTAGATTTCCAGTATCTGACATGGTCTTCTTTTTTTTTTTTCAAATATTTATTTATTTATTATGTATACAATATTCTGTCTGGATACGCTTGCAGGCCAGAAGAGGGCACCAGACCTCATTACAGATGGTTGTGAGCCACCATGTGGTTGCTGGGAATTGAACTCAGGACCTTTGGAAGAACAGGCAATGCTCTTAACCGCTGAGCCATCTCTCCAGCCCCCTGACATGGTCTTCTTGTTGAGTGGGTCTTAAATTCAGTTAGAAAGCTGTTGGCTATCATGAAAGGTGATGCTTCTCTGATTTCCCTCTCTGTTTCCTTATCCTTGGTGTATAGGAAAGCAACTGATTTTTTGGAGTTGATCTTGTATCCTGCCACGCTACTAAAGGTGTTTATCAGCTGTAAGAGTTCTTTGGTAGAGTTCTGCAAATAACGAAAGCTTAACTTCTTCCTTTCCAATACGAATCCCCTTGATCCCCTTATGTTGTCTTATTGCTATTGCTAGAACTTCAAGCACTATATTGAAGAGGTATGGAGAGAGTGGACATCCTTGTCTTGTTCCTGATTTTAGTGGGATGGCTTTGAGTTTTTCTCCGTTTAATTTAATGTTAGCTGTCGGCTTGCTGTAAATAGCTTTTATTATATTTAGGTATGACCCTTGTATCCCTAATCTCTCCAAGACTTTTATCATAAAGGGATGTTGAATTTTGTCAAATGCTAGAATAGAAGACCAAAAATCTCCCAACATTCTTCAACAAATGATGATGCTATTATCATTTTAAAGGGAGAACAAAGCATGTGTTCTTCAACGGATGAGAAGATGAATGACTTCTAAAATGCAATGGAAAACTGCATAGCAACAAGAAATAAGCCTAAATGAGCATGAGGGAACATGTAATGCAATCCCAGCAGTTAGTTGGAAGGTTGGTAAAATGATCATGAGTTCAGGTTATCTTCAGCTACATAAAAAGTTCAAGACCTTTAAGGGTATTAAAAGGGCTGTATAAGACCTTTACAAATAATTATGAAGTCAATAAGACAAAAGGATAGATCATGGGTGTTTGCAAAGTAAACCAAAGAAAGGCTAACCAAAGATTTTTATTTATATTACCTTTAAAATTCCAAGGTACATTAAGAATACTAAATGTTGTGGAAATATGGTAGGTGATTACAAAGGCTACTGAGATGTAAGACTTATCAATGTGTCAGTTACTGCTAAAGTTCTTTATATCATTTTATTTTTGCTGAAAATTTTATTAACTGAAGAGAGATTTCAAATTGGTGACCTCCATCAACTCCCTCCCCTCAGAGCTCAGGCAATCTGGAAGAAGAGGAGGAGGTGAGATTTTTAGAGGAGATGGAGGGCCCAAGGGAATCAAGGCCCTATGAGTCAGCTAAGGAAGGTGCATTTGAATGCACAGAAGCACGCATCTGTACCAGGTTTTCTGCTGTATATTATAGCTATGATCTTAGTCTTTTTATGGGACACTTGAGAGTGAGAAGGAGTGGGTTTCTTCTGACTCTTGTACCTGATATTGTGACTTTTTTCTTTCTGTTGGGTTGCAGTGTCCAACTTCAATAGGATAGTCTTTGCTCCATCTTTATTATGTTTTATTTTGTCATATTTGGTTATTCCTTTTAGAAGCCTATTCTTCTGAAATGAGAGAGAGAAATGGAGCTAATGTAGAGAGGCAAGGGGAGTTGAAGAGGAGCTGAAAGAATAGAGTGAGAGAAAATATAATCAGAAAACATTGTATGAGAAAAGAATCTATTTTCAGTAAAAGTGAGAAAAGGAAAAATTCTATATCAACTGGTATGAGGTACAATTAGTTTCTGGAAGCAAGCAAAAATGTCCTAAAATTATCTCAGATCTTTCATCATTTGTAGGAGGACTCATACTTCAACATTTGCTGCTTATCCTTATAAAAATTAATACATCATTTGTAAAATTTTCTTTATAAGTTAAAACCAAACTACTAACAATGCCTCACTCAAAATGTTTTTCATGTTTCAGTTGAAATTATAGTCAATATCCCAATTCTGACTTTATATTTCAGAAATACCAGAAGAAATACTTGATTCCCCCAACTATTGGTTCATGTTTGTGCACGTGCGGCAGTGACAGCTTCATTCGGGATTTAGAAGCCTTCAGGCAGTAGAATGATGGTAAATTAGGTATTTCCTTCTAGTCTAACCTATGTCATACTTCTGTTTTATTCTTTAATTTTCATAACATTCTTTATCTTAATTAGACCAGAGTGAGAAGGCTTCAGGTCTCAATTACATCCATTTGTAAGAAATCTCAGTCTGTGGTAAAAATTTGCATACTAGTGTAATGAGATCTTAGAACACAATGGCAAGTAGTTCACAAATGATAAATCAGAAAATGAGCTTCTCTGGAAAGTGCTTAATGGGTAAAGTTGACAAGGCTTGAATTCTCCGGGGTTGACTTGGCCTGGATCTTAACTGCTCCTCTCAAGTAGGACACTGGAAGCAATTATTACAGTCTATTCCACCATGTATGTAGAATTAAGATAGTGTCTGGCACTCAGAGTGTTTCTATAACTCTGTTAGGTTCCTTTGCTTGTCATGTGTTCTCCCAGATACTTAGTTAAATCACAACTGTCTGAGTTCCAGGATACAAATCAAACTCCTATTAGTTTCAATGAAGGAAAAGTTCACAGTTGAATAGAAAGTCCCAAAGATACACACATTCAGGGAAGAATTTGAGTGTTCAAAATATGTGATCAAAGCTTTACCTCTTCTCATCATTCTTTTGTCTCCGTCGGAGTTTTGTTCTTATGTCCGATGAATGAATGTGTCTGTGAAATGCTTCACGTGAGGCTTGATTTAAAGGCAGAACCATGATTCCATTTCACAGCAAAGGGAGTGGGTCAATTTGCCAGAGAGCTGTGCAGTGCACCAAGCCCAAAGACACAGGTTGAACAAATCTAACCATCTCACTGAACTGGGAAATATGAATCCTCAAAAGTTAAAAGAGATGTGTGTGTGTGTGTGTGTCTGTGTGTGTCTGTCTGTGTGTGTGTGTAAAAGTGTTAGGAAACATTTGGTAAACACCACCAATAGATACCTTCCAGAGAAAATAATGTGTTTAAACTTAAAACCCTTAGAAATGAACACATTGTGTTCAATTTATTGGTTAAATGAAAATAAAGGTGCCTTGTTATTTTGGGGGGTGATTGTGGAAGGAATTTGGAACTATTGGCTAGAAAAGCTGTTGAGTGGTCAGAGATTAATGAGCTTTTGTGGGAACTTGGAAGATAATAATAGGAGCAAGAAAGATGGAGACATGGCTTGAACATAACTTCAGGAAAAAGTTTTGAGAGTTCCATAAAGGTTCTGTTGGGACCATTTAATATTTTGAGTAATCTGAATTTCTTGACAGCTGGGACTGAATAATCAGTTGTGAGTAAGATGAGTGTAGCATTAAATTTTTGGCAAGAGTTTACTGAGAATCAACACCCAACTTTCTTTTACAAGTGGCTAAGACTGTACATCATACTAGCAGCCCAACTTGGAAATGTGTAAGAGTTTCCCACATGGTGCTGGTTTTGAAGGAATGAAGGGCCCATGGAAGCCAGATGAAGCTTGGCAGCATGAGAGATCAGGAGAGTTCACTGGTGAAGGGGAAACTTTGGTTGCAGTGCAAGCCCCACATTGAAGGAGTGATGGAAAGATATTGAAGCCTGGCACCATGTGGCAGCATTAGACTTTCAGAGAGAGCCCAGGAGAGGCCATTGATGAAGTTGCCACTCAGTTGCAGTAGAGATTTCAGCATTTTAGAGATGCCAGTACCATAAAATGATCACCAAGTATAGAAGCCACTGTGGAGTGGAGATGACCTGAGTCTGTGGAATAAGCCATGCTTTTCATGCTATAAATGGCAAAGTCGAAGAACTGAGATGTTCAAGTCCTTTCATGATTGAATACCAGATGCTGGACACTGAGTTATTTACACCGCTGAAGTTTTTTATTTCTGTGATTTGATTGTGACGGTGCCCTAGTTATTTCCTCTTAGAATAAGAAAGTATCTAATTAATTTATTTTTATTTTATAGATGCCCACAGTTGAAAGACTTTGAACTTTAAAAATGTCTTTAAAATTTTTGGTAATTTTTTTTATTTTAGAGAGAATTTGACTGATTTAGAGAGAATTTTAAACTTTAAAGAGAATTTGAATATATTAAAAAGACTGAATTTTACATATATTTAAATTTTTACAAATCTATGACTTCCGAAAATTAAAATGTCTTTTATTGTGATATAAATATAAACATGTCACAGTGGAAACAACTGAGAAAGGAAAGGTTATAGTTGAATAGTAATGTGTTTGTGTGTCAAGTTGACAAGGCATCAATTGTGCCTCTTAGTTTCATGTAAACATGGCACAAGGTACAACCACTTGGGAAGAGAAAATGCTAATTGAGAAAATACCCCTGCTAGACTGCCCAGTAGGCAACCCCTCAGGGAATTTTCTTAATTACTGATTGATGTGGGTCGGCACAGCCCATCAAGGGTAATGATAGTAATGGACAGTATAAGAAAGCAAGTTTATTAAGTCGAGGTACAAAGCAGTAAACAGCACTCTTCTCATCCATGGTCTCCAGATTCCTGTCTTAAACCCTGCCCTGACTCCCTTGGATGATGGACTACAAGCTATAGTATATATAACAAGCCATTTCCTTTCCAAGTTTTTTTGGTCAATGATGTTTTATTCCCAGAAACAGAAACACTAACTAATGCAAATCCAGTGACCACAAAAGGTTTTAGGAAATTGAACAAATATCTGGGGAAAGTGAAGATTTATCACAATAGATTATTAAGACTAATAAGCCAACATTAATCACTAAAATTTTATTCAGATACCAGCTTCTTTCTTTCATTGTCTTTTTGCTGTTTATACTCAATATGCAAGAACCTTATTACACCATGCCCTAAGTCAGGAGACCTTCTCAACTCTCTCTCTCTCTCTCTCTCTCTCTCTCTCTCTCTCTCTCTCATAATCTGGATATTTCTGTGCATATCTTTTACATGGATTCTGAGACATTCAACATTTTGAATTTTCTATTTATTTTTTTAATGTAACCAGCCTAAAGTTTTCATTTGCTTTGGTTTTATTTGTTTGGGGAAGGAGTATTACAGCAGGAATTCTTTAAAAAAGAAAAAGAAGAACAGAGAAAGAAAAGGAAACTTGGCTAGGCTATATAAAGTCAGGAGAAAACAAATCTTGTTTGCAGGTAAAAACTGCTCACCAGAGAACGGGTAATTAATGATGGGGCAAGAGAGAACAGAATGCTTTCAAGCAGAAAAGAGGAAATAGGATTTAGAACCCAGGGGGAAATCTTGCTTCTGGATGAAAATAGACTGTTCATTCAGAGAGAAGGAAGGCTGCCAGTGCACATGAATACAGAGTGGGAGAGAAAGCCTAAGGAGAGCTCTGGGTACCTTTTTTTCTTGTTTTACATACGAGTAACAAATTATTACAGTTTAAACAGCTTTTAGCAATGTGTGTTTATCTTTCCGGGGTTTTCATGTAGCCAGGTGTGGCTTAACTGAATCTTCTGCGAGTGTCTTAACATGTCAATACTTCTTGATGTCAGCAAGTACTAAGGACTTCTGAGAAGTGCATAATTTCCATATGAATTCTCCCCCAAAGATTATATACATTGAAGGCGTGAGTTCCCAATGCAGCAATATTCATAAGCGATAGGTGGAGTTTGAGGGAAGGGATTAGATCATGCGAGAAGAGGTCTTATTTAAACAACAAATTCATCCTTATATGCATTTATGACTTAAAGTAATTATTAAGTGTTAAAAATTAGTAGGTCAAGCCTGGATGGAAGAAAAAGGTAACTGAGGGAAGGTCCTGAAAAGACGTATTTTGTCTGTAGCCCCTTTCTGCTTCCTGGCTGTAATATGATAACCTTTGTTATATCACATAATTCTGTTGTGATACCCTTTTTTACAATTAGTGGAACCAGTCATTCAAAAACAATGAACCAAATTAATAGTTTTCTACTTTCTGAATTGCTTTTCTCAGGTATTTTTTGGCTCATAGTGACTGGTGCAGTCATCTTCCAAGCCTATGCTGGTGTTCATAGGACCCTTTCCCCTAAAACTGCAGTAGTATTGGTAGCCCACTCCTTTAAAGTCAGGATAGATTTATTTTCAATCTTTAATGCCTACTATGCTTTTACAGAGCTCACCTTCCTGACTTACTCACCTTTTGCTTAAAATTTTCAGTGACATACTCAAAACTCTCTTCAACTTAACTCCTTGTTAAAAATTAATTATCTTGCCTAGCATGGGATAGGAGTATATAAAGGCCTGGCTTGAAGTGTGCCCATTCCTGGTACTTCACCATTCTCAGTTAAGTTGGCAGCAAGATTGCCAGTGGAGCGAGAGGATGGAGGAACAAAGATGTTCAGATTTCAGCAAATGGGAAAGGGCTCAACACAGATAAGAAGAAAATACACATTTTTACATTAAGTAAGTTCTTAAAATTGGTGTGGTTCCTAAGCACTGAAGGTAATGGCTGACCCAACCCACTTCCATCCTTTTGTCAATTACAAGTATTCTGTGTGGTGTTTATGGAATCTGCCATCAACAAGAAAGGATTGATATTGATTACTGTGTTGATTACAAAAGATGGTAATTATAGAGAAGTGAAGCTAATATTCAACACAAGGTTGACTAAAGCACATATATTGACTTTTAAAAGTTTCTGGTTGACTGGAGAAGTGACTCAGCAGTTAAGAGCACTGGCTCTGCTTCCAAAGGGTCCCAACTTCATTACCAGCACCTACATGGCAACGAATAGCTGTCTATAGCTTCAATTCTAGGAGATCTGATCCCCTCTTTTGGGCTCCCTGAGCATCAGACACATACATGGCACATAGAATATATGCAAGAAAAACACCCATACACACAAAATAACTGTAAAAGTCTTCTTATAAAGGTTTCTGGTACATGATATTTCAATAGCTTTATTGAAGTTACCAAAAGAGTGTGTCAGAGAACACAGGAACTCAGAATGTATGACTGATGAAAATGGCTTAAATAATGGACTGCTTCCAGAATTTATATTTCTTTATCTTAAATCAACTTAATTGACTTATTTTTCAGTGTGCAATGACATTTGTGCTTTTCATTTGTCTGTTTATTTCATTTACAGAACCTTATTTTCTTGGTATTGACTTTATGTAAAAGGATCATTAAGAAAATTTATGAAATAGGATTGTTTTATTTTTAATATTTTACTTAACAGATATAAAAATAAAATGTCTAGACAGTGTAATAGCTGACTAGAAATATTACATCATGGAATGCATACAGAATACACTTAAAATTAGCTAAAAATTTAAGTAGATAACAGAGAAAATATTGATAATCTTTTGTGTGACATATTTTTATATAGGTAAAGTATCTTTTGATTCCTTCTTTAGTTCAACTTTATTTAATCTATAATTTTTTTTGCCTCATGCACTGAGAATACCAGGTGGAGGACATAGTCCCTAGTTGGAGACAGGTTTTCAAAGTGTAGTCTATTAAAATTATTGTTGGGTAAATATCTTTTTATAAATGTATAGGATCAGAAGATGGTTCAGTAGGTAAAGCCACTTGCTTATAAGCCAAATTACCTGAGTTTGATTACTGGGACCCATATCGGAGAAAGGAGAGAATTAACTTCCGCAAGTTGCCCTCTGACTTCCACAAGAGCACTGCCATACCTTTGTGCCTTCACACACACACACACACACACACACACACACACACACACACACACACACTTTAACCCTCCCCTAACACAAGAAGTATGGACGGAAATGAATGATCTTATTGTTTAGAGTTGAGGTAGCTATGCCCATAAATAATGTCTATCTCACTGCAAAGTACTGAGCTTTACAACATGGCTTACTCTGCTTGTCTGTAAGGGCATCCGAAGAGGGAACCTGTAGAAACGCAGTTCTTTATAAATTAATCCTGTGGTGGAAGAATATAGTTTGTTTGAATATTTCTGAGCCATGGTACTTTGTATGGTAACTATGTATGGTTTCCTTGGCAGTACAACAAACAGAAAAGCCTTTATAGTGAAACAATATGTATAACACCTAGTGGACTGTTGGATATATATTAAACGTATGTATTAAAATTCTTATTTCATTTCTTCCCTTGGCTTATATCTCACAGATTTTATCTTTGTAACAGAAATAAACAAAGCAGTGAGCAGTGGGAAAGATACAATGAGGCTACACATAAGATCTTCTTAGTGTTGTGACGTGAACATGTTGGTGAGTCAGGCAGAATCAGCTACTATGGTTGTGTAAAGGTTGAAGAGGAAGAAGATTGGTATATGTGTACTACCATAGTCACTAAAGGATCTTGACGTTGATTCTGAGTTAGAGATCACTTGGAATTAGGCAATAATGCAGGTAATATGAAATTATTGAGTTATTATAGACACAATAATATTGTGTCATGGATTTCATCATAGACCCTGTGGGTGGAGATTAGGATACATACTTAAGAGACATAGTCAATATTAAATAAGATTTTGTCCACAGCTGCTGAAAAGAAGAATTAGTTTTCTTCATGGACCAACCACCTGACTTGTTATCCAGTCCCAAGAAGTCAGATCTAAACATATATTGAAAACTCTAACCGGATTCAGTGGGCTTGTAACTCCTGAATGGAGCAGTACAAGAATGTACAAATACTTAATGGGAATCAGTATTTCTTGTGTAGTTTCTGAAATATGGAGTCAGAACTTGGATATTTTCATAATTTCAGTTTAAACAAGGAAAAAATAATGGAGAAACATTTTAAGTGACGTTTCTTCAGTAGTTTAACTTTGCATAATAAGGGGCTTTTTTTTTACAAATGCTATGTTAATTTTTATAAGGACATACAGCAAATGTTGAGGTACACCTGTAAAAGCTGACAACATTGAGAGAATTTTAGAGCGTGTTTACTTGCTTCCAAACACCAATAGCACCTCATAACAGTTGATGTAAATTTTTTCAATATGCTGATTTCTTTAACTGCAGTAAATATTCTGCCTATGGAGTAAGCCATTTATTTTATTCATATATCTGATTTCTGCAATGTGGTTATAATTCCATAGGCTGCTCAGTCATCCTTTTATCATTAAAGAAATGCCTGGAGGTCTTTTTTCTTTAATTAAGGCATCTCTCATTAATTGGCAGATTCTCCTTTGTGTTCAGCATTCTGACATCATACATTATTAACATAACACAGAAAGCATTGATCATCTCTAATGATGCCCTGCAAAATTTTATACTTTTACCAACTTTTACTTCTCTAACCACAAATCCAATCATACATCAGCTGAAACATTTTTTCTTTACTGCACCCAGTTTTCTAAGAATTCTAAAGTTTGCATTTACCATTTGGAAACATTGTGTACCCTGACAGGTAATTGATGTTCAAGGCTAGAATCTTTCCAACCGTGAATTGGAGAAACTTATAGTTATCAGTAGCTGCATGGGAGTTGATCAGTCATGAGTGGCAATTTGCTAAGAATTTAGTATGTATCTTTGTTTGTATGCATTTTATTTCAGGTTTTAATTTTTCATTATAAATTCTATTATTTTTTATATGCTTTATTTTCCCCCTCATTCATGGACTTTACTTTCCCATTCTTCCCTTTCCCTATATTTCTTTCTTTTAAGTCCCTTCCTCCCCAAAAGGAGTCCATTGCAGTCTTTCTCCAGACCAAATTTATATTACTGGGGGAACAAGTAAAATACAAGAAGCATGTCATATCTTTCAAATTTTCTGCTCAATTCTTATATACACTACCATTTTAGTCTGTCCTGAGCTGTGAATTTTGAAAATTGACTTTAGCTGAAATGCATTACCCTGTTCTCACAAATTAGAAAACATCAATGAAATAAGAGCTCATTTGACTTTGGTTACACGTGGATTGGTTACTAACCATGGATGAAGATGAAAACATAGCTAGTATGTGTTGACTGCCTGCCAACTATGCCTTCAAACTCTCCTGGCTGAGCTGGGGAATTATCGTTAAGATTATTTTTATTCTTTTATCTGTTAAGGGGAAATAAGCAATGGGATTATGTGATATTCATTTAATTAAAAACTATATGGTAACCCATTTAAGGCTGCAGAGCTAGCTAACTCAGGATCTCCATATACACTTTGCCTGAATGTTGATATTATCTGCTATGGGTGATGATGTAATAAAAGCCAGGTGCTGATGGGAAGAGCTCCTATAATCCTGTTTGTTGCTGTCCCCTTAAATGATACCTGAACTCCTACTGCTTTCCTCAACTATCTTTAAGGATATTGAACAACCCACCACCGCTTTTATTTTGTTTTGATTTGTCTTGTAAAAGACTTTTGCCCAGTAATCCAAGCTGTACTCATACTCTAGATTCTCCTGCCCGACTTTGCATAATGATATTATAGGCATGGTGCTGCATACCTCCCTACCCTAGATCTTACGTTCTTCCCTGTATTGATGGCCTATCTCTCCAACCCTGTGATTTACAGCTCTATAATCACTTACCTTTCTGTGGGTCCAGGGGTAGTGAGACCCGTGAACTGATTCTAATGCTGGGAATGTGGATGCTTGTCACCTTTGTGATTATAAAAATTAAATTCATAGCATTTCTTTTCCTAAATTATTTAGCCCTTGAGTTGTTTGCTTGTTTATTTGGAAACAAGCCTTCTGTGGCCCAGACTGAACTTGAACTATAGATAATATATTTCTTGCTCATTCTGCGTAATGCAGAGGTTATAGATGTACAAAACCACTCCTTTGCTGTTCTTAATGCAATGAACAGTTTTATTGAGGATACTTCAGTAACAAAGAACTCCTACAAATTTGGAATTAACAGACAACAGGAGGCTACTGCTTTTGCCCTTAGTGTATCACTACCCAAAGACTTGAGTCTTGCTATAGCCCCATAGGTTTAGAAATTAATACTTGCTGAGTTAAGTCTTGAGAACATAGTTTGTATGGCATCTTGATTTCAGAATTCTAGAGGGTAATGTAAGCACAACATGGACTAATGTCTTACAAAATTGGGATATAAAATGTATTATTTTAATGAATAAAATTGGTGATAATATGGTTATCCAGTAATATAAAACTCGTGTGTTTCTGAATCCTCAGAATTTTGTTTTCTTGAACTCATTGAGGGAACAGAGTTCACTAGAAGAGAATCATTATAATGTTCCATTAATAAGTATTCCAAACTTCTAGCTTTAATTTTCTTAACTATAGTTCTTCTGTCTATTTCTATAAATTAGCATTCTATATACTTAAGACTAACGAAGTGCTGGCGATTTGATTCCCTTCCATGCCTCCTCAAAGGCTTTGTTTCTGGAATTAATGTCACTCAGATTCATTCCCACCACTATTCGTATTTTTCTGTTGGGTAAATCTCATTTGTGTAAAACATGAGTAGCATGGCAGTTATAAATCAATGAAGGTTGGAAGGGTTGGCAGCAGGACACAGTGGGAAAGTAATGAAAAAGCTGTCTTGACGAGGGGGGTATCTCAGGGTACCAAGGAAACCCCCAGGAATCTATCTACAGGACGATCCCAGCTAAGACTTCTAGCAATAGTGGAGAGGGTGCCTGAACTTACCATCTCCTGCAATCAGATTGGTAATTGCCCTAGTTGTCATCAGAGAGCCTATATCCAGTAACTGATGAAAGCAGATGAGAAGGTCCACAGCCAAGCACTGGACTAAGTTCCAGTAATCCTGAAAAAGTTGAAGACAGCTTTCAATGCACTTCCTGTTTACTTAGGTAATATTATATCCTTCTGGAGTCTTTGATGGAGTTGAAGAATAGATAGTCATTATTATAGTTTTTCTTTGCTATGATAAAAGATAAAGTAGATATAAATGTTGTAAGTGTAATTCTTGCTTGAGAACTGTTTTGGTATATGTAATTTTACTATGCTAAATTAAAACATTCCTTTTTATTTAAACAGAAAAGAGGAAGTGAGTGGGATTTCCCTCTGTATGCTATGAGCACATCCAGTCTCTCTTTTCCTGCTGTGGGATTTGGTTGCTGTTCTACATTCTAGCAGAGGATTGTGATCTGTGAGTCTACCCCTAAATAAATAACCCTTTATTATACTCAATTCTGAGCTCATATGGGATTTCTTTTAAGTGTCCTTTTTCAAATGTCATAGGGATTCATTCCAGGTTACTATGGGCCAAGCATTGATCAAGGGACAATTTCTGAAACTCGACAGGTGATATCTATCAATAAAGGTTACCATTGGCCCTCACAGGATGTGGTCATTATATCAAAATTTTTTCAGGGACCCTAAAGATACTTAGCCCACAAACAGCAGGAAGCAGAATGAAGAAAATGATATCCATATTTCCAAGAATTTTGGGGGGTATGGATGGTCTTTGGGTATTTGGTAGGTTATGAATGTTTGTTATATTTAGGAAAATATAGGAATATCGGATAAAAAGACAACTATTAATCTCAGATATTTCACATTACATGGATTTTGGTGTGGTGATACAAATTTAATTTTATTATGCTGTATATTTTTCTATTCTTGTTTAAAGGATTTTTGTATATTGATACAAACTTAAGGTTAAGTCTTTTATACTTCTACTCTTGTTTAAGGTATTATGTTTGTGCAACTCATTTAAAAATGTAATATATAGTTAAGAAATACAAATTAATAGTTATTTATATCTATCAAACTTATAGCCATGTTAGTTAGATTTTATAGAAATGCAAAGAAAGATACATTTCAGATGGATAGGTAATCTTCAGACACTTCTAAGACCTACAGAATATGGCATTTAAAATGTTTTAAGAACTTGGACTTTTCTCAACAGTGAGACTTGTCTGCTCCTGGCAGCACCAATTTCTTCAAGAGGATGATGGGTATCAAAGAAGTTCCTTATTGAGTTTGCTTTTAGTGTGGCAAGGCTAGCCATTTGTGCAAGAAACTACTCTTGCTTCTTGACAATATGCTGTTAAAAACTGGACATGCAAGATTGACAGGAAAATGACTGCTGAACTTTATAAAACAAGGTGAGACGATCCTTTAGGTTCCTACTTCATGAAAGAATCTGCCAGACATTCTTCAGTACACAGAAAAAAACAAGTGATGAATTTTGCCAAAAAGGATGAGACAATTCTTCAAATTTCCTGCTTCACTGAAATATCTGTTAGATACTATGGGCCTATAGACTGAAGATGGATGCTCCAACATTACAGAAGAACCAGGCAGCCAAATATCTCTGTGATTTTAGAGTCTTGGAAGTCGCTTACAATGAACCTCCCAGTTATTTAGGTAATACTATATCCTCTGGGGTCTTTGATGGGGTTGAAGAATAGATAGTTATATCTTTCCTTAGTGATTAAAAAACAAATAAATTAGATATGAAACCTTAGACTCACAAAGATAAAATAGATGATGGAATATTTTCTTTACTCTTGTCAAATACAAGTAGACTAATGTTTGCCAATGAATTTATTTTATAACTGTTTTGTTATATGTAACTTTACTATGTTGAAGTTAAAAACTTCTTTTTTAATTTTAGATAGAAAAGGCAAGATGATGTGGCTTTCTCATCTGTATGTTGTTAATATATTCTATCACCATTGGTTATCAAAGAAGCTGATTTCACCAATAATGGGGCAGAATCGAGCCAGTTGGATAATCTAAGCAAAGATACAGGGGAAAAGAAGGCAGAATCTGAAAGATATTAGCAACTGCCATAAAAGTAAGATGTGGGGTAAAAAAATATAAGCCTCCTATTAAATATAGAATAAGAGAAATGAGCTAAATTTAAATTGTAAGAACCAGCTAATAATAAGCCTGAGCTAAGAGTCTAAACAGTTAGTAATTAATATTAAGCCTCTGAGTGGTTATTTTGGGAACCCGTTAATAGGAGAAAAATAACCAGCTACATTTCTTCACCACCTCCCCACACAGGAGTAGATTCGTATACTTTCTGTTCCTTGTGACAAAATCTTTAGACTTCATCTTGATTTCATATCCCACTTCCATTCTTATGTTCAAAATTTTATAATTCTACCTCCCAATTGTGCTCAAATGTAAAACTTTCTCACATCATTATTTAGAATAATTTTGACTGTAACCGATATGTCTCATACATTTGAGGCAGAAAAATTATGAGTTGAAAACTTGCCTTGGCTTCTAAGTGAGTTCAAGGCCATTCCAGATAATCAAGGGGCCCTTGTTTTGCAATTGAGTGAGCTGAACATTGTAATGGTTCAATGATAGAGCACTTGCCCATCATGCATGAGGTCTCCAGCTCTCTCTATAGCACCAAAAATTATAGAATGTAAAAATAGAATTTTGGTGCTTTTTCCTATTCAAATAGTTTATTTCTAAATGTCACTACTTGCTTAAAATAATTCATCCTCTATCAATTGGATCTTTCACAATGCCCTGGATTCCCCCATCCCCCACTCTCTGTCTGTCTCAAATTATCAATTGATTCTTTTGTATTCCAGGACTTTCTATAAGAAAAAAAATAATTTGTTAGAAAATTTTGTAAAATTTGTTACCTCATCAGTAATCCTTTGATTAGTTTTAATATTTACAAGATTGAAATACATAGAAAAGATTTTTCATACCTTTTTAAAAGTACTTGGCTTTGTCGAATTGGCAATGCCTTCTACTTCATTAGACCTTACCATGTTTGATTTTGAGACGATCAAAATGTTTCCCTTTCTCTTCCACTTTTTTTAATTAACTGCATATTAATTTTATGTTACATACAATAATTCTATGTATTTACTCTGAGTCTTTAACATATTTCTCAAATACCTGCGGTTTGCACATAATCTTAAACACAGCCAGTACTTCATTTTATTTTGGAAATGCTGTCATGCTTTCAAAAGAATGAATCTTTGAGTCTAATAAAATCTATCATAACCTCACAATTTGTACTGAAAACAAAATTGTCCTGCTTGTAAATGGCTTTGTTGGATTCCCTCTAAGAACTGAAAGTCAGTAAGTCATTATGAATGGCTTTTCCAAAACACCTGGGCATATAACAAAATCAAACATGAATGTTATGCCTAAGATGTGCACACCTATATATGAAAATACACAGAACTTTAGAAACCTACTCTCTGCCTTCCTCTTAGCATGTGCTCCAATACTCCATTCCTAGTCTTCATTTAGAAAGTGAAGTTCTGTGCTTCCTGCATCTCAGATTAAAATCTGGCACTAAGATTTGTTCTTATAACTGGAAGTGGTTTCCATGGAAACGCAGCATGGATCCTCAAATGTCAGCTTTCTCAAATGAGCTCTTGCAATTTATAAAGGATCCTTCACTGAACTGTGACAATCATCTCAACCACTGCAAAGTAGAAAATTTTAGAGCAAGGAGAAACATCATCATAGCTAGCTGTATGGTTAAATCATATTTCTCCCTTTAAAACTGGGAAACAAGAAGCCCATTGATTACAGCAGATTCATCACCCTCCTATGTATGAATAAAAATGCAGTGTCAGGGAGACTTATGAAGAACGCAAAGTGGTTCCCTTTCCACAGTGTTCTTTAGAATATTTTAATATGTGTCACTTCCCTCTTCTGTTAGCCTCCCCGCACCATGGCCAGGGATGTGTATTCTTTCTAGCACCTCCATAAGACCTTAGGTGAAGTTGGGTAGTAGCATTATGTAAATAAATAGGAATATTGACCACCATATTTGTGACTACATGTCTTAACTTAGCCAGGGCTCCTGTTGGAGGAAGGATGGAAAGTAATAAGTTGGACCGGTGTCTTGTTTTTTTTTTGTTTGTTTGTTTGTTTGTTTTTTTTTGAGACAGGGTTTCTCTGTGGCTTTGGAGCCTGTCCTGGAACTAGCTCTTGTAGACCAGGCTGGTCTCGAACTCACAGAGATTCGCCTGCCTCTGCCTCCCGAGTGCTGGGATTAAAGGCATGCGCCACCACCGTCTGGCTTCGGTGTCTTGTTTTTATGGCTCTACACTCCATGGTACATGAGGTCAAGCATAGGGCTGTTTTGTAAAACCTGGAAGAGAGCCTTCCATGCTGTGTTTATGTGCTCCTTTTCATGAACTCCGTTAGTTGCTTTCTGCTTGGGTGCCAGAGCACTGATAGAATGAGGCTGAACTCACTGTTGCCAACTGAGAGTTGTGGTATTACTACCACTCATGTAGTATGATCACTACTAACTTCACATTTCCAACACTCAGCTTTTCTCCTCACCATAGCATTGGTGAATGACAAGGAATAAATAAGGTGTCCTTAAATATAGATGTGGACCATCCCTTGGGGAACAGTCTGCAAAGCCTTCTGGAATTGTCTTGATACAAGCTTGCTTAAATTTTTTGCAAGGGGCTGGGGAGATGGCCCAGTAGTGTGTGGTATTGGCTACTCTTCCAGACACCTTGATTCACTCTCATCACACACACACACACACACACACACACACACACACACACACACACACACACATCAGCTCATGACATGACTGCCTGTAACTTTATCTGTGGGATTTGACTCCCTCTTCTGGCCTCTACTGGCATGACACAACAAGACACACATACATGCCTACAAGGTAACCATGCACATAAAATAAAAATTATAAAAGAAAAACAAAAAAATAATATTAGAAAGATTTTAATGGCATTAGTCACCAAACAAGAAAAGATGAAAGATTTTAGTATATTTGAGTCACTATAATGGAAATTTTGAGCAACTAAATGAAACTGTAGAGCCAAAAAGGTCAAAGCAGAAGGGTCTTTCCAGTAAAAGGCAAAGTCCTTGGTTAGGATTTCACTGCATCTCGCTTACATTTGAAATTTACCACTTCCATTACATGCATCAATTGATTTCTCCACATTAAACAAATGAAATAGCTTCCAGAACTCAAAAAATATAGAACAATTTTCTTTTGAGGCCATTAATTGCCAGAAATGGGCCCCAGTTTATTTATTATTTACTAGAAGAATGGCCACAAGCCTCCTTCCCTTGCAGTAATACTTTATACTTTATTATCTAACACACAATTCCTCAATCGCTCCATTTCCCCTCATATTTTTAATCTTTTTGGTAACTTAGTCATTTTGCTGTGGTGTGTACTGTACATATGCCCAGAGGCCACAGGAGGACATTGGATGTCTTGCTCTATTGCTTCTTCACTTTATTCTCTTATTTTCTTATTCTCTCTCTCTCTCTCTCTCTCTCTCTCTCTCTCTCTCTCTCTCTCTCTCTCTCTCTCTCTCTCTTCTGTCTCCAGAGAGTTTTGACAAAGTTCATCCTAGCCATTTTGAATTTTTTTCATCTGGAATTTATTTCCTATAAGTTAATTCTTAATCAGTTTCTCATTTTAAATACATCTTTCAGATGTCAGGGTATCCTGGAAAGAACTAGAATTCCTTAATGCCAGGTGAAAAGGTTTGTTGAGTCGTCAATCAGTGCAAAAGCTCTTATTATTGATTTTTCATCTATCCTTGACCTCGTCCTGTTTTACCTTAGAGCAGACACTATAGTTTTAGCTAATCCAGAAATTTAGAATCTTATTCATTGTCTAGCTAGAGATAGAACTTTCAACCAGCTGCAGAAGTAGAACACGTATGTGTGCAGGAAGCCACCTGTGGCTTTCACTAGGACCATGCAGTTTGATGTTGATCCACATCTCCAAGAATAGCTGTTAACAGACAATATGGCAGGGTTTGTTGTACAAATAGTATTTTTCTCTGCTTTACCTATTGTTGATTAGCGTTTTTCCCTTTAATGTACCTAATTAGTAACACCTGTACTTTCACTTTTCAGCTTTCGAATTTTATTTTTTCTGCTACTTTCATCCTTCACCCTCATAACATCATAATATGCATCATTTATTGAGTTTCTAGAAGATCTCAAAACATTACGCATACATACATGCACACACGTATAGTTATTTTTCACAACATCATCACTGTAGGTGATATTCTTCATTTTGTTTAGGGATATATACAAGTCTTGCAACTTATAATTCCTCTGGGTTATACTAGAAATACTGATAAAGGTCAAATAACCTTTCATTTCTTACATGAAAAAAGTCTAACTCAAATAATTGGTTATTTGAGAGTACTAATCTGAATGTGTTTGGGATTTAGATAATGGCATTGTGATACTGAAATTTTAATTCCAAGAATTTCAGAAGTTTAAGATAATGTAACATCCTAGAAGTCATTTCACTGAACTCGCATATTTTGAACTGAATTTAAAAGAAATAAATAGACTAGACTGTTCATGATCAGAATGCAAGTTAGAAGTTATGTCTCTTGACAATGAATTCAAATAACCATGAATTTTTTGGACTATTTCCATCAACATTAAGAAAAAAATGGAATAAATGCACAAGGATGATGGGCTAGGAAGATGGCTCAGTGGTTAAGAGCATTGGCTACTCTTCCAGAAGATCTGTGGGTTCAATTCTGAGCACTCATGTGTTGTCTCAGAGCTGTCTTCATCTCCACTTCCAAGGGATCTAATACCTTATCTGGCCTCGGCAGACACTGAATGCATGTGAATTCACAGCCACACTCCTACATAGAAAAAAGAAAAAAAAAGAAATAAATGTTGAAAAAAGGGAACATATGGTTTACACTTTTAATGAAAATTACTTTTAATATTTTGAAGCTACCTCCTTACATCTTTAAAGTTTCTGATTGATTTACCAAACATAGCCCTTGAGCAAAGTTCTGGTGAGTTCTTTTACTGTGAGAAGATCAAACTAGTGAAAATACATACAAATCACACAAGTCAAAAGTTGGGAGATATGATTCAACATGTCTCTGTCATAGACAGCATTGTTTTGGCTATAAATGACATAAGCTACTTGCAGCAAAGATAAAGTAACTGGACATGGTTAGAAATTGTAGACTTGGAATAAATTTCTAAATGATACTAAGCAATAAAAATAATATAAAACTTTCTTAATTTCTTAATCATGTTCATGTTTGGATAAAGCACACATATGTGTGTAAAAAAGCACATGAATACTTTAATATAGAAACTTGAATGACTAGGTAGTTTACTGTGACTTTAGGGAATAATTTCTGTAATGCTGTAAAACTTAGGGAATGGGATTTTTATAATGAAATTCTAACCTTAATTATAGCAAAGAGAGTAAAAGATTCAAAATTAACATGTAAAGCATATAGCTATATGCTATTATTATATAAAAGACAAGCTAAGATTCACTGGTAAAAATCTGTATAGTTAGTGCAAACAAATTAAAAATATAAAATTATGCCAGTGTAGCTTCAAGGTGTCCCAAGTTGGTAATCCACTGTACTGAGACACTAAAAGAATACATATTGGTTGAAATTTGCTTTAGTGAAACATAAAAAAGGGTTATAGCTTACTAATATGTAAAAATTTCATCACTGTGCTTAACTCCAAACCCTAGGGCATAAAGAAATAAACCTGTGAAATATATTTTACCTGCTCAAACATAAAACAAAAATTATCATCTATAGCTGGTGTATGTACAACACAGATGTGAGTTAATTCAGAGATTTATGTTACCTTCAAATGTTTTTGTGTTTTCAGAGCAAGGAAACCGGACTTCAATGAAAATGGGTGACCCAGGTGATCCAGCTTCTCAGAGTGCTTCTGTTGCAGTTTCCTCAGAATTCTATACCCAGAACAAATTCAAGTTGTTGCTGTTGGCTGACATAGTCTAGCCTCACAGACTAATCTAGCAGCCTTTACCTATAAATCTCATGTTTTCCCATTACACAGAGACTGGACAACAAATATAATGGCTAGTTTTTCCATGACTTTACCATTATTTTAATTTTCTAAGGTACCCTAAAAGGTACTCACAAAAGAGGTGTAAAATATATAAAGTTGGGAGACACAAAAGCTTAAATTGTTTATCAAATAAAATGTTTTGAGGTCTAAAAAATATTAATTTTTGGTTGGTAATACAAGTTAGAATGCAAAAGGAATTAGGTACAAAACTTTGGACTCACCAAGATAGGACAAATAATAGAATAGTGTCTCTGACTAGGCAAAATACAAATGAACTGGACATTGTGAATTTAATTCTTACCTGATAATTGTTCTTATTGTTTATAGTTTTATTTTATTAGAATTAAAACATTTTCTTTTTATTTAGAAAAAAGTGGGAAATGTTGAATAGTCTTTTTTGTACTCTGTGAAGATTTGTCTTTGCCAAGCTGCCTTCTGATTGGTTTAATAAAGAGCTGAATGACCAACAGCTAGTCAAGAAGAAGTTAGGTAGAATTTCCAGACAGAGAAAGAAGAAAAAGAGATAATCTAGGTACACAAGAGATACCAGAAAACAAAGAGAGGCAACAGGATATGCAAGCTGGTAGAGAGGTAAAAAGTCACAAGGCAAAATGGATATTAATATAAATGGGTCAATTTAAGTTATAAGAGCTAGTGGGACAAGCCTAAGTTAGAGGCTGAGCTTTCATATTAGTAAGTCTCTGTGTATAGAGTTGGGGGCAAGTGATCTAAGAAAGACTGCTACAACCCTATCTGTTCTCTTTCTACCCATTTTAAGAACTCTTCCTCTTTCCATGTACTATATTTGCTAGTTATATGACCCACCACATACACAAATGCACATAGTACCTGATAAATCTGGTATCTATCTGAAAGAAAACATTTGTATTTGTCTTTCTGAGTCTGGTTAGTTTTATTTAATATAGTGAGTGTCATGATTTCATCTTTTATAGGTCTAAGTAAAGGTCCATTGTGCATACATACCATATTTTATTTATATTCACCTGGTGATGGGCATTTAGGCTTATTTCATGTCTTAGTGATTGTGATTAATACTGCAACAAATGTGGAATTACTATTATCTCTGTGATAGAATTAGAGTCCTTCAGGTAGTTACCAAAGTGATATATTTGTATATCATAATATAATTATATTTTTAATTTATTGTGGAGCTTGTGATTTCATGGCAAGTATACTAATGTTGGGGGATTTTGATTACACTGTGGACCCTGAGTTTGCATTCGCATTAGTTAAGTAAATTAAACTTGGGTCAGGAGGCTTTGTTAGCAACTAGTTGACAGTAATCATAAACCCTCAGGATGGCATATGGAAGAGAGAGACACAGGAAGTAGTAGAGTGGGGTTTGTAGTGGTACAGGTTTTTCTGTTTTGGCAAAGTGGGAAAACAGGTTTTCCCTGGGCTGAGAAAGGACACAGAGTTAGCTAACTGCTACTTGGTTTCTCTGAGCTTGCAGCTTTCACCCCAGCCTTTGATTCTCGAGTCTTATACATAACTAGAATGATAGAGATTTAGGGAAAGCTATCTTTAGTGGTATTGACAGTGCTGGTGCCTGCAGGAGCAGAAGTCTCTTCAGAAAATCATGTGAGCAGCCAGGCTGCTGCTAGAGAAGAGGGCCAGTAGCTACGGAGTTGCAATTTCTGGCTAAAATAGCAGTAGATTAAGGTGTAACCACTGTGCTGAAGTTAAAACAACATACTAGTTTACATTACACCAGCAGTTTGTAAAATCTCTTTCCCCTCATTGGAGACCCTGTTTTTTGTCATTTGTTGTTAGTTTTTCAAAGGTAAACGTTCTAACTGGGGAGAGACAGTATTTTTTCTGATGGGCAAGGTTGTGGAACACTTTTTCAGTCATTGGCTCCTTGTGTTTCTTTACTAAGGATCTATTTGGATTATCATCCCATTCAGTGATTAGACATGTGTGGGGTTTGATATTTAACTTTCGTAGTTCTTTTATAGTCCAGATATTAATCAATATTCTAAAGTATAGTTGACAAAGATGGTCTTCTATTTTATAAGTAGTCCTTTTCCTTGGTGATGATTTCCTTTGCTTTTCCAAGCTTTTTAATTTCATAGACTTCTAGGATTCTATTATTCTATTGGGGCCAGTTGTTTCTGTGCTATAGGAGCACTTTTCAGAAAGCTCTTGTTTATGCCATATATTGAAGTACTTCCCATAGTTTCTTTTCTAGAACATTCAATATTTCAGATAGTCCATTGAGGTCTTTGATCTTTTTAGAATTGTATGCAGAGTGAGTGATAAGGATCTAATTTCATTTATTCATCATCAAGATATTTCTTCCCATATCAATTAACTAAACTAGGAAAATCTGCCACTGACATGCCAAATTCCAAATCCTTGGAAATTTCAGATTCTATCAAGTTGGTAATTAGCAACATAGCTATAATTAGCATCATAGTGGTGTCACTTTTATTTGTTTGTGTTTCTGAATAAGTTGATGTGACATATAATCTTAATGTGTTTTTTAAAATTAGGCTGGCAAGGTTTTTCTTTCCTTTTTGTTTTTGAGCATTTGGGATATATGTTGGATCTATGTTCATCAAGGAACTTAATTCTTTGTCTGAGCCTTATCTACTTTTGATCTTATGGTAGTTATTGGTTTCATGGACTGAGTTTGGTTGTATTCCTTCTCTTTGTAGTTTGTGGACTATGTATAGTTGTTAGCTCTTCATTAAAATTTGGTAGAATTGTTTAGTAGATCTTTAGGTCCTGACTTTTTTGTGTGATGATATTTTTAATTACTGTTTCAGACACTGCATGTTATGGGTCTTTCAAACTGTTCATATTATTATGAACTAACTTGATATGCAGTATGTGTTTGGGAATCTTATTGGTCCTAGGTTTTTCAGTTTTATGGAATGTAAGTCTTCAATATATTTCCTAATACTTGTTTGGATTTCATTGTATTTTGTTGTAAATTTCCCTTTTCACCACAAGCTTTATTAGTTGGATCTTCTCTTTGTTTTGGTAGTTTCACTAGGAGTTTTCAATCATATTTATTTTTTCAAAAAGAAGCAACATTTAGATTTGTTCTGTATGATGATGTTTCAGCTTCTACTTTACTGATTTCTTTGTTTTCCTGCTTTTCTGTTGCTTGTTATTGTTTGTTCATTTGATTTGTTTGTATATGGTTGAGACCTGAGGCATAGTGTGCTTTCCCTTATCCATATTAGCATATTGACATATTAGTGTTTTCTGCATTTAGCTAAGGTTTGTTATAATCTTTACACCCCTTTTTCTGCAATGGTCTTTAAGACTTAGGAGCAGGGGTTTATTGTGGATGTATCCACTGGTACTAGGCTCTATAAGTAAGCATTTTCTGTAATGGTCTCCATCTTTGTAAAATGAAATATCCTTGATGAGAGGTCAGAACTACACTCATTTGTACAAATATTTAGAATGTGGTTAGAGAGTATGCTGGTTTAGTAAAGTGGGACTTGTAGGTTTTCCTCCGAGATCGATGACATCACTAGCTCTGGTTATTAGGCTAGGTTTTCCAGTATAAGCACAGTATCATTCTTGTTGAGTGGATCTTAAATCCAATTAAAAGATTGTTGGTTATTGCCAAGGTATGTGTGCCAGTACTCCCTAGTCTTTGCTTACATTTTATAGTTCAAAGCACACTCTTTCTTTTTCTTCTGATAGTGAAATACAAAGCAAAATGGGAAAAACAAATTCATTCTGTTTGTTATACCACAGGAAAGATAGGGATGTCTTTCCATATACAGATTTTACTTAGATAAAGCAGACCTGGGAAGTTATACAACAAAGTATGTGACGTCGAAAGCTTAACCAAAGACATTGTATGGTTTGGAGATACTTCTGAGATGAGGCATGAGTCTCCTCTTCCAAGACATCAATGGCAAATGCCAGGCCTTCAGTAGTCCACCTTTGAAGAGATGTTGAGGACTTCAGGCTAAATGAAGCCACTTCCTTTTACAAAGGTAATACTTAATTAAACCAATAAGATATTTTCCTGTGAGTAGAAGAAGCATTAAGCCCACAACAATTAAAGAAAAGTTAGGAAAATGGGCATAAAAAGCAGAAAAATTAAGTTATCTAATCCACAATCAATGATCCAATCAGTTTTGAACTGGATACAAGTACATATAAATCACAATCAGAGCTTTCATTCATCAAAAATATTCTACCACATACAGATATTATAGCGAAATAATTTAGGATGCAGATTTTTCAATCCTTTAGCATCCTATTTTACGAAAAATTCATCCCTCTCCTGAGAGGAGAGTGTGGGCTTCATTTTGTCTATATTAAACAGTTATTTCAACCCATGAAAATCTGGACCAACGGCGTAGCAAATAATACATATTTCTTCTAAATTCCTATGCAGCCCAGGCTTTAGAATGTCAGTATCATTTGCAGATGTTCACATTTTAGAACCGTGAGAAACTTGAAGCAATTTAGATAAATGACTTTTTAATTAACAAGACCCAATTCCAACCCAAGGGAGAGCATTTCAACCTTAAAATTGGCTCTATGATAAATCTGGTTTTAAAATGTCAGCTCTGCCCACCCACCTGTATCTCTGATAAGTGTGCTTTGGTTGCCAAGAAATCAATTTTTCCTGCCGGTTTCAACTGCTAATGTAAAATTTTCCCAGGAACAAAGCAACTGCACTTGATAAGAAAAAAAAAAAGCCTACTTTATAAAAGTCAAGAAATATAACCCCAGACCCAAGTACATTATTAAGTTGCAAATATTAAGGCAATTAAAGAGTAGAGAATAACCATGTCCCACAAACCCCACCTTACACCCCACATCCCCCTACCACATGGATTATTGAATTTCTCCAGGGATCCAAGGATCACTGTGCCCTGAAACATGGGAAGTACATGACAGAGGAATTATAGGGCCCAAAATTACTAAGATGAGTCTTGGTCCTAGAAGTTCTCAGATGTACTGAAAAAGTGGAAATGTTCTAGTTTTAATTTTCCATTGATTAATCGAGTCTAGAAATAACAGAGAATATCTCATTTCCTGCCAGCTGAATGTGTGGGGCCGAGAAATTAGTAAACAAAACCAAAGCTAGGAAGGAAAACCTACCAACAAACTCATGTATGACTGTCATAAAGATAAACATCTGAAAAATGTGAATTAAAATGTTAAAGCATTTTAGAAGAAAATGCACAAGAAAATTGATTTAATTTTGACTTTGGTGATTAAATTTCAGATTCAAAACTAAAAACACTTTGTTAACTATTTTTTTTTCAGATCTATGAAAGACCTTAGTAAAACAATGAAAAACTAATCACAGACAGAAAGAAAATTTTCACAACCCACACATATATTTGACAAGAAATTTATAACAAAGTATTCAAGAAAACCTTACGATAAAAGATAAATTTATTAATTTGTGATTTTAAAATTTTTTATTTGTCCTTCAGTTAAGGGGCATATAGGTTGTTTCCAGGTCCTGGCTATTATGAATAATGCTGCTATTAATATTTTTGAGCAAGTGTCCTTGTGTTATGATTGAGTATCCTTTGGGTATATGCCCAAGAATGATATCACTTGGTCTTGAGGTAGATTGATTCCTAATTTTCTGAGAAACCACCGTACTGATTTCCAGAATGGCTATACAAGATTGCACTCTCACCCACAGTGGAAGATTGTTCTTCTGAATTCACATCCTCTCCAACATAAGCTGTCCTTAGTATTTTTTATCTTAGCCATTCTGACAGGTATAAGATGGTATCTCAGAGATGTTTTGATTTGCATTTCCCTGATGATTAAGGCTGTTGAGCAGTTTGTTAAATGTTTTTTAGCCACTTGAGTTTCTTCTGTTAAGAATTCTCTGTTTATATCTTTACCTTGTTTGTTTTTTTTAAAAGTTGGATTATTTAGTATTACTTGTCTAGTTCCTTGCGTTCTTTATATATTTTAGATATCAGTCTTTTGTCAGATGTGGGGTTGGTGAAGATCATTTTCAACTCTGTAGACTGCCATTTTGTCTTATTTACCATGTCTTATGTCTTATAGAGCTTTTATTTTCAGTAAGTCCCATTTATTGATTGTTACTCTCTGTGTCCTGTCTATTTAGGAAGTGATCTCCTGTGTCAACGCATTCATGGCTACTTCCAACTTTTTCTTCTATCAGGTTCAATGAGCTGGTTCAATGTGGAGTTCCTGGATCCAATTGGACTTTAGTTTTGTGCAAGGTGATAGACTGGATCTATTTGCAATCTTCTACATGGTATCATCCAGTTATGCCAGCACCACTTGTTAAAGATGTTTACCTTTTTCCATTATACCTTTTTGGTACAACTGAAGAATGGATGCCATCAACTGAAGAATGGCTAAAGAAAATGTGGTACATTTACACAATAGAGTATTAAAAGCTGTAAGAATGACATCAAGAAATTTGCAGGAAAATAGATGGAACTAGAAAATAACATCCAGAGTGAGATAAACCAGACTCAGAAAGACAAACATGGTATATACTCACTCTCAGAGAATAAAAGATATAAAACAAAGCAAAAGATAACGAGATTGCAATCCATAGCTCTAGAGAATTGGGAGCATGTAGGGTAGGGGGAGGGTAGGGTGGGAAGGGAGAAGAGAGAAGGAAAGGGAAGTGGGGAAAATATATAGCTCAGTAAAAACAATTATAAAATTAAAAATATATTAAGAAACCTGAATAGATGCATGTCTTAGGGTTTCTAGGGCCACAATGAAACACCATGAACATAAAGCAAGTTCAGGAAGAGTTTATTTGCCTTCCATTCTCATATCATTTAATCATTTAAGAAAGTCAGAGCAGAAACTCAAACACAGCAGGGACTTGGAGGCAGTAGCTGAGGCAGAGGCCATGGAGGGTTGCTGCTTACTGTCTTGTTCCCCATGGCTTGCTCAGTCTATTTTCCTGTAGAACACAGGACCACCAGCCAAGAGATGGTACCACTCACAATGGGCTGGGACATCCTCATCAATTACTAATTAAAAAAATGCTTTACAGTCTTGCTATCCTGATCTTATGGAGACATTTTCTCAATTGAGGTCCCCTCCTCTCAGATTACTGTAAGCTTGTGTCAAGTTGGTATAAAACTACTCAATATAATGCATCAAAATTTATTCTTTATAGAAAGCAAATAAATGTATAAAATATATTCAGAACCTTTAATTAAACTCAAATTAGCATTACTAGAGTTAAGGAAATCCAAATTAAAATGAATCTACAAATGATTCTCTATACATTTCCCAAATTGATTATTTTAAATGCTGCCAAGGAGGAGCCATAAGATTATTATTCATTCATAGTGAGAAAACGGTATAGTACATCAAAAGACAGCTTGGCAGTTTCTTGTAAAGCTAACAATAACTATAGCTTACATACTGCAAGGTATTTACTAAGTGGCTTAAAACATGCATACACAAACTTTTACATGCAAATTTCTATAACAACTGAATTTACAGTTGCAAAAAGCTGGACACAACCAGTTATTGTTCTTAAAAAGTGAAATGAAATATCCATATTTATATATGTATTAAAATATATAAATAATATATAAATATAAATTATAAAGGTATAAATATAAATGAATATATATTTATATATGCATATATATAATGGGATTTCATTGAGTGAAATGATCTTTCAAGTTATACAGGTGCATAAACAAAATCATAAACACATACTGCTATGGTAAATGAGCTATTGTGAAAAGACTGTGAAGCCTAAGTGTTGGAAAGATCACTAGGGAAACCTTACTTTAGAAAGTGACTAAGGATTTTTTTTGGGGGGGAATATTAGTAGTATTTGAAAAAGTCATTTGAGCAAGAATATCCTTCCATATTACTAGGTCTAGATGATCAGTCTCCTGAACAACCAAATAGACAAAAAAAGAGGAGCTAGCTAAAATTCTCCTAGTTATCTGATAGGTTCATCTTTTGTGGCTTTGAATTCAGGACCTCTCTCTTTTTTTGGGTGGAGGGGCACTGGGAATTATAAAATGATTGCCTTCCCACTTTTTCCTGTGAAGTTTACACTCAGAACAGTTCACAATAATCATTTTCTTGATTATGTTTACAGATAATGTTTACTTGAGCTTTTGAGCCGTGCAGGCTGTTTGCCAGTACTTCTCTATCCAAGAGGCAGAAACAGTAAGAACATGGCAGTCTCTGTGACCCTGCCCAAGAGTTACCATCAGGGCATTGGCTATCTCATATTTCCATGTTGTGAATCACCAAATTGGATTCTGAAGTTGCCCTTTGATAGGGAAGGTGAAAGTGTAACGGGAACACCTAAAGGAGAGATTGAGAGAGTCAATTTCTATGAAGCTGTGACCATGGCATTGACCAAAGTCCAAGTGGAGCTGAAAGCATATGCAGATTAGGAGAAGAAGTAAGATATTCTCTGTGTATATGTGTTTATGGGTATTTGCCTGTATGTATATATGTGCATCTTGTGCATGCAGTTCTTTTAAAGGTCAGGATTCCTTAAAGCTGGAATATAGCTCTTAGTGAGTTGCTATGTGTGTTCTGGGATCTTGACCCAGCATGGTCTACAAGAGCTAGTTCCAGGACAGGCTCCACTCCCCCCCCCCCAAAAAAAAACCCAACAGAAAAAAAACTCTTAAGCATAGTATTTATCCCTAATACTTCTCTATAATACCCCTTGTACAACTCTGACTTAGTTTATGTGTTCTCTTTGCCAGTTTTCTGTACTGACAATGTTTGATGCTGGAAAGACAGCCTGGCAATTAAGAGCAACACAACATCAACACAAACTATTGGCTCTAAAATAGCAATACTTAAACACCCCAGTGCATATGAAGCAGAATAAAATGACCTAAAAATGATTTTAGGAGAATGTTTGAGGCCCTTAAAGAGGAAATGAAAAATTCTCTCAAAGAAATGGAGGAAAACAAAAAAAAATTGAAAGAAATCAACAAATCCCTTAAAGAAAACTAAGAAAAAGCAACCAAACAGGTGAAAGAAATAATTCAAGACTTGAAAACCAAAATAGAGACAATAAATAAAACACAAACAGAGGGAATTCTGGAAATGCAAAATATGGGAAAATGATCAGGAACCAAAAATGTAAGCATAAACACCAGAATATAAGAGATGGAAGAAAGAATCTCAAGTGTTGAAGATACCATAGAGGAAGTAGACTCATCAGTCAAAAAATGCTAAATCTAACAAGGGCTTAACACAAAATATCCAAGAAATATGGGACACCATTAAAAGATCAAACCTAAGAATAATAGGGATAGAAGAAGGAAAAGAATTCCAACTCAAAAGCACAAAGACCCACTATCATTTTTGTATATTCTATGTATTTTGTTGGGCATTATATGAACTCCTAAACACAGTTCATATTTTAAAGGTGAGCACAATTAAGGTGCAAGTCTTAAGATAAGGAAAAGCAGAAGATTTTGTCAAACATGATTTAAAACTCTAGCACTTCCCCACAAGAAACAGCTATCAAAATAATAAAACACTATTAAAGTTTAAATGACACATTAAACCCTACACACTAATAGTGGGAGACTTAACACCCCACTCTCACCACTGGTCAGGTCTGCCAGACAGAAACTTATCAGACAAATAAGGGGACAGACAGATGTTATGACTCAAATGGCCTTTGCAGACATCTATAGAATATTCCATCCAAACATAAAAGAATATACTTTCTTCTCAACACCTCATGGAACCTTCTCAAAAACTGATCACATACTAATAACAAAGAAAACCTCACCAGATACAAAAAAAAATTGAAATAAAAACACTTACATTCTATTCGTTATCTACTATCACCATGACATAAAATTTGAATTCTCTACTAGATATAGGAACACAGAAGTGAAAGAGGCACTGTAAACTACAGACTAGTAAAGGTCAGAGCCCCAATACCTAGGGAAAGTGCCCATAGTACCGTCTCAGTAGCTGCTTTCCTACTAATACCCAATGAAAATATATTCTGAGACTGAGAAGCTGCATGGTTCAGCAGGGACAGCATGACTCTGATGCTAAAAGGATGCGGTATGTGTCATTGCCCACTTCTAAAAGGAAGCGAAAAATCTGATAGTAAAAACTTACAACTCTATTCTGTTTTAAGACAGGTTCTAGCTCAGTACCTAGGTTGGCATGAAAACAACTATAAGTCAGAGGCTTCCTTAAACTCATAGCCATTGTGTCTCTGTTTCCATGTGCTGTAATACAGCTTGAAAAACAAAACAAAATGCAAGAAAACTTTATCTCAGAGATAAAAATTATTTAAAGAATGGTCAATATTATTTGTTCAAACTGGAAAGAAAGACTTCTAGATTAGTATATTTAGTATTCTTACCCAGTTACCCATTTAGGAAAATGCTTCTGAGGGAACATGAGATAAAGAGAATAAATGGATTACACACTGTTCTGCTGAATGTCACTGAAAGGGGTGAGTGGTCCTGCTGTGTATGCTTATCTCAGTGAACAGGAGGCTTACATACTAGTTTTCTGACTCCAGTGGTCAAATCTACTTCTTCTGAGTTTTTGTTACATTGTTTTTATAGGAAAAATGATAGTAGATAGAACAAGACTTCTTTAAGATTTTTTTCTTCCTGTATGGGAATTCCTCTCTCTCTCTCTCTCTCTCTCTCTCTCTCTCTCTCTCTCTCTCTCTCTCTCTCTCTCTCTCTCTGTGTGTGTGTGTGTGTGTATGTATCTAAACTTGATAGCCTGGCCTGGCCTTGAAATCATTCTTTGAAATCATCCTATTGATAAACTAGTTTATGATGTTGGATTCAACTAGAAACTTATGCCAACATGATCTCTGCCTTTTCAGACTTGTTGACTGTGTGGTGATTTTACACTACTTAGCATCTCTACATTACAAAAACATAAGAGGGTATTGTTTTTAATGGGGGCATGGCTGTGATTTTTTTCCTCAGTTTAAAGTGTGCTTTTCTGTATAAGTAGCTTTATTTACTACCTTCTGAATGCATATTAGTGAATATAATTTATTTTTACGACAACGGTTTCCATGCACTGTGGCATTTCATATCTTCAGTTAATTTTGTATTCTCTGACACACAAGATACATCAGAATTAATCCTTTAAATCTGTTTTTATTTTTTTTGTAGGAGATATTAAGATATTCACCATCAACATTAATTTTCCTGAGGCTGTATATATTGAAACTACTAAAATTTGTAATTGAAATTCATAATAAAAACCAGTCAGAGAATTCAAATATAAAGAATATTTTCAGAATTAAAGCAGCCTCTTTGCTCTTGATAAAGTTTATTGACTGAACAGCAACAGTAACAAAGTTAGAGAAAACTAAATACAGAAAAAGTAGAAAAGACTGCAAATGTCACCTGCCTCATTTTGATTCCTTCCTACCCATTCTCCATTGTAATTCATCAGTGTTTCATCACTCACCAAAGCTTTGAAGTTCATGGTGTCAGGCTTTGCTTCTGTTATCTGCTCATATTCAGACCAAATATAACTGAAAATAATCTCACCTTCAGTCTCTCATCGCTTCTTATTGTTGAACTTACGCAATACCAGCATTCTCTCTGTGTGCTTTTCCATCACCTAGCTGCCACAGTGACCATTTCCTTACTCTCTCATCAAGAAGAAAACGTTAGTTTTCGAAGATGGGCTTGTTCTTTTGGTTCTCTGTAGGTTGACAGCACCTGCTAAGTGCGTCTTCTCCTCCACTGCAGAGACTGCCAGTCGAGCTCCACATCCATTTCCCTCTTAACACATCTTTCCAGCCTCCTCAAACAACTAAATGTACTTCCTCTTGCATGATCAAGATCTCTCTATTAACTGAAAATGCATCAAATATTTAAACTTCAATCTTACCCATTCCGCACCCTTATCTCCCTGATTCATTCAATTACCCCATTCTAAACACTTTAATTGCTATTTTTCTATTCTATAATTTCATCACAGGTTTAAATTTTTTCTCATCATTTCATGATTAATTGAATATATTTTTTTATTATTCTCTTCTCTTAAAAAGGTTTATTTTCTGTTATGTGTACCTCGGGTGCCAGGGGAGGTCAGAAGAACGCGTTAGTTATCCTGGAACTGGGGTTGAAGATGTTTGCGAGCCACCAAGTGCATGCTGGTGACCAGGCCAGGTTCTCTAGAAGCAGCCAGTCCTCTGAATCTTTGAGTCATCTCCCCAGCCCCTATCCTGCCTCACTTGAAAGGTTCTCCCTCACTACACACTGAAAATCTCACTTTTCTGTTACCTCCCCTTCTCTATTTGGAGAGTTGGTCTTTCATCATTCCTCCAAGTTTTATACTGTTTTTTTTTTCCCTTGCTGTCAGGTTCTTTGTTAATCCCCTTTCAAAGTGTCTAGTGTTACATATAAGTAAATGACTTTCAAAATATATGCTGAATTCTATCACATACATGAAATATATTCCTTTTGTTTTGTTTTCTCTTTTCTTTTTATGTTTTGATTTAGTTAGGTTTACTATTGCTGTGCTGAAACACCATGACCAACTTGGTGAGGAAATGATATACATTATGTTTACAGCTCATAAACTATTATCCAAGAACATCAGAGTAGAAACATGGAAGCAGAAACTGATGATACAGAAGCCATGGAGGAGTGCAGGTTTTTGACTTGGTTCTCATGGCTTGTTCAGCTTGCCTTCTTACAGTACCCAGCACTACCAGCCCAGGTGTTGTGCCACCCAAAATAGGCTGGGCACTACCGGGTCTAACATCAATCAAGAAAATTTCTATAACACAGAACTGTAGACAGATGTAAAGATTTGTTTTTCCTAAGTTGCTTTTTCATTAGGATAATTTATCACAGCCATAGAGCTGGAACTAGGACAGTGCCATTGCTTTTATTGAATACGCAAATCTACGGTGTTCAGCTTGTCCCTCCAAAGCACATCTCGGTGCGTCCCTTTGTTATTTCAGACTGCCCTTACAGGTGGTTTAAGTCTTGCTTTCCACTGGAATCCCAACATCTAATCATTGCAAGGCTGTTGTGTTTTACTCCCCAGAAAGCAGCAGTTACAATTAGCAGTGTTGTGAAAGGCTTTGTGGCTAATAGTTTCTGTAGTGAACAACAAAGTTTTTAGAGGTCTTATCTATACAGTAATTTCCTCAGGAATCTGTGCGTTTGTACATGTGTGTTCTGTTTTTTGACCCTTGTCTCTATTTTTTTTCTTTTATCGTGATAAGGTTATACCCTGTAGTACATTCAATTTACTATGTAACACAAGTCTTAAGATGCCTATGAGCTTAAAGAGTTATTTTCAGAAACCTCTACACAGATAAAGCTAAGGTTCCTGACCTTATGGCAGAAAAGAATTCCTGAACCTGAACCAATATATGGAAGAACTGGAATTAACTAAAAAAATTTTTAAGGTAGATTTAAGCACAAATTGTAAAGAAAGAAAGAAATTTAAATTAAAATATATACCTTTTCAAGATAATTTTGCATGACTGTCTTAAGCAGAACCTATATATTAAATTTAGTGTTCTTTAAATTTGGATAACATACAGGCAAAGAAGCTAAAACCATATACCCCCAAAGTTGCACAGTGGATTTTACACATACTTTTGTTATAAGAAAAGTTATGTTGTTGTGTGAGTCCCAGTAACTGGTCATCATTCAGTTTTAATTCTAGTTAAAGTTTTTATTTTTCTCATGAAATTATGTGTATTCTGTAATGATTTCTGGTTTGTTATGCCTTTGGAAAATCATGGAATCTTAGTCTTTGAACAAATATCCAGCAAAGAAACCAATACACTAATATAGAGTTGAAGGACATGCCATTGATCTCCTTGAAGCCTATAGACTTGTTCAACAAATGTTTTACTCTTCTTGTATCTTTATAACTGCATATATATGCACATATGAACGTATATGTTGTATATGTATGAATTGTTTTATATCTTTCGATCTTGGAAGCATTCAGATATATAAGAAAATTAATGAATAACATCAGACAACTTTGAGTTATTCCCAAAGTCTTAATGTGACTGGACAAACTCACTGAAGTCTTTTAGGTCCTGCTTAGTAAAAAGAAATGGTTTGCATTGCTACAATTAACCTTGTAAAATCCACTGTTTGGTTCTAAGGATGATGAACATGATTTGATGTTAAAGCATACAGACTTTGGAAATTGAGCATTGTAATTCATATCTGATAGAATAGATGGTGGGAATTAATTATTTTTACTATGTTTGATTTAATTCATGATAGAGTCATTTGTTGACTATGTTTTTTTTTTTTTTTTTTTTTTTTTTTATTTTGAGACAGGGTTTCTCTGTAGCTTTTTGGTTCCTGTCCTGGAACTAGCTCTTCTAGACCAGGTTGGCCTCGAACTCACAGAGATCCGCCTGCCTCTGCCTCCCGAGTGCTGGGATTAAAGGCGTGCGCCACCACCACCCGGCGACTATGTGTTTTTATGTGTGTGTTTGCATGCTCATGTGTTGGTTAGTACACATATGCGTTCAAGTACATGTGGGAGCCAGAGGATATTCTCTGGTGTTGGTCTCAGCTACTGGCCACTTTGTATGTTTTTAGATTTGACTCTCATATACTCCTGCATCTCAATGATTAGCCTAATCTGTGAGACAAGATAATCTGCTTCTATCGCCTTCTATCAAAGGAATTTAATTAAAAGTGTCACAACAACTGACTTTTATAAAGGTCCTGAAATGTAACTCAGGTTCTTATGGTTTTATGGCAAACACATTACTACCTCCCATTTTGTTGGTCATTTTGAAGGCATCATTCTAAATTGGCAAGTTTTAAGTAGATTTTACTTTAGTATACCTTTGCTATACTGTTAAAGGGTATCGTTTTTAGAGTCTCTAGTAAATGTTTTCAATGTTTAACTAGAAATTTCTACTCCAGTCAACTGAAGCTCAAATATTTTTTCATTCCTTTGTGAGTAGTGATAATATTGACAATATAAGCCAGTTGCTTAAGGAAGTATCACTGTCCTCCTTGTTATCCTTCTCATGGCTCAGTCTTACCCCATGTGACAGCTCTGTAAGGAAGAGGACTTTGTTTACTTGGGCTTATAATCTTTATTCTAGACTATTCTCTAGTCTTAGAAGTAAAATACTTTTGCTTCTCTTGTGTTTGCTTTCTGAGTCTCAGAAAATCAATAATTTCATTCTTATGTGAGTTCTTTTTCTTGTTGTTCCCTGGGATATAGATCCAGGCAGAGAATTAGGAAAAAAAAAGATAATTCATGATTTATTTTTCTACCCCAAATGGGTAAACCACCATGCTATTCATATTATCCAAAATTTTTCTGCAGCAACATTATATATGTTGTCCATTTATCAACATAATTATATAGAAAAAGGACTCATCTTGTATTAGTAATTCCACCATGACCAGAAATTAAATTACTCAGAAAAAAACCTTATTTCTCATTTATAGTTGAAAATAGCTAATTAAAATAACTTATCCCAAACCTCCCAATAATGCAGCCAGTGCGAAATCTCAAACACAAATCTCTGTGACACAAAACTATTTATTTACCTTTTATAAACAGAGATACACTAATAAATAGTGACTTTTAGATTTCTTACTGTTGAAATAACCAGGCTAGCTAAAGGATACAACAATTATATTTTTATTTATTATAAGGATAAAACTAATGAATCAGAAAACAAGAAATCCAAGCATGGCAGTGTCCCGTACGTAGAAATGGCACAAAGAGAGCACACCTGAGAGGTACACAGGTTTTTCCTCAGGTCCCAGAAAAACCACACTTTACCTGGGCTCCACTTCTTAAAGTTATTGGCTAACAAGGTTTTCCCCATCATCTCCACCTTTTGTCTAAACAAGAGCGATCCAAACCCAATACAAAACTATATGCAATAGGAACAAATACTAAGTATAAAGTAACAAACAACATAAGCAATATTAAGCAAGGAACACATAACAAATGTTTTAGTAAACATTTTATTCTAAGGAGTCTAAATTTTATATTGGAAATAAGCTTGGCTAAATCATAAAAGAATGGTAACTACAACTATCTAATCTTCAACCCCATCAAAGGCCTGAGAAGGGAGATAATATTACTTGAGTTAACAGGAAGTGTAATCAGACAGCTTCCAAAGCGAGCAGAATATGACGGAAACAATTAGCTACCTGAGCAATCACCCAAACTCTCATTTTCAACTTTGAAGCAACCAACTTTGGCTGAGGCCTAACATTACTAACAGACCATTTTCAGAGGCAGGAAAATTTTCAAAACCATCCTATCCTGTCTTGGAAAGTTACTTTCATTGTGTCCTGCTTATCCATTCCAGATACCATGTACTTTGTCAGTGGTTGAGGCATGGGCAATTTCTTGCCCAAAAGCCAGTTATATTAAGAAGAAAACAAACTGTGAGTGGAGTGTCTTTGTTGCTCAACAATCTCTTGAGAATAGATTGGTACTGTCAGGAGCAATCGTGTCTCATGTCAACAAAATCCTAAGTTATTTAGATGCCATGATCTGCAGATCCGTGAAGTGGTTGAAGATTAACTATGTAGACAGAATATAATCTCTGTGTATCTAAAGAACCTAACTAATGTGACTGTATGTATAAAACACATGGACTAGTAATGACCTAATATTTAATACCTTTATAACTTAGGACTAAGACTTCATGTCAGAATATTAAATAATCTGTAAACAAATGTGCAGCAGATGAAGACAGTGACCTCAATGTTTAAACAATGTATAAGTATCTTGATCAGAGGTAAGAATAAAATATAATGAAACCCTAACCCTAAATATATCTTAAAGTTGTATCAATATACAAAATGTCCTAAACAAAGATAGAAACATGTATGTATACAATCTGGCAAAACAAATTTTGCATAGGTGTACAAATATTATAAACAGAAATAACAAATATAATTTGAACTTGTATCACTATACAAAGCTATAACAGTGTAAATTATTCATAAATAATAGCTCACATGTATTAACTCTATTACCTACTATTATTATCCCCCTTTTTAAACAAACATAGTTTTCACCCCAACACTCTACTTGATAGAAGTAATAATAGACAACTCCTAAATGGTGTGGTGTTCATAACCCTGAGGACAAACTATTTTGGGAGAAGGGCCATCATCCTCTAGAATTTTTCTAGCAGTAGTAGAGTGCTAGTAGAAATAGCATCATTTTTTTTATAGAAAGACTAAGTTCTGATTTACAAAATAAGTTTAGACATTTCTTATCATGTCCTTTGTAGATTTTGTCACTTCCCAACTGTTATCACTGTTCCAGCTCTATTAGGTAATAGTTATAGATTTTTTTCCCATTTCTAAAGAGACAAACACTCCAACACTAATGTGGCTCTCATTCTATGAATGGATGTAACATGAGAGAGATAATATCTCATACACTTTTAACCCAAAGCATCTATTCATGGAGATAGGCAGCATCCATTATCTCCTCAAAAGTAGAAATTATGTTTTGAAAGTATACTGTTTTTTAAGTATTTTTTTAGTTATTTCAGTAATCATCCAATTGAATTTAAAGAGGAGCCAAATATGAAATGAAAGAGAAAACTATCTAAAGATTCTACCATTTGACATTATGCTCTTGGAATGCAAAGTGTTGAGCTCACTAGACCCAGTAACCTAGGAGATGCAACTAATATGACAATTACAGTCTCTGTACACTAAGACATGGTCTGCAGTATATGGGGATGAGTAAAATAAGCAAATCACTCTGAATTTATTGTAGCTCTGATTTGGCTGTAGTCTAACACATGAACTGTTTTCATATTCTAAATTATCCCCGCAACTCACAGCCATACCAAGACTAGCCTTTTCTTCTATTCCTGCTTTCTAGGATGCCTTTGAGTCATGCTACTCTGTGAGTTCAAGGCCAGCCTGGTCAAGTTGGTGAAGCATTGATTTTGTTGTTTTTGTTATTGTTGTAGTTTTTGCTTTGTTTTTGTGTTTGTTTGTTCTTTGTTTTTTGAGACATGGTTTCTCTGTGAAACTTTGGCTGTCCTGGAGTTCACTCTGTAGTCTAGCCTGGCCTTGAACTCACAGAGATCCTCCTGCCTCTGCAATAAGTGCTGGGATTAAAGGCATGTGTCACTACATTCTTATATTTTCATAGTACAGCTGATTTTGTGTCTTATTAATTTCCCTTGAGTGAAGTAATGGCTAGAACTCAAGGCAGGAACCTGGAGGCAGGCCTGGTTGACAGTAAGTATAGTATTATCTCTACATATAAAATTTATTTACAGTAAAGAAAGTACAGCAGAAGCCATTTTAAGAATACTGGTGCTTACTGCTGCATTCAAAGGCTCATAAGCTAACTTTCTTGAACAGCCAAGGGACATAGAATCAGGGAATGGTGTCAAAGTAGACTTGACACTTCTTCAACAGTTTTAAAGACAATTCCCCAGATGTGTCCACAGACCATCCTGTTCTGGGCAATCCCTCAACTAAGAATTCGTCCTCAGGTGATTTTAGATTATGTCAAATTGACAGTGAATGCTAACTAGGACAATAAAAGAGTCTCACGATTGACACGTTATTTTGTCAGTGGAAAGAAGTGAGCATGAATTTCTAACTACCTCTCACAAAATGAATAAAAGATAACAAAACTGAAGCAAAACAAATTTTATTGATACACAAACAAGAGGTGCTACAACTATGAATACTTCAGCAAATATTATGGTCAAACACAGGAGTCAATCTTTCCATCTAACATCAAAGACAAATCTTGGGGGAAAAATTAGAATGAAAAAATAATGTCCATTTCACACTAGAGTGCTAAAACGAACATCAAGATCACACACATGGACTTTCCATTGAATGGTGCTGACTTTTGTGTCTTATTAATTTCACTTCAATTCCTCTAAACTGCTTTGATAAAAGCTATAGAAAGCAAAGGCACCATCAACTTCTAACTTTCTGGAGCATGAAATTTACTGAGCTACTGAGTGCAAAATTCTCAAATAAAGAATATGTTACAAAATAATTTAAATAAATGTGTCCTTTACTGATAAACTAGTCCAATATTTTTTTAGAAGCACAGAGCTAGCACTAATGTAATTGGAGAAAGCAATGGGTTTTTAAATACATGGCCTAATTAAATCATTTATTTAGTCTTATCTCCAGTGTTAATGTTGTCAATATCTCCCACACACAGAAGAATTATAGTTGCATATAAAGGCTAGATTATTTGTCTTTTGCAACAACAACAATAATAATAACAAAAATAATGAGCTAACAATGACAACTTTATCTTTGTTATTTCTAGTGATAAATGGGAACATTTTTCAATAGCATTGGCTGCAACTCCCTTAGTTGATGGTCTGCTTTACTCTTTTGCTTACAAGTATTGGAAGATTTAAAACCTGTTGTTTTCAAATTCTAGCATAACAACAATCAAATTTCATATTTACCCCTTTTCCTCTGTATAGAATTGTGTGTTGAAGGATTCTGTCATCTTAGCCAGGATGGATTTGTTAAGCCTTAATCCTGAACCAGGAAATGTTTGCCATGATAAAGTTAATTAGTAAGCATGTATCCAAATTAGGGGCTAATTTGGGCTCATAAAGTTAAGTATTTATAATTAATGTTGGAGGTGATCACATACCACTATTGGAATAGAATCTTCCTGACCTTTGCTAGGAGGTTATACATTTTAAAATGGTCACTGACATAGTAATATAAAAAATTAATGTTGACTTCATGAGGCTTGTTTCATATTATGACACACAGTGGTAAATGAGATCCATACTATGAAGTGTCAAAACTTTATTTCTGTGATTAATTAAAAAAATAATGTGAGCTAAAAAGAAATCAAGCAATATAGCCCAATTTTTCATGATATTCCTTATTATTTACTATGAGACTTCAGAGTGAAATGCTACCTCAGAATTCAAAAGTGAATGTAGAACTATATGGCTGTGTTCTTTAAATAGGAGTGAAACTCTTTTATAAAAAAGAAGAAGCGAAATTAGCTTCCTTTCTTTATCCTATATGGATTAGTTTAAAAGATAGAAAGAGTAGGAGCCAAACTTGTACAAATTTTGAATTTAGTGAATTCATTGCTTGCCCAACCCTTTTTTACCTATACATTGGACAAAGTAATACAGCTATAAGATGGAAGATGTTTCCAGTACCACACATATTATCACAATTGGAAAGTCAAATACAAAATACAAAATTTATATAGTCCTGAGAGAACTGAAGATGACTAATTTAAATAAATGTGTCCTTTACTGATAAACTAGTCCAATATTTTTTTAGAAGGACAGAGCTAGCATCAATGTCTCAATGTCACAGCATTGGGAAAACAATCTTCACTTTAAAGATCAATAAATATAAACAAATGAAGTAAGTTTTAATTCAAAAATGTTTATCAAAAATAAATAATCATTAAATGATGATTAGTGGGGTAGGAGTTATTGGAGATGCATACTTCTTTGTAAGGTAGCACTTTGAAGTGGGATCTGAAGTTTAGGAAGAAATCATTAGATTTTGCAGAAAGAACATTTCAGATAAATGTGGGGAGAGCTAGTGCAAATGACATACAGAAGAATAGATCTCATAAGCTCAATATAAAAATTAATAAAACAAAGAACATAGAAAATGACTGTGCCTAAGTTGAAATAAGTTCATAAGATTGTGCATTGTGTTCAAGATCACAGGAAGTTTCAAATATTGATTTGATCATGGAAACAATGTACGGATCTTGTCCTAATGACTTTGTATACTGGAGAATGAAATCTGTATGAATTACTTACTTTTGTAATATTGTTCTAAGAAGAAAGTAAATCAGCTGCAAAGTAGATATTTTATAAACATTTACTGAATTAATATATTATTGATGTGGCAGTAAGTAGAAAATCACCATTGAAAAATATAGAAACAGCACTTGAATTCTGTAGTTGTCCAAAAGTCACGGTAAAATTGCTGTTTAATGAAACATAAATTGCACTCTGAAAGAAAATAAGCATCCTTAGTCATATTGTTTAAAGCTTCTTTATAACCTGTTTTCATATCTTAAGATTGTATTTTTAAGTAGAAATATTAATAATGGGCCTAGGATTGTGGAGAGTCTCCTGGAGAAGTGATAAGCTAAGAATGCTTGAATTGTTAGGAAGGATAAAATTCTCAAATACTGTGGATCATCAATACATTTTCATTGTTCAGGAAATTAAAAAACAGCAGCGATAAGTCTGGGTTGTCTTCATGTAATAAGTTTAATTAGAAATAGGGTAGCACCTTCCACAACAAAAATACAAGACACACATGAACCTCTTTGAGCCTTCTAATCCTTGCATAGAGTACTACTCAAAGTTGGATTTGTTTAGGATTGATCCGTTGTGTTTATATAAAAACAAGTAATATTTTTTCTGATCCAGTCAGCTAAACTGAATACAAATAACTTCCTTTTATAAAATGCTTATGTTTTTTCTGCAAAAAAATATTCTGAACCTACTATGAAACCATTATATAAAATTCACAATGTCTTGGTTCAAAACACCACAGACTTAACTACATTAGTAGATTATAAATAATAAGTAAAATTATATGAATTTATCTTATAATTATATGAGTTAGAGAAAGAACAGAGGGCAGTACACGGCCTTGAAGAGGTTGTCTAATTTTTTTCTGTTTCTTCTGTTATTGTTTTGTTATTGAGGATTCAACATATAGCCTCATAGATATAAGTAAGTAGTGAATTATATCCTTGCCTCCCTTTATTTTTCAGTTTTAAGATAATGTTTTTTTAATTTGCCCATACTAGCCTTAAATTAACTGTATTTTTCAGAGCAGACTTGAAGTTGAAATTATGAGCTCCTTCTGCATCCGTACCTATCAGCTAGGATTACAGGCATTTACCACCTTTTCATGATTTTAGTCAGAAGAAAAAATGCATATAAATTGTGCAGAGATAATAAACATTTATATAATAGGATTTATAGGTGTATGCTGGTTTTAATGACAAATTGCAAATGGTATTGGGTATTTGCTAAGTTCTACATATTGTTCTGAAATGTTTATAAATATTATTTAATTTAACATGAACACTAATACTTAGATAGCTACTTGTGTTAATATTTTCAAACATACATTAACAAACAATGCATTCTTGGCTCAGAGAGATTATGGACTTCTTTGAGAACTCTTGAGTTAGTGGGGTAACATTTGAAATATTTGAAGCCATGGGTTGTTGTTGCTCTACAAGACAACAGAATATGAGAAACTCCATGTGGATCACTATTAAAGGAAGAGGTTGTAGGCCGGGCTTTTAGATCATGCTCATAATTCCAACATTCAGACTTCTGAGGCAGGAAGGTTTAGAGTTTGTAGCCGTCAGAGACTTCACTCTGAGTTTTAGGCAGCAGTGACCATATACTGTCACAAGCAGGAGAAGAAAAGTGCTTATTTGACTACAAAACAGGATGTGACTGTCAGTGGCAACATACATTGTCTGAACATTTAAACAGATACTGTAGTCTTCTTGGATTACCCACTTCTTTCTCTCTCCTCTCTCTCTACTTTTTTATTGTTTTATTCTAGATATCTGTAGGAGGTCCTTCTTTCTATGTGTTGCTTTCATTGGTTGAATAAAGAAACTGCCTTAGCCTTTTGATAGGGCAGAAACTTAGGTAGGCGGGAAAGACAGAACTGAATTCTGGGAGGAAGAAAGCAGGGTCAGAGAGAGCTGCCATGGAGCCAGCCTCCAGGTCAGACATCCTAAATCTTTCCAGGTAAGCCACGACCTCGTGGTGATACACAGATTACTAGATATGGGTTAAAGCAAGATGTGAAAGTTAGCCAATAAGAGGCCAGGCAGTGTTTAAATGAATAGTTTCTGTGTAATTATTTCAGGCATAAGCTAGCCTGGTGGCGGAATGCAGCCAGCTTCTCTCCACACTACAGATATCCTTTAAAAGTAATTTTGTGCCCTAGCCCCTCTGCCCACTTGAGGCTTGTCAGTTCTCCCAAAGTCTGATATTAACCCTATTTTTTCATTTCCTGGGTTTATAGTTTGAAGGTTTTCTTCTATCCCCTTATAAAACACTTGCTATCTTAATTCAAACTCACTGTCTGCTTTCCAGAGACACAAATTCCTCATGATTGATATGTGGTATTATCTGATTGGAAGCATAGTATAAACTCACTTCGCAGCTGCATAGTGAATGGTTTTTATGTGCATGCCAACAAGCCCAGTGCTAAGCGCTGGGCATTCAGTTTCAGCCTTCATTGTGGGCACTGCGTTATGTGCTATTGTTCAGTAGCAGTTGGTGAAGAAAAGACCTTCTACACCTTAAAGAACACGCTAAAAGTGGTGAATAAAATGAAATTAGAATTCAGATTTATGTATTTAACAGTTTTAAAGATCATTTTCATTTTAATCATGTGTATATGTCTGTATGTAGGTTTCTGTATCTGAGTGCAGGTGGCCACAGAGGACAAAGGCATTGGAGTCTCTTGGTCCTTGGAGTTACAGGTGATTGTGAGGAGCTACCTGGGTTCTAGGACCCAACTGGCCTCCTTTAAAAGAGAGTGTATGTCTTACTTGCTGAATCGTCCTTCCAGTCCCTCACTCTCATGCCTTCTTGATTTCAGTAAATCACCTTATATCTGGAGAAAGCATTCTCCAGATAACTTTTTATTTTTTATTTATTTTATTTTATTTATTTATTTATTTTTTGATTTTTCGAGACAGGGTTTCTCCGTAGCTTTTGGTTCCTGTCCTGGAATTAGCTCTTGTAGACCAGGCTGGCCTCGAACTCCCAGAGATCCACCTGCCTCTGCCTCCCAAGTGCTGGGATTAAAGGCGTGTGCCACCACCGCCAGGCTCAGATAACTTTTTAAAGTTGAGTATAAAGAGCTAAGAAGAACATTGTACTGCTTCACTGAAATGTCACTACTCTGAATAATAGAGGAAAGAGTAAGAAAATATGTTCTCCAACACTTGTCCTTTCCAGAAAATTCTTCTTAAACACGAAAATGTAGAACAGTATAACCACTTAAGATCTGGATTTAATGATCCAAGGTAATCCTCAGTTACTTTAAATTCATATTTCCATATTCTGAAAGTTTATTTCCTAGAAAAATGAAAAGATACAAAATGTTATTTTAGATTAACTGCTAGACAGTTTTATTTAATTTGAAAATGTTTATTGTCTTCTACTTTATTAAGTTAATTTTTGAGAATTTCATAAGAAAATAGCATTTATATCACTTTCACCCATCTCTCTGCCCCTTACAACTCCTCCCAAGACCCTTACAATTCCTCTTTAATTCATAGCATCATCTTCTTTAATTATTACTGCTATTTACACACACACACACACACACACACACACTCACTCACTCACACAAATGCAGCCAGCTAAATCCATTTGGCTTTGTTAATAGGTATGTAGGTTTAGGGCTGACAACTGACCATTTTGGGACTGGATAGCCTATCAGGGTGCTCAGCCATATAGAAAGCTGATTCTCCCTCCCTTAGCAGCCATTAATTGCTTGTAAGTCTTCACCTGGTGCATGGGATCCCGTAAGAATTTGCCAATAAATATAAGAATGTCAACTAATACTTCATAGTTATGTATGTTGTTTAGGCAACCATAGTAAATTGTAGTCCAGCTTTGCCACATAATGAGACACTGTCTGAAAAGAAATGTATAAAAAGGTGAATAGATCATATATATTTATGGTTCTGGTGGTTTTTATTGTTTTGTTTTGTTTTTTAACCAATTTCTATTCCAATGCTTTATGATATCAACCTAGAAGTTAAATAGTCGGCAAAAACTTATACTATGTGGTGAAAAACATTAAATATGAGCTCTATGGCAAATATTACTCAATGTGACAATGTGGAAGTAAAAGGAAAAGAGACCAGAAAGTTAAAAAATAGTGTTATTTAAATTATAAAATATGTTGAATATGCTTGGAAATGGGATAAAATTAGTTGAATGTGAAAATACATAGAATACAATTTGCAAAAAAAAATAAAATTTGAAAATACCATACTCATCAACATTGCGCTCTCCAAGATGATAGATTTTGTTTGTAACATATGCTGTCTGCTGTAGGAGGCACTCGCATATTTCCGGGTGTCCTTGGGCAACTTGTATGACCTTCTTCTCTTTCTTCTAGTGAAGTTTCATTATTAGAACATGTGATATAGCTGATGATTTTTACTTCCAAGAATGAGTCCTGAAAACCATTTCATGTTTCCAACTTCTGCTTTGTTTTACTTTTTGTTGCAAACATGACTTATTCTAGAAAGTGGCCTGAATAACAGAACAAGAAAATGCACTCTCCGAAGCTCACATTTCCAGCTACTCATTCCTACCTGCACTCATCCTTCCTGTCAGCTCAACTACCAGAGCACACTCAAATGTATATGGGAATCCTAACAATAAATATAAATGCAGTACAGACTCCAGAGATGATGACAGGGTCGGGGGGGGGGGTGTTCTTACTCTTCATGGATCTTTATATTACATTTTCCCTCTTCATTGCTGAAGTCCTTAAATATCAATTCTGTCATTTAACCTTCTGTACGGCTAGCTTTCTGAAGCAGAAGAATGTCATGGAAAGAGAAACAGTATGTGATCCTTGGGAGTAAGACAGAATTACTCCTCGGTTAGGGACAAGCCGTTATGCAATGGATGGCATAGCATTTCTGACAATTTCCTCTTCTGATAAGTATTACTAATAATGATGATGACGATGATGATGATGATAATAATAATAATAACTGTCACAAAGTAGAGAGGAAGTAAATCTACATTTCTTCCTTCATTGAAATAAATTACTGATCTTCACATATTTAAATCAGAATGAAAGAAAACCTAATCAAAGCATATTTTAAAATTTCCAACCGTTTCTGACATTCAAAATAATCAAAGCTTAAGAGACATACAATCTTTTGAAGGAAGAATATATGAAAATGTATCTTTTTCCCCAGGGAGAAGATGAGGTTGCATTTTATTGTACTCCAAAGCTGAGAAAGTAAGAAGGCTTCTGATGTAAAACAGAATTAACAACCCGTGGATTCTGACACAAACAACCCTAAAAAGGAATGGATAACACATGCTAGGGAACCAAGGCCTGGAAGGGGGAAAGGTTAAATTTATGCAAATGGTGGGTTGTTTGTGGTGAAGAAGGTATCCTATGCTCCTTTCCCAGCAGCTAGTCCTAGCAGATACAATGATGCATGAGAAATGGAAACACTAAGGCTTTCTAGTCTCTGTACTTTGTTAATCAAAATGTTTCAGTCACCTAGAGTCCTACCTGTGTTTCTAAGAACAGGCATATAGGTGCTGGCTCAAGGCCTATTCCGTTTAGATAATTGCTTTCTGTCATCTTTCAGATCTCCCTGGCATTTTCAATTAGCCGTAATTTATATTCTTCACAGGTTACAACAGACAGTTCCTTATATTGAAGCTGCAGAGTTACAAAGACATTGACTAAATGAACGAGAAACCAATAAATTGGTGTTTTGAATTTCTTTTTATCCACACATGTCTGTGGACCAAGTCAGAGATTAAGAGTTTCATTAATAGAAAAACCTCTAAAGCTACAGAGTTATCTTTCATCCTAATCTCTGGGGAACAAGATGCTAAAGTTAACTATTTCTGTTAGGTACATAACTTTACCTTAAGACTGAAATGAGGGAAATACAGTTTTCAGAAAGAATAAAAAAAAAAAAAAAACTTTAGTATGAGTAACAGATACAAACTATGCAGGTTTTTTCTTATTATTCCTGTAATACCATGTCTTGAGGTTCAGTTCTAATGGAAAACAATTAATGACATTTCTCAGATGCTTAAAACATATCTAGCTGATTTAATAATCCCAGCATTTTATGGGGTATAAATTGTTTTTTATGTAGTTCATATATGAGGCAAATTGAGTTTTAAATAATTCCTAAGAGCAGCCCAATTATAGCTAAGTTATCAAGCCATAGAAAGATTATCCATTTGATAAAATAATCAACTAAGTAATAACAATATGAAAAATCAAAGGGACTCTCTCAGACTGATAGCAAAACTCACTATGAAGAAGTAAAGTCTGCCCACAGGGGAGACAGTCTCTCAAGCTGGGTAGTAAAGAATTTGTTCAAGCAGGGAGATCTAGCATCCATAGAGCAACCAGTTAAATAAATATGAACACACAATAGTGTTCAACATAGAAAGAGGAGCTGTGCCTGGACCCTAAAAACAAACAAATTTGGAATGTAACAATGATTAGAATAAATCTATAATGATTGAAGAATTAATTTCTGTTGGGGAAAGGGTGAACTTAGTTTGATGACATACAAGCAGAGTTTGTGGCAGACAGCAACGCAGAACACTTAACTCTGTTCCATGCATAACATGTACCTTTGAAAGGTAGTAATAAATACAAGTTCTATTTTTTGCATTCTTAAACATACTATTTAGTGGAAGATTACTTACTGTAATGCTATTTGAACCAGGTAAGATTAGGTTATTGAGGGAAATAAAAGAAAATATTTGGAGTATCTATTTAGTTGTTGACTTCGTTGATCAACGTTAGAAGAAGCAAACAAGAAAGACTGAAATGCATAAAGGAAAATCAGGAACTGTCATTAGTCACGGAGAGCCTAAGTTTCTTTTTCATGAAGTGTTTTCCATAATTTCTCGTGAGAATTCTTAGTTGAATGAAAATAAGATTAAATATGATTAAAATTTTACTTTTTAAGTTACACTAATGGAGTGACTAGAACTTTAAATTAATTTCACATTTGTATGAAATGCATTCATGATTTTTCAGAAGTACCTGAGATTCTATTTATTTTTAGATTATTATTGTCAATGTTGCAGAGGGAGCTGTGCAGAATTGTAACTGAACACAAGGTTAAGATGAAAAGATTCTGTTCTTAGTGAGTTATTAGAAAGGAATTGATCCTGTGAAATCTGGTGCAGGAGAATTGTCTGTATTCTGTCAATCATGTTATAAATAAATGCTGATTGGCCAGGCAGGAAGTATAGGTGGGAAAACCAGGCAGGAAATAGAAATGATGTAATGAGAACAGGAGAATTCTGGGAAGGAGGAAATTAATTCCTCCCACTCCTGCCCAGATCACTGAAGCAGCAGGATGTGATCTGCCCCACTGAAAAAAGGTACTGAGCCACATGGCTAACATAGATCCGAAAAATGGGTTAATCAAGATGTGAGAGTTAGCCGGTGAGAGGCTAGAGCTAATGGGCCAATCAGCTTATAATTGATGGAGATCTATGTGTGATTTTTGTCTGGGACTAAACAGCTGGGGGTACTGGGCGGGACAGAAACCCAAACAAGCAGCCAGCCCCTCATGTTACAGAAATCAAACCTCTCTTGGTAAGAGATGTGTGTGTGTATGTGTATGTTTATTTAAGTTTATAGAGGGTACATCTTTACTTTAGATTGTCTTTAAGTTTGAAAAAGTGATTTTAATACTAATGTACAGTTCTTTCACTTCCTCTTCCTTTTGTCCTGAGAAGTTGCTAGTGGTATTTGACTTTTAGGGACACATTTTGATCTCTTTTGGAGGATGGATTATTAGCTATACTATTCTCATTATCATCCCAGATTTCATGGACAGCCTGACTTTATTTCCTTTTGACAATGGAGAAAACATATATAATTTCCTTCGGTCAAACCAGGTTCCCAAAACACACAATAAATTCTGAGGATGGTGCTGTATTTAAATAATGAGGCAGATTCAGATAAATGACAGGCTGATAGTCTTTTGCTCTAAAATATGCAAACTACAAGCTTTAAATTTTTAGTAAAATTAATTACTGTAGCTGTATAATTGCTTGTCATTTCAGTATTTGTTGTAATTATTACACATTTTTCTCTGTAATTTCTCACTTGATGTAGAATTTAATAAATTAGCTACAAACAATATTTTAAAACTATGGTGAGAATAAATTATAAAATAATACGTAGGAAACACTTTAAGATATATAATATTCTCATAATCATTTAATCTTGATGCTTTATTTTTACCAACAAAGAAGGAAATTCCAGAAAATGGCATGATGTTTCAAGTCTGTTTGGGAAAGATTGAGCTTCTGACATCTGAACCCATGTCCCCTTCCTTGTCTCACAGAGCCCACACTCTATTTCTTTTATGATCTTCCCATAGTTCTATGAGTTTCTTCTCTTGCAGTTCTAACCTTAACCACTTGTGACTGGCTTATTTAGAATCTGTTTGAAGTTTGTTCTCTGAATGCCTCCCAAAAATTCGTGTATTAAAGGACTGGTTCTGTGTCTATTATACCTTGGGGCCGATGATAGAACATCTAGAGGATGGCCGAATGGGATGAATTTAATTTTCTTGGACTACAACCTTATAGGAGACACTAGGATCTGGACTCTTATTATTATTATTATTTTCTTCCTGACTACCAGCCATCCAAATCTTTGTTCCACTCTGAGTACTCACCAGGATAGCCTAACTCACAGCAGATCCCCAAAGTAACACAACGTAATTTATTAGATTTAAAACTTCAAAACCATGAGCCACAGGGAACTTTCCCAGCTGATAAGTTGGTGAACACCTGATATTTTGTTTTAGAAACAGCTAATTAATGAGCCTGGTGTTTTTTGAAGTTCATCTACGCTGATAGAAATGACCCAGCACAGACCTTTCAAGTTTTGATACGGGAGTGAAGCTAGAAGCTGCAAGAGGCTGAAAATGTAAACAACACATAATGCTGTGGGCATACTCAATTTGTTTCCTATTCATTGGTTGTAAAGGTGGCCACATTTCTGGATGATGGTTCATGCAAACTCCTTCCAGATCAGACCTCTCCAGTGGGAAAGAAAATGTGGGCTTGGGAGAAGGTTTTGTCTATTTTATAATATATAACTCTTTAGATGCAGCAATTTGGAACAGCATTTAGGTCTTTTTTGTTTTTCTTTTAAGAACTTTATAGTGAGCAGGAGCCTACTGTGTATTACTCACACCACTTGGAAATTTGCAAAAGCTCACAAAGGTAGCTAAAAATGATCTCATTTCTCACTATATTGAAATTATAATGAAAAATTCTCACTAGGAGAGCCAGATTTAAATGTATTTATAGGGATGCTATTTTTTTTCTAAAATAAAATTCCTCACATTATTTTAAAAATTAATGTTAAAATAGTATAATGTGATGGAGTACAAAAGTTCTTAAAGCAAAACTTACCACAAAAAACTAGGTCTAAAGCAACTCAGAGATGAGCAGCACTAAATCAGCATTAAACTCACTCAGCTGAACTGAGGTGAGTTAACAATGTGAGTGTTTTTTGTGGCAGCCTGCTTGAGAAATATCACCCATAGGCTTATGTGTTTGAAAACTTGTTCTGCAGTGAGTAGTGTTCTTTGAGAAGGTTGTGGAACCTTTAGGAGTTAGAGCCTTGCTGGAGGAAGTACATCACTTAAGTACATCACTTGCGGCAAGCTTTGACGTTTTAGAACTTGGATGCACTTCCTTTTACCTCTTTCTGCATCCTGTGTGATGATAAAATGTGACCAAACATCTTCCTGCTCCTGCCCCCATGCTTTCTTTGCCTGTTGCCAAGCCTTCTGCTAAGCGGTGGCCTCTATTCCATTGCAACTGAAAGTCAGAATAAATGCCTTCCTTCTTTAAGTTGCTTTTGATCAAGGTATTTCATCTCAGCAACAGAAAATAGGGCCTTGGGGATACTGAAACAAGATTCTAGCATGATATATAAACACTTTTTCAATCTTTGAAAGAAAATACTTGTCTATTGGGCCTTAACGGAAAATGAATATTTGCCAATGGGACACCAAGTTACCATGTGACCTGAGCTGCTTATTATTGCCTGAGTGTTTTATAACCTGCCACATCAAGTTCTCAAGTTCTCAACCAGTGTCTTATTTACTTTTGTGTTGCTTGAATAAGAATCACAAAGGCAGGTTACAAAAGAAAACATGTAATTTCGGACTAATGGTTCTAGAAGGGTAGAATCTATGAATATCATTTTGGGGAAGAGAAAGAAAGGAGGGACGCAGGTATGTTACTATATCATTTATCTTGGGGATTACATCTTAATTTATAAGAATGGGACAGAAAAAAGCCAACTACAAATGTGTAGGGTTTTGAAACCTCAAAGCCAGTCACCAATGACACATTTCCTCCAACAAGGCCATACTTCCTAATCTTTTCCAAATAATTCCATCAAGGGATAAAGTTTTCAAATATATTATCCTACTGGGGTGGAGGGGCATCCTCATTTAAACTACCAGAAGGAGAATGTTGATAGCAACATTGTACTGTCAAATTGAAGTGGTATGTAAGTGATCAGGGCCAATTATGTCTAGAGAGTACAGGCTAGTTACACAAAAAAGTTGTCCAAATATCTCTGGTTCCTGTGCCTGCCTCTTTCAATGCTTTCTGTGCCCCAAAATGCATCAATACTTTCATAAGATGATACATATATCAGTTGAGTAATGAAGAGAAGACTAGGGCCTGTTTTACTGATGGTTCTGATGCTACACAGGCACCCCTGAAAAGTGAAAACTCCTTTTGAGAAATTGCATAAATGACACTTGTGAAAGGAAAATCTTCACAGTAGGTCGAATTTATGGCAGTGCATCATTGTCATAGTTGGCTTAGAAGAAGAAATGTTAGATTTGTGATTCTACACTGTTTTATAGCCTAGAGCTAGTAGCTGGAATAGATGGTCAAAGACTTGAAAGGAGCATGATTAGACAATTTGTGCCAAAGATATTTGAAGAAGAGTGGTGTGCACAGATTTCTTCAAATAGGCAAAGGATAGAAACATATTGACATTCCACGTGAATGCTTAAGAGAGAGTGACTTCAAAAAAAGAGGAGTTCAGTAATCAAGTAGACAGTATGGTATGACCTTATCCATGAAAAGAGGATCCCTTTACCAAGTCTTTCCTATCATTGCAAAATGGGTCCATGAACAAAGTGGATATGGTTGTGCAGATGGAGGTTATGCATGGGCCCAAAATCATGACCTTTCACCCACCAAGGCTGATCTGCCTATAGCTGATGAGGAGTGCCAAATCTGCCAACAGTAGAGACGAATACTGAGCCCCTGATATCGCACTATTTCCTGGGGTGACCACCCAGTGGAAAAGTGGCAGATTGATATCCCAATTAGGGATTTGCTTTTCTCATGTAATTGTTCTGCCAAACTCATATTAATTACTTATCTATTACATGGTGTTCCATATATACCATATATATTCAATAGACTGCTGTATATTCCATACAGCATCATCATGACCAAAGAACTCACAATACAACCAAAGCACCCTGTCAGTGGCTCCATACTCATGCTAGTCTTACTGTATTTCTCATTATCCTGAAGCAGCTGGCATCAATGAGGGTCCTCTAGGAAGCTGTCTATGCTTGGAATAAGAATCCAGTGTATGAACCTGTTTCTCTTATAGCCAGAATTCACATGTACAGGAATAAAAAGGTGAAAATGTTAATAGAATAGCTTACTATCACCCTTCTTATTGCTAGGAAAATTTATGTTTCTTGTGCTCCCAACCTTATGCTCTGTTGGACTATAAGTGTTTGTTCCAGACTGAGTAGTATGTTTACCAGGAGACATAACAAAAATTCCACTGACAAAAACTTAAAACTCTACCTCGACCCCTTTATGATCCTGGTGCTTATAAGTCATGAAGAATATCTGTGGTAGGAAGGGGGATTAATACAGAGTACCAGGGATCTATTGAACTGTGTTTCTACAATGGAGGCAATGAGAATTATGTCTGGACTTCAAGAAATACTTTTAGAACATCTCTTGGTTTTACCATGTCCTGTAATTAATGTCAGTGCAAAACCACAACCCTCTTCAGACAGGATGACAAAGGACACTCACCTATCATGGATGAGTGTATAGATACGTCTCCAAGAAAAGAACCAAACATGTTGAGGTCCTCACTAAGGGTGGAAGAAATAAAGAGTAGGTAGTAGAGGAAGGTAGCTGGAACTACCAGCTAAAGTCACATGACCAGTTACAGAAATTATGACTGGGGCTGACATGAGTGTTTTTATCCTCTTTTTAAGAATGTGTTTGTACATATATAATCATGTGTCAGGAAAATAGCATTTGTTTTCTTTCTTGTATTGTTTTAATCATATAATACAGATCATCTTGGTTGTCAACCTGATAATCTGGAATGAAAATGAAAGCTGATAGACATGCTTGTGATGGACTTTCTTGATCGGGTGACTTGAAGTGGGAAAGTCCACACTAAATGTGGCTATGCCTTCTGGTTTCAACAGAGAAGAAAAAATGTGGGAAAAGGACAGCTGTGTTTTTGGCCTGTTTTTCTTCTTAGTAAATTCATCCAGCCTGTTGCATTCCTTCACTGATGCTAGAACTGTAAGGACATGAAATGTTTTAAAACTTTGCATCGTCAAGAGTTAGCTGAAAACAGAATATCTAACTAGGACTCTGAGTTCAAGCATAAACTACGAAATATTCCTGGCCACAGACCACCTGTTAACACCTAGCTCTGTGGTCTATCAGGGAACAGCAGAAGCAACCGCTTTGGGGCATTTTAGAGATAATTTACACCTGCTGTTATGTGAGACCAACTCCCTTGACCCATAATGAACCCAGCTTGCAGTTTTTGCCTATAGATGTCACCCCCAAATGAGAAGCTGCAGCTTTCCCTACTGTGCTGTGTCATGAGTGATGGTTGACCTCCCAGCCTGGGTGGACTTAGTGTGCTGAATAAACCTTGCTTTTGCATTCTGGACTACGTGACTGGATTCTAGTGGTCTCTCTGCGGGATCACAACATGGGCAACAACAGAACAAGCTTCTTCAGGCTTCCAACACAGCCTGAAGACCAGCAGCTATCCAATAATTCTCCATGTTTTCAACTTCAGATTTGAACTACTAAAAGACTGAACTTCATTAACTGAGCAAATGTTAGATTCCTGGCCTCTCTGGTGTGAGATAGCCCAGGCAGTATTTTGCAAATCAATCTAGCAAATTACCTTTTAATATGTATTCATTCTATCAGTTCTGTTCATCTAGAAAACCCTAAGTCAAACAGAATCTTTCATGGTGTAAATTCTTAAACATTGGATGGTATGGATGACTGCATATTTAGGAAACACTTCCATCTACATCCCAACTGATTCAAATACACTGTGATTCAGATTCCAAACACTGAAATATAAATTCTCACAGGGTATATTAACCACAGCTAATATATAAATAAAAAATCTATAAGATGAGGAGAAAAAAAGAAATCAATCAACAAACCAAGACAAAGCCTTATAAGACAAAAAAAGAAAGAAGGAAATTCCATGCTGAACAGTAGATGGCCAACACAAAACAAACTCCATGGTGTTCTAGGAGGAATTTTGTCTCAAAAAACTTTGCCTTTTGCTTCTTTCTTTCCCTCTTTCTTTCTTCCTTCCTTTCTTCTTCAACTTACAGGTCTTTTTGGATTTGGAATGAGAGAGAGAGAAAGAAAGGATGTGGAATCGGGTATGAAGGAAGTGGAAACAATCTGGGAGAAGTTTGTGTCTGGGAAACCGTGAACAGAATATATTGTATGAAAAATACATTTTTTTGTTCTTTGTTTTTGTTTGGTTGATTGGTTTTGTTTTTTTGAGACAGTGTTTCTCTGTATATTTTTGGAGCTTGTCCTGGTACTAGATCTGTAGTTCAGGATGATCTCAAACTCACAGAGATCTGTCTGCCTCTGCTTCCCGAGTGCTGGGATTAAGGCATTAAAAAAAGAAATGTACACTCGTAGACAATAGGCTGCTGCCCTGAACCACACCAAATGCCTGGCTTCTGTGCTGACTGTTGTACAGGCATGGGTGTCTTTTCTGATTGGAAGGACTCCTTTGTCACACATGTAATCAGTATATGAGACTACAAGTTGTCTCTCTTTGTGGTTTGCAGTGTTGGTACCTGGAAAATCCTGACCACTTCATTTCATTGTTTCCTTTTCTTTCCTCATCTCTGTGTTTAGCATATTTCCCTATGCAGCTAAGCAATAGTTGGCTGTCCATTGACAGAAAAACAAAAAGAATAATAAAAAATAATAATTAATAATAAATAAAATAATAATAATAATAAAAACATTTCATTTCAATTGAGCAAACATTTTCTCATATTTTGACTCTGATATCTCAATTCCATGCAAGGTCAACACAGTGATGGTCATATTTAGTGTGTCTTCAGACTATGATCTCACAACAACCACTCCCTGGCCACACATTAATGTTTATTGTGTCTGCAGGAGAAGAAGGGATTTAGGAGAGCAAGAGAAAGGAGATGGGCTTATGACAGTGAAACCTTCCAGTCAATCAAAATAGATAGAAGTTAAAAAGTTGTTTTAAACTGATTTTATTTTGACCTTATAAATCTGCCTTTTTCACCATCTGGGGAATATTTTCTTAAGAGTAAAAATATGAAGACATCAGATATCTATGGATTTCAAATGAATTCTTGCTGAAAAAAAATCAAGGAAAACTTTCATGATATTTCTTTTGCCTAGTTTTGCTTGTAAGAAGATAAGCTGTAAAGGCACTCTGCTGTAGTCCAATTACAAAACTATAAAATGATGTCTAGAATCAATAATTTGACTTTTTGAGATAAGAAAGTTGATGATAATAACTTTGAGTGGCTCAGTTGAACATTAATGAGATTTTATAGAAGCTCTTTTCACACCTGTAAATAGTTTGCAAAATAAATAAACTTGGAATTAGAAATTTGAACAATTATTCGCTCTATATCTAGTGTAGATAGTTTATAAGGAAAAATATGTGGTTTTAATAGTATATACAACGTCTAGTCAATGCCTATGAAGTTTTGAAATGAAATATATGTACTCTTATGCCACACATAGGTAAGTCTATAGGTCCGTGTATCTTGTATCTATATTTAGTGAACTTTTATGCAGTGATTGATATAATAAAACCATGATCTTATACTGTTTCTTTACCTAATGTACAAAAGCCGCTTTTTAATGGCAAGAACTATACATATAAAAAAGTATCTCAAGAAACAAAACTTATTTTAAGAGTGGTATTCTTAGAATTTTATTTCGTTAGTTGTTTAAATATTTTTGTTTCAACGTTTCATTTTCACTTTTGTTTTAAAAAATTAGATCTGCCACACAAGAATCATTCAAAATGTATTTTCTAAGAAAAAAAGCCCAAGTCAAACACTGATTCCTTAATACACTCGAGGTTTGGTTGAGGTTTCTGTTGTTTTAAGAGGTAATGATCTTCCGAAGTGGGCCAGTCTGACCTCTAACTTGTCATAGTTTCGCATCCCTGTTAGCAAGACCTGCTAGCATGCACCATTGCTCCTAGTCCAAACGTAATGACATTTTCTTTCTTTTCACAAGAAAAATATACCTGAGTCAGGGGTTTGGCTGAGACATAACATATTGATTCTCTGTGGTTTTGAAGGTCATCAGAGCTTTAAGAAGTTCTTAAAACATTTGTTTTCAGGTCATTCATTCTTCTGGTTACATGATTGTCAGTTGTCATAACTGTATGATGTATGGTAAAGAATTTAATACTTAACATAAGTAAACTGTAAGAAGACAACATTTAATAGAAGTCTTTTGTCTAGTGGTTTTCTAGCATTATTATGTCAATAAATTTTAGGAAAATAATAATTCTGGAAGGCAAAAGTTAGATTTCATAGCCATAGACATGATTCCTGTAAAAATAGGAGTGTATTATTCAGTGTGAAAACAGAATGCTCTTTGAAATCAGCATTCAAATGAGAGTTATGAAATAAAACTATTTCATCAGTGAAGAGTTTAAATATATAGTAAAAGAGCCAAACAGTACATGATAAAATTAGATCAAATTTGTATGTGCTGTTAGTCTGCATAATGAGATCAAGAACTCTGTTTGGACTGCACAGTTTATGGATGGTTGTTTTGTCTCAGAAGTAGTATGAAATACTACACCAGAGGTTTCATAGCATAATTTAATTGAGTATCTTGAGAAGAAATTTCAGTGGGAGAAAAGGGCACTGGATATACTTTGCAGTCTAATTAGACACAACTCGTGGCTCCCAATACAATTATCATTTCAACACGCGTTCTTACCGTCCTTTGCTGTATAAAACTGTTTCGCCTGTTTTGCATAGCTGTCTTTTCAGTTTTCTTTCCCACTGTAACAAGGAGTAGGAAAAGTTGTTAGAGAACATAAAGTGAGGATTGTGTTATATATAGTGACCAAAAAATATGCTGTGAAAGTAGGTGAAGTTGTTTAGAGATTGTTGAAATAGAAAAATGCTACACAAATAGTTAATTACCAGTATTTTGAGCATATTTAAATCTGGTAGATCAAGACGAATTGACATAACTTAATTTTAGATGTATTATTGTTATTGTCTCCCTGCCCCCAAAGCCACAAACTATCTAAAAACTAAAAAAACAAACAAGCAAAAGAAACCACGAATCCTAGGTGTTAAGAACCTTCTTTTTAGTCATTGCTCAGAAGAGTCCAAGAGACAACTAAAACTGTTCTACTGATACTGATGCCACTGGTTGCTACCCAGAGGATGAAGGTCAATCGCAGTTACTGAGAACACCACACGCTTTAGACAAAAGACTCAGGACTTGAGCTGGATCTGAGCTGAAAGATTTCTCCCTGAAGAGTAGTTTTCATAACACTAGAGTGACTACCCAAGCTACCAAGAAAGAGGTTCATTACTGAAACCTAGATTCTAGATCAGTACTGGAACCTAGCCAACAATCTTAGCAAGGGAAGCCATACTGGAGAGCCTCTTACCACTAATTTACGAAACCAGAATAATTTCTAACTGTAATCTAAATATTTGTTCTTATATCAACAGATAATAACAGTTCTCATGTTTCATCAAAGAAGCTTCTATTTGTGGTAGAAAGAGATCATTACGGAAAATCACATCTAATCAGAATGGAGAAAATAAGTGACAATAGGTGATAAGACCTGTAGATACATCTACCACACAATTCCTGCACCTAAAGATCGAGGAATGTCACACACTAGGAGGCAGAAAGATTGTAAAATACAGAGAATCTTGAAGTTTGCTGTAAAACTATGTCTTCTAGAAACTTTGGGGAAACATTTGTGATACCTTAAATATATGGCTGACTAAAGGAGTCCTGAAACATGATACCTACTTTCTTTCACAAAAGGGGCAGTTCTCACCGGGCTCCATCTTTAGACAAAGACCTAGAGGGAACTCACTACATCAAGAGAGAAAATTAGCCTTCCCTAGAGATGAGGCCCAAATTGTCTATATAGTATCAAGTCGCCAATCCTAACATCGTTTACATACAAGCAACAGTAAATGGAATCATCAAGTTGCATTGTATTTGTGTATATATGTGTGTGAGTGTGTGTATGTGTTCATGGAAATATAATAACTGAAGGAAAAATTCATGAAATGAGAGGAAGTTATAGGGATATGGGAGGGGTTAGAGTGAAGAGACAGAAGAGGGAGATGTGGTTAAAATAATTTAAGACATAAAATGTTATTAGTGGTGCAAACATTTGAACCCAGCATTCCGAAGGCAGAGGCAAGCAGGTCTCTGTAAATCTGAGGCCAGTCTGGTGTGAACATAGTGAGTTCCAGGACAGCCAGAGCTACTTAGTGAGAACCTGTCTTGAAAAATAAAACAAAAGAAAACATAAGCAAAATGCTGCTCTTACAAAGTAAAAGAACATTAAGAAGCTTGAATAAGAGAGATAATTAAAACAAAACCATTAAAATATTTGAAAACAGCACTATTTTTGAATATATATTCATTTTGTATATATGATATATGTTTATATATGATTAGAAATAATTCATTTGTTAATGAGTGAATGAATAAGCAGAATGTGTTGTATATATAACATAGGACTACCATTTATCCTTCCAAATGAAGGAAACCAGCATTCACGTACTAAAAGGACTACACCAGTCATGAAAGACATACACTATGTGGTTTTATTATATGGATAGTCAAAGTCTTAGACTGACAAAACAAAACACAGGAATGGGATGTAGCTCAGCACTAGAAGTGTATAACATGTGTCAGTCCTATTAAAATAAATGAACAAACCAAAAAGCATAATTTTAGTTTTCAGGTATGATAAGGAAGCATTACTTTTTTGCTGTGGAGGTGGATAGTGATGGTGGTATGGAATATCATGATAATCTTTTCAAATTTTTTATATTTTGTGTCTGTGTAATATGAGCAAATGTTTGTATCAGTGGGATTTTATATAATATTTCAATACAGGTACATATTGTGCATCATTTATATCTAGTCTTCCTCTGTCCCCCCATCTTCTCTCCCACATTATTTCTCACTTTTCAGTAATTTGTTATTCTACTATTCTGCATTTAAATTGACTATAAATATCTTAATGCAATTGAAGAGTATACTTAATGATAATTAATAACTTACTTTATATTTGTATATTTGCCACATTAAAAAGTGAACAAAAATAGCCAAGTTCAAGGTCATATTGCCCATATTGAACTACAACTACTTTTATTTGATGAGACTATTCATGATTCTGCATGATTGTATCACAAAAATCAGTCTCTACATTTATATTTCTTTGCCCTTTTCTAGAGTTAATACTGTATCAGTTGTTTATGGTTCCAATGCCTTCTTTGAACAAATTAGGAAATACAAGTATTATTGTGGAATAATGCTCCTGTGCACTGTAAAGACTTGTCACTCATATTGGTTTAATAAAATGCTGATTTGCCAGTAGCTAGGCAGGAAGTTTAAGTGGGGCAACCAGACTAGAAGAATTCTTGGAACAGGAAAGGCAGAGATGAAATAGGTATTTAGATGCAGAGGAAGCAAGATGAGAATACCTTACTGAGAAAAGGTACCAAGCCACATGACTAAACATAGAAAGAATTATGGATTAATTTAAGTTTTAAGAGGTAGTTAGTAATAACCCCAAACAATAGCATAAAGCATTTATAATTAATATAAGTCAATGTGTTTTTATTTGTAACTGAATGGCTGTGCGACTGGGTGGGACAGAAACTTCTGTCTACAGAGTACTCTGACTAATAACTCCATTCACATACACAAAGGGGAAACCAGCAATTCACCTTTCCTTTGTCTTTTTCTGACGTTGTCTGGGTAGGTTTAGGATATGTAACCTTACGGAGGAAGTGTGTCACTGGGGGAGAACTTTAAGGCTTCAAATCTATGCATCATTCAAGTTCTCTCTTTTTGCCTTCAGCTTGTGATTATGATGTGAGTCCTCAGCCTCTCCTGTAATCTGCCTCCATCCACAATATCTACTTGCTGCTATTTCCCCCTGCTCTATTAGATATTTATCTCTAGAATCATAAGCCCAAATGAACTCTTCTACAAGTTGCCTTGGTCACGTATTTTATCACAGCAATAGAAAAGAAACTAATACATCACCCTTTTCTTATATATATCAAGAGTCCACACTAGTTGTAAAAATAAAGCTAACTACTATCTTGGGTTATGTAGTGGGTACCACTATTGCTCTGGTCAAACCGAGAACATCTTATTTGTCTCCTTACAATGACTCCAGATGTAAGACCTGAGGAGAGAAGCCTAGCTAGTTAGGGGATGGAATTTTACTTCTTTGCCAGTCATGCAGCCTGAATCTGCCCTGATTACCCTGCACTCAGGCTATAGGCATTATTTTTTATCATTTAAATACAGATTTAAGCATAGTACCACAGACATAAATACCAAGAAACTGCATTTTATTGTTCATACAATCTAATGATTCTACATTTAGCTACATACTACAGTCTTATCATACTATAATTTTTCATATAAAGTTTCACAAATTTTGCAAATGCTTACCATACATTAAAAGGGAAAATTTTCAATGTTACCAGTGTTTATGCTATATATACTATGTAACATAAATGTGTGTATATCTTTTTTCTTTTATTTTTTTTTAATGAAAACAAGCTATCCTTTTTCATTTTGCACACCAAACCAAGTTCCCACTCCTTCCCTCCTTCCATTCCCTCCACTTACCCCACACCCATCCCTATCCACTCCACAGAGAGGCTAAGGTACATTGCTTTGGGGAAGGTCTAAGGCTCTCCCCACTTTATCTAGGCTGAGCAAGATATCCATCCAAAGAGAATAGGTTCATAAAAAACCAGTACAAGCAGTAGGGATGAATCCTGATGCCACTGCCAGTGGCAGCTCAGTCTGCCCCGACCCTGCAACTGGCCTTGCCCTGTAGTCAGACTGATGAATATCTTAAACATTACCATAGAACCTTCATCCAGCAACTGATGGAAACAGAGCCAAAGATCCACATTGAAGCTCCCAAAGTCTAATTTATGAGTTGGAGGAGTGATAATATGAGCAAAGAGGTCAAGACCATGATGGGTACACCCACTGAAACAGTCTTTCTAAGCTAATGAAAGTTTACCAACTCCAGCTGGACTGGGAAGGAACAAGCATAGGTCCAAACTAGTCCCTCTGAATGTGGTTGACAGTTGCATGGCTGTGTACATCTTTTAAAATAAAATATAATTTTAATGGTACATGCACTTTTAAATACACTTTTTACAAAATAAAATCTTTATATGTTCTTACCATGAATGATTAAGATTAGCTAATTAAGATTACTAATATTAAGATATTGTAAAGGACTTACTCATCAAGTCAAGTTTGGAGCACTGAATTTCACAAGTATTTGTATATATTTTCACTGAGTCCACAGTAAACCAACATCTTAGAAATGACTATCCTTAAAAGGTCCTTCAATGGTAATATTTTGTTTACAGATACCATTAGTCAAATGCTAATAGTACCTTAAAAAGGACATTTTCATATCAGTACTGTGGGGATATTAGTTCCATAATCAAGTGTCTCACATTACTTTACAAAACAAAATGCTTAAATTAGGCAGCTAGAGCAATATATTCATTGTATAATTAAAAGCTGAGAGTACATAAAAAAGCAGGGAACCACATGAAACACTCTGTGGGCAAGGGAGCTGAGTATAATGTGCTATGTGAACAAGATTATTTCTCACTTAGCCCACCTGGTAGAGTAAAACGCCCTTAACATCTGCTCTGAAGTTATGAACATAAGAAGGTATTTCATGAGAAGAAGTCCCAAGTATTAATAGCAGGTGAAGATAAGTAGCAGACTCTTCCTTTAAAATGTGCATTGAGGTTGACAACAGGAAGATATATATTGCGAAACTCTAATATTCAAGAACTTATAGAAGGTAATTGTCAAATTAATGTAAGGCAGACAGGAAGTCAAGTATGAGAAACTGTAGATCACAAGATGTTAAAGAGGGGTATTAGAGGTATGAATATTTCTTCAATAATTAGAAATATGTACTTGTATTTATTAGAGACTATGATATTACTTCTTTGAGATAATTAGAACTTGTTATTTAAAAATATTTTTCCTTTGGGCTAGGGATACAAAGATGAATAATGTATGTGAATGTACAGCTAGATGATAAGACATTATTAAGACAAATCATCACCTTTTGGGGGAAGAAAGTTTTAAGTCAGAATTTTTAATAAATTTCTTTTTAAAATGTCCATTTGACCTCTAGTAGCTCACAGCTTACATTTGCAACTCTGAATTACCTGTTAATAGTTTGCAGCCCAAGGCAGGTTTCAGGACGAGTCAAAGATGACCTATGACTACATGCAAATTTGAAAAGTAGTAGATCAGCCTGTCTAATTCTCGTGCTGAATTTGACTTTCTCTGTGTTTACAAAACATAGTGCCTCATCATCAACAAATTGGAAGTCTTTCCGAGTATGACTTTACTCTCAATTCTCTAACTTTCTTGGAGGAATGCACAATTTTTAATGAACTTTCATTTCATAAATCAATTCCAGGTTATATGTTTTGGAAGCCATCTATATTTCATTTGTTCCTTGAAATGGTGCACTAACAATGTACTTCTAGACAGAAAGTTTGCACAGATTCATGGTTAACTGATAATTCTAATTCTTAGTGACACATATTTTTTTCTCTGTTTTCAGAATACAGGCTTTCTTTTTAAAATAGAAGTAAATGGTGTGACTACTTGCAGCTGCTTACACAAATGCCCTCTTAGCCATGCAAATATATCCTTTGAAGTAATTTTAGAGGCATTTTAAACTCCAACAAAACAAGGTGATAGTAAATTTATCTACAGTTGATGACACTGAATAATAAAGTCATCTTTCATTTGTGAAGTCTTTTGTATGTGTAGATGGACTATAAAAGTGGATAAACCATGTGAAATAAAATTTAAACATCAAGGTATCACAAATACTATCATTTGTTTGAACAAACAATTTAAGTTTGGATTATATAATAAATCAGTATGAAATTAATTTATATAATATTCCAGAGAATAAGATATAGCCAGGAACTACAACTTACATTTATAAGTAATTTAACAGTGTGCTACTACTAAATTCCCTTAACTAAAAATGTTCATGGCACATAGAAAATCATGATTCAGTGTTGGCATGAATTTACTCATTAAAATCCATGAACCTAGAAGAAAAATGATGAAAAAAAAGTTACTTATATATGATCTTGTCTTTTTTTAAATTAAGTAAACTTGAATGATATTGCTCTTTTAAACAGTTGCTCATCATCTAGTTTTATCTGAGGCTTTAGTCTCTACAACAAGAAAACCTTCTTCTTTAATCCTATCTGTTGTCCAGGTGTATCAATTATACTCTGCAGGAGGAGTGAGCTTGCAGTGAGAAACTCTCTATATACTTTGTAATTTGTAATCATTCTGAGAAACAATAACAATACTTTGAAAAGGGCATCAAGTTTTGAATGACAAAAATTAAAAAGTATTTCAGCAGTTTGTTTCTATTATCTAGTTCCTGATTATGCTGTTTTTCAAGTGATTGATTTTGTAATTACAGGGCTTACTTGTTAATTGCACATTCTTGCAAGCAATGTCCATTATGCAATGAAACTTGATGTGCTAACAGCATTCTAAGTGAATTTATATTTTCTCTTTCATATTTAATGGCATATATACACATGTATATGAGGGAACAAAATGCTGATGCCAAAATTTATTATGTTGTTCTGATTGAAATTAATTTTCAGTTTTTAGTGTGTGGTTATCATAAAGGAAATTTCCTTTTTTCATTTGACATGAGATTTTTTTTTAATTTTAGTTCTGAGTTTATGTTTGCATCATTTCTCCCTTTCATTTCCTGCCTCCAAATCCTCCCATATACTCATCCTTGTTGACTTTCAAGTTCATTAACAGTACTTTCATTAACTGTTGCTACATTCATATATGTATAATATGTATATATAATAGATAGATAAATAGATGGCAGATAGATAATAAATGATAGATAGTTTTTGTAAATACAACATGCTATATCATCTGTACACTGTTACTTGTATGTATGTTTGCACAATTTTAAGACTGACCAGTTGTTGTTCATAAACAATTCGTATTCTTCGCTGTAGAAGACAGGTTTTCCTTCTACCAGCATTCCATATTTGCCAGTAAGGTTGAGAGCTCACAGGCTTTTCTCAAATCATGTTTTTACCTCCATTGGTCTTTGTTCAGTTCATGTTTGGGCGGTCACATGGGTAGACTTTAAGGCTACAGCTTCCGCCATTGCTAGCTGACATAATCTCACAGCAGTTCTTTGGTTTTCTGGCTCTTACAGGCTTCCATCCATTCCTCTACAATGTTCCCTGAGCCTTGGGAATGGGAGTTGATTTTTAGATGGATCTGTTGGTTATGGGCTCCACAACTCTTCATTTTGATTGGTTGTGGTTTTCTGTAATGGTTTCTTTCTGTTGCAAAGATGAGTTTCCTTATTGTGGGATGAGAGCTACACATGTCTTTGGGTGTAAGGAGAATGTTGAGATTCTTATTTGGGATTTTCTGTTTTAGCAGTGGAAAAACAAGATCATGACTTCACTTGATTGAGTAGTTGCCTAGATTTCCAGTGCCACACATGTGTTCCCTCTTGTTAGAAGGATTTACGTCCAATTACAGAACTCTTGTTTACCATCCTGGTAGGCATGCCAACTAAACCTTTAAGGTTATTATGTTATGCTGGTGTGATAGCTTCTGGGTTGGGCTGTTGGTTGCTTCCTCTCTTTGGAAGCATTCACGGTGCTGCCTTCTGGTTCCTTGAAATCTAGTCCTATGAAAAAAAGTGCTTCAGGTAAGTTCTTGCTCCAGGCGCTCTGGGCCTTGTGACAAAAGGTTTTTTAAAGAAATTTTTTCAGCACATTTTCTGCCCAAGTTTGCTTAATACTATGCGGTGCTGAAAAAGCTATCTTTTTTTTTTTTTTTTTTTTTTAACAAGGAAAGACTTTCAGTGGACAGATTGGAACACCAACCCAGACACGGAATTTTCCATTTACAATGCGATAGAATATAGGAGGCTCAGAAATTGTGGGAGGGCCCAATGATTGGTCCTACTTGAGATCCCTGCCACTAAAGGAAGCCCAGGCCTGACACTGCTTGTAGTGCTAGGAACCAGAGCCTCTATGGTCCAGAGACCTAGGATAGAACCAACCAAACAACAAACAAATAAAAGTCAATGAAATGATTCTTAATGATATTCAGTTATACTCACAGACCAGAGCATAGTTATAATAGTCATCAGAGAGTCTTCATCCAGCAATGGGTAGGAGTAGATCCAAAGACCCACGGCCAAACAGTAGGTGGACCTCCGCAAATCCTGTACAGGGGAAGGAGGAAGGATTGTAGGAGCCCGAGGGGTCAAGAACACCACAAGAACATGCACCACAAAATCAATTAACAAGGACTCATATTGCCTTACAGAAACAGAGCCAACAATCAGGGAGCCTGTATGGGTCTGATCCAGGTCCTCTTCATGTATGTTATGCCTTAGTGACTTGTTCTTGTGGAATTTCTAGTAATGGGATCAGGGATGGTTTCTGACTCTTTTGCTTGTTTTGGGGACCCTTTTCCTTCTACTGTATTGTCTCATCCAGCCTTGATGTGAGGATGTGTGCATAGTATTATTGTAATTTGTTATGCCATGTTTGGGAGGTCTGCTATTTTCTTAATGGGAAAAGAGACGTGGGTTTGTGGGAGAGGGGAAGTGGGGAGTGGAGAACTGGAAGGAGAGGAAAGTGGGAAACTGCAATGGACATGTAACTAAATATATGAGAGAAGAGTAAATGAAAAGGGTGATGATAAAGCAGGTTTTGTGTGTTGGAACTGGTTTTGGCCAGTGAGATGCTTCTGTAATGACCCGTCCTTTGAAACAGAGCAGAGCAATGTCTCAGCGTGACAAGAGCTGGAGAGCACAGAAGGATGTAGTAAGTCTTCAGGGAAGATCTTGTTCTAAAACTATTTGGGAAATCCTGCCTAGCCTTTGGCCACTTCTGGATGTTTACTGGCAGTCGCTGGCATTTCTTTGTCCTCAGATGCATAATTATGTTTTGAATCTTTTTTTTTTTATTGGAAAAAAAATTTCTGCCTCCTCGCCGCCTCCCATTTCCCTCCCACTCCTCCCTCTCCTCCTTCCCTCCCCCCACTCCTCCCCCTCCCTCTCCAGCCTGAAGAGCAGTCAGGGTTCCGTGCCCTGTGGAAAGTCTAAAGTCCTCCCCCCTCAATCCTGGTCTAGGAAGGTGAACATCCAAACTGGGTAGGCTCCCACAAAGCCAGAACATGAAGCAGGATCAAAACCCGGTGCCATGGTCCTTGGCTTCTCAGCAGCCCTCATTGTCCGCCAAATTTAGAGATACCGGTTTTATCCCATGCTTTTTGAGTCACAGTCCAGCTGGCCTTGGTGAGCTCCCCAAGAATCAGCCCCACTGTCTCCACGGGTGGGCGCACCCCTTGTGGTCCTGACTTCTTTGCTCATATTCTCTCTCCTTCTGCTCCTCATTGGGACATTGGGAGCTCAGTCCAGTGCTCCAGTGTGGGTCTCTGTCTCTATCTCCATCCATCGCCAGATGAAGTTTCTATGGTGATATGCAAGATATTCATCAGTATGGCTATAGGGTAGGGTCATTTCAGGTTCCCTATCCTTAGCTGCCCCAGGAACTAACTGGGGGCATCGCCCTGGGAACCTGGGAGCCCCTCTAGATCCAAGACTCTTGCCAACCCTAAGATGGCTCCCTTAATTAAGATGTGTGCTTCACTGCTCCCCTAACCAACATTCCTTTATCCCAATCATCCCGTTTCCCCAAGTTCCCCCCACCCTCCCCTTCTCACATTTCTCTCTCCTTCTCCCCTTACCCCCCCTCCCACCACACAGCCAAGATCCCATTTATTTGTCCGGCAGTCTAGTCTACTTCCCATATCCAGGAGGATAGCTATATGTTTTTCTTTGGGTTCACCTTCTTATTTAGTTTCTTTAGGATATCATATTATAGACTCACTGACCTTTATTTATCTCTAGAAACCAATTATGAGTGAGTACATCCCATGTTCATCCTTTTGGGTCTGAGTTACCTCACTCAGGATAGTGTTTTCTATTTCCATCCATTTGCATGCAAAATTCGCGAAGTCATTGTTTTTTACCACTGAGTAGTATTCTAATGTGTATATATTCCACACTTTCTTCATCCATTCTTCCATTGAAGGGCATCTAGGTTGTTTCCAGGTTCTGGCTATTACAAATAATGCTGCTATGAACATAGTTGAACAAATGTCCTTGTCATATGATCGGGCATCTCGTGGGTATATTCCCAAGAGTGGCATTGCTGGGTCCATGGGTAGGTTGATCCCAAATTTCCTGAGAAACCGCCACACTGCTTTCCAAAGTGGTTGCACAAGTTTGCATTCCCACCAGCAATGGATGAGGGTACCCCTTTCTCCACAGCCTCTCCAGCAAAGGCTATCATTGGTGTTATTGATTTTAGCCATTCTGACAGGTGTAAGATGATATCTCAATGTTGTTTTGATTTGCATTTCCCTGATCGCTATGGAGGCTGAGCATGACCTTAAGTGCCTTTTGGCCATTTGAACTTCTTCTGTTGAGAATTCTCTCTTCAGATCAGTGCCCCATTTTTTAATTGGGTTAATTAGCATTTTAAAGTCTAGTTTCTTGAGTTCTTTATATATTTTGGAGAGCAGACCTTTGTCTGTTGCGGAGTTGGTGAAGATCTTCTCCCAGTCAGTGGGTTGCCTTTTTGTCTTAGTGACAGTGTCTTTTGCTTTACAGAAGCTTCTCAGTTTCAGTAAGTCCCATTTATTCAATGTTGCCCTTAATGACTGTGCTGCTGGGGTTATACCTAGGAAGCGATCGCCTGTGCCAATCTGTTGTAGGGTACATCCCACTTTCTCTTCTATCAGGTTCAGTGTGTTCAGATTGATATTGAGGTCTTTGATCCATTTGGACTTGAGTTTTGTGCATGGTGATAGGTATGGGTCAATTTTCATTCTTCTACAGGTTGACATCCAGTTGTGCCAGCACCATTTGTTGAAGATGCTTTCTTTCTTCCATGGTATACTTTTAGCACCTTTATCGAAAATGAGGTGTTCATAGGTTTGTGGGTTAAGATCCGGGTCTTCTACACGATTCCATTGGTCAACTTCTCTATTTTTATGCCAATACCACACTGTTTTCATTACTGTAGCTCTATAGTAGAGTTTAAAGTCAGGGATGGTAATGCCTCCAGAAGTACCTTTATTGTACAAGATTGTTTTGGTTATCCTGGGATTTTGTTATTCCATATAAAGTTGATTATTGTCCTTTCAAGATCCGTGAAGAATTTTAATGGGATCTTGATGGGGATTGCATTGAATCTATAAATTGCCTTTGGTAGGATTGCCATTTTTACTATGTTGATCCTCCCAATCCACGAGCAAGGGAGATCCTTCCATTTTCTGGTATCCTCTTCAATTTCTTTCTTCAATGCCTTAAAGTTCTTGTCAAATAGATCCTTCACTTCTTTGGTTAGAGTTACCCCGAGATATTTTTGCTGTTTGTGGCTATCGTGAAAGGTGATGCTTCTCTGTTTTCCCTCTCTGCTTCCATATCCTTTGTGTATAGGAGGGCGACTGATTTTTTGGAGTTGATCTTGTATCCTGCCACATTACTAAAGGTGTTTATCAACTGTAGGAGTTCTTTGGTGGAGTTTTTGGGGTCGCTTATGTACACTATCATATCATCTGCAAATAATGAAAGTTTAACTTCTTCCTTTCCAATTCGAATCCCCTTGATCCCCTTATGTTGTCTTATTGCTATTGCTAAAACTTCAAGCACTATATTGAAGAGGTATGGAGAGAGTGGACAGCCTTGTCGTGTTCCTGATTTAAGTGGGATGGCTTTGAGTTTCTCTCCGTTTAGTTTGATGTTAGCTGTCGGTTTGCTGTAAATAGCTTTTATTATATTTAGGTATGACCCTTGTATCCCTAATCTCTCCAAGACTTTTATCATGAAGGGATGTTGAATTTTGTCAAAAGCTTTTTCAGCCTCTAATGAAATGATCATATGGTTTTTTTCTTTCAGTTTATTTATATGATGGATTACATTGATAGATTTTCGTATGTTGAACCAGCCTTGCATCTCTGGGATGAAGCCTACTTGATCATAATGGATAATTTTTCTAATGTGTTCTTGGATACGGTTAGCCAGTATTTTGTTGAGAATTTTTGCGTCGATGTTCATGAGTGAGATTGGCCTGTAATTCTCTTTCTTGGTTGAGTCTTTGTGTGGTTTTGGTATCAGAGTGATGGTAGCTTCATAAAAGGAATTTGGCAATGACTCTTCTGTTTCTATATTGTGAAATACCTTAAGGAGTATAGGTATTAGGTCTTCTTGGAAATTCTGATAGAATTCCGCATTGAAACCGTCTGGTCCTGGGCTTTTTTTGGTAGGGAGGTTTTTGATAACAGCTTCTAATTCTTCGTGACTGACAGGTCTATTTAGATTGTTCACCTGGTCCTGATTTAACTTTGGTATATGGTATTTATCTAAAAAAGTGTCCATTTCTTTTACATTTTCCAGTTTTGTGGCATACAGGCTTTTGTAGTAAGATCTAATGATTCTCTGAATTTCCTCTATGTCTGTGGTTATATCCCCCATTTCATTTCTGATCTTATTAATTTGCAAATTCTCTCTCTGCCGTTTGATTTGTTTGGATAGGGGTTTATCAATTTTGTTGATTTTCTCCAGGAACCAGCTTTTTGTTTCATTGATTCTTTGGATTGTTTTCTGTGTTTCTATTTTGTTGATTTCAGCCCTCAGTTTGATTATTTCCAGTCTTCTACTCCTCCTAGGTGAGTCTGCTTCTTTTTTTTCTAGAGCTTTCAGGTGGGCTGTTAAGTCTCCAATGTATGCTTTCTCTGTTTTCTTTAAGTGGGCACTAAGGGCTATGAACTTTCCCCTTAGGACTGCTTTCAAAGTGTCCCATAAGTTTGAGTATGTTGATTCTTTATTTTCATTGAATTCAAGGAAGACTTTAATTTCTTTCTTTATTTCTTCTTTAATCCAGGTGTGGGTCAATAGTTGACTATTCAGTTTCCATGAGTTTGCAGGCTTTCTGGGGGTAGCTTTGTTGTTGAATTCTAACTTTAGTCCGTGGTGATCTGATAAGACACAGTTGGTTATGGATATTTTTTGTAACTGTGGAAGTTTGCTTTGTTACCGAGGATGTGGTCAATTTTTGAGAAGGTTCCATGAGCTGCAGAGAAGAAGGTATATTCTTTCCTATTTGGGTGGAATGTTCTATAGATGTCTGTTAAGTCCATTTGATTCAATACCTCCATTAATTCTCTTATTTCTCTGTTAGGTTTTTGTCTGATTGACCTGTCCATTGGTGAAAGAGGCGTGTTGAGATCTCCCACAGGGGCTATACTGCCTGATACTTCCTCTCTATTCCTATCCCACCCAGCTAGCATCCACGGCCCTCCCCCACCCCCTCTGACCCCCCTCCCCTCTTTGAACCACACAACAGCCCCCAGCTCAGCCTGTTTGGGCGCTGGGACAGGGTCCGAATTGGGAGGGCAACCGGGAGGGTAGTAGCTCCTTTGTCTAGGTGGCCTGCCTGCCCTGCGGCAGCAAGCTCGGCCCTTTGTTCGTGAGACACCTAAGCAGCAGGGAGACCAGATCCGGGTACCAGGAGAGACATCACTCAGGTGAGTGAGTTTCTGACCTCGGCGGCAGCCCGGGACAGGGAACTCAGACATTCCTCACCCCTCCTGCACTTCCTGGTTAGTCTGCAGGGGCTATACTGCCCGATACTTCCTCTCTATTCCTATCCCACCCAGCTAGCATCCACGGCCCTCCCCCACCCCCTCTGACCCCCCTCCCCCTCATTGAACCACACAACAGCTCCCAGCTCAGCCTGTTTGGGCGCTGGGACAGGGTCCGAATTGGGAGGGCAACCGGGAGGGTAGTAGCTCCTTTGTCTAGGTGGCCTGCCTGCCCTGCGGCAGCAAGGTCGGCCCTTTGTTCGTGAGACACCCAAGCAGCAGGGAGATCAGAACCGGCTGCCAGGAGAGACATCACTGGGGAGTTCAACCTCAGCAGGACAGTCCCTGCTTCCACACTGAAGAGATACACCCAGAGACTCAGTCACATCAAAGACTGGACCAATAAACCAGGCCTCTCTTGGCTTCATTTGAAAGAGGAGATGGGAAGGCGCCAATGTAAGAATTCCTCCAACAACCTGAAAGGCAACATGACATCACCAGAACCCAGGGATCCCGAAATAAGAAGAATTGTACACCCTACTCCAGAAGAAATAGAAGAATTCGACTCAAAAGTGAATTTTTTGAAAATAATAGAAGACCTTAAACAGGAGGTGAAAATCTGCCATAAACAATTAGAGATTACAAACAAAAAGGTAGAGGAAATGAATAAATCGCTCAAAGATACCCAAGAAAACCAAGAGAAACAAGAAAATGCAATCAAACAGGTAAGGGAAATGGTTCAAGACCTGAAGAATGAAATGGAAGTAATGAAGAAAACACAAACCGAGGGAAGGTTGGAGATGGAAAATCTGGGTAAACGAACAGGAACTACAGAGACAAGTACTACCAACAGATTACAAGAGTTAGAAGAAAGAATGTCAGACACTGAAGATACCATAGAGAAAATTAACACACCGATCAAAGAAAACAATAAAACCAACAAATTCTCATCACAAAACATTCAGGAAATATGGGACACAATAAAAAGACCAAACCTAAGAATAATTGGGATAGAAGAAGGAGAAGAAGTACAGCTCAATGGTTCAGAAAATATATTTAATAAAATTATAGAAGAAAACTTTCCCAGCCTAAAGAAAGATATTCCTTTGAAGGTTCAAGAAGCATACAGAACACCGAATAGACTGGACCAAAAAAAAAAAAAAAACATCTCCTCGCCATATAATAATCAGAACACAAAACATCCAGAATAAAGAAAGAATATTAAGAGCTGCAAAGGAAAAAGGTCAAGTTACTTATAAAGGTAAACCTATCAGACTTACACCTGACTACTCTATGGAAACCATGAAAGCCAGAAGGTCCTGGGATAGATGTACTGCAGAAGCTAAGAGAACATGGATGCAAGCCGAGACTAATATACCCAGCCAAGCTTTCGTTCACTATAAATGGAGAAAACAAAATTTTCCAGGATAAAAACAAATTTAAACAACACGTAGCCACAAATCCAGCCTTACAGAAAGTAATAGAAGGAAAATCACAAACCAAGGAGACCAACAATGTCCACAATAACTCAAACTTCTAGACACCCTTTACCAGCGCAACTAAAAGAAAGCAAACACACAAACTCTATGGCTAAAAAAGTGACCGGAGTTAGCAACCACTGGTCATTAATATCCCTTAATGTCAATGGACTCAACTCACCTATAAAAAGGCACAGGCTAAAAGATTGGATACGCAAACAGGATCCAACATTCTGCTGTTTACAGGAAACACACCTCAACCACAAGGACAGGCACCTACTCAGAGTAAAGGGATGGGAAAAGGTTTATCAAGCAAATGGACCTAAGAAACAAGCAGGAGTGGCCATACTAATTTCTAACAAAGTTGACTTCAAACTTAAATCAATCAGAAGAGATGGAGAAGGATATTTTATACTCATAACAGGAACGATTGATCAGGATGAGGTATCAATCCTGAATATCTACGCCCCTAACATAAAAGCACCCACATATGTAAAAGAAACCTTACTAAAACTCAAAGCCGCCATCAAACAGCACACACTAATAGTGTTTTGAATCTTATAAGCAGCAGACAGCCCTGTGGCTTTGTCTTCGTATGACTTTCTTCTTACAAGGGCATCTGTCATATCAGAACAAGGACTTTTTGTGCTCTAGGACTGCATCATTTTACCTAATTGCATCTTTGATGACTCATTCTCAAATGTCTCATTCTCAATGAGGGATAAGGACATAAAATTTTTGCTTGTATTTGTTTATTTACTTACTTACGTACTTATTTGTTTTGGTTGGGACATACACAATACAAGCCATACCTGTGACCATATGTAGAAGTGAGAAAGTAGATCTTGATAGCTTTATTAAGGCAAGGCCTTAAAACACAGTGTCAAGCATCTTCTGTTTCCCTTCATGCCTTCTTTTGTTTTTCACTAAGTAACTTTGCTCAAGCTATTCTCAATCTCAAATATTATATGCACATCCATTTTAATTATGTAATTCGTGATCTTTCCTTTAAACTTCACATCACATAATTTTCCTCACGTATGTTATCTCTAGCCAGGGAAGTATGGATGAAGACTTAGACTCCATGACAGGTTAGAGCTCTGTTTGGATGTGTGTAAGCATTTAGTGACATAGTGGTGACTAGGCAGATGTTTGTTCTTACATAGGATAAATAGACTTATTGCATAAGCCTTGTTTTTTTATTATTACAATATCCATAATACTTAACACATTTCCTAACCAAAAAGTTTTATAATTTATACAACAAATTAACATTTTAATTTTTGTTCAGTGAAGAAGAGATAGTTGCACTCTTCGTCATTAGAAAATGTGAGTCACATGTTATATACTATTCGTTGGCACTGGGGGATATAATTAATATTTATGGGTATGTAATTTTGAGATGAAATCCATTTTAAGATAAGAATGCAACCATACTTAGAGGAAGGCATTTAGAATTATGTATGAATGTAAAGCCATCATTTGGGAGGCTGAAAAAGAAGCTTCTTGAGATGAATATTTTTCATGATTAAAACCATAAAAACCATTTTGAACCAGCTATTCAATGTGTCCTAACTTTGTGATGAAGATATAATCTCTTTGGAGTATTATGGTCTGTGTGAATTCTTGTACTTTTTGTTATAGTCACAGAATGTGTTTTCTTATTCATAGAATAGAAATAGGCCTGACACCTAATTTATGCCCCAATTTCCACTCTTATTTTAGGTCACATAGGTAAAGAATCCAGAAAATACAACATTTAATGATTCTTGGACTCAGTTTTGAAAGACAACAAATGCTCTGTCTCTTTTTCTATTGCAATGAAGGACATTCAGATGGAAATATTCTTCATTTTGAATATGTGTGTTGGCAAAACTTTCAGAAAAAAATACAATAACAATTATGTATGGGAAAAGAGATTATCGAGGACATGACACACAGGCAAGGACAAGAAGTCCTTCACAGTTCATCTACAGGTGAAATCAGCAGCACAAATTCAGTACCTTCTAAATCAAGTAACAGAGAGACATTATCTTTCAGTCAGAGAAATGTAGTGAGAAGTGGGGTGCCATTGTGTCTCAGTCATCTGGGACAATGGTATCACTGTGTGACTGAACACTATTGAAGACCAAAGAAATGATTCCACCAGTTCTAGCCTTGGGGGCCAAAGGGTGTATCAGGTTACTAAAGAAATATAGGTGATTCAAAGTTACTTATATCACTGAAAACCCACTCCACCATGGGCACTGACTCACAAGAGTTGAGACCATGAAGTTCTCTGCCCAACTTGCATTCAGCTTCACTGGAAAATCTAATCTCCTCCCTTCATGCTTTTACTGCCTAATTTTCTGGGCCTTCTGCATTTTATAAGTCTTCCTCCTTTCTCCAGGAGGTAATGCTTTAGTTTGAAGAAAACAGCTACATATTTGAGGTTAGGCTAAGAAACTAGTCTGTTGTTTGTTGAATTAACTCCAGATCTTTCAAAATACACTGAAAACCAGATCATAATAAATCTTTTTTTGTTTGTTTGTTTGTTTGATACAGGGTTTCCCTATATAACTGTCCTAGCTGTCCTGGAATTAGGTCTTGTAGACCAGGCTGGCTTCAAACTCACAGAAATTCACTTGTCTCTGCTTCCTGAGTGCTGGGATTAAAGGCATGTGCCACCACCTCCTGGCCATAATAAATTCTTTATTTGTAATCAATCAAATACATCTTTGAATATTGTGAATTTTTTGTGGTTTGGTTGGCTTACAAACTATAAAAGTAAAATGATGTTTTGGTTACATAAGTGTCTATAATGTCACACCTGATAATATAATTTTTTGAGTTTCCATGATTTAGGTTTCTCACTGGTAGTAGTATAATAATAGTTATCTTAAATATAACCATATAAATGTTTTCTCTAACAAATATGATCAAAGATAACGTTCATAGAACTTTCATGAAAAATGACCGGATTGTTATCTATTATTACACAACTTTGATTTTACATGGATTAAATAAACTGACAATATTCTAATGGGATCAGCATTTTATTATTCCAATATAAATTCTTTTATAGAGGACAGACATGAAATGCTGCTTAATTCTGTTTGCCTCAGAGGCAGATTGTCCTATTAACAACAAAATTGTTTTATCCAAACAATGCCTAGCATCAATTCAAAAGTCACTGAAAGGCAGCCTGAATGTACATCAAATTTATTGAGACATCACAATTTCATTTCATGAATTCCAAATGTTTCAATTATAGCTTGGGGAATTTTTATGAGTCTTCTAATTTGATTTTGTGGATGTAGGAAAATTAACAACATATTGTTGGTACCTAGGCTTTTAGGAGAGAGTCATTGTCAAAATATGTCAAAAAAAATAATTGCTATAACTCTGAAGCAGAGACACATTTACCAAATCAATTTTGCATATGGCTTAGTCTTTCAAATATAGTGAGAAAATATGGGTCTGAGGATGTATCCCCACATGATTTTTGATTGTGGTCACTCCTCAGATGAAATCCTGTAAAAGTATAATGCATTTTTAGATTTGGTTATTAATTTATCACCAGTTACTGCATATAATAATCAGTGTTTCAAAAGTGGCTAAAGTCAGATATAATGTACCAATATTCTTTACACTGAACAAATCTCTAACAACAAAAGCAACCAATAACATAGAAAGTAACATATAAGTTATTTCAAAGATTTCTTAAATAGTATATAAAGTTAGTGTATAAGGAATTCCCCATATGCTTACGCAAAGCCATGCATGATCATCCACATATGATAGAAGTAGAAAATAATGTTTTTATTTTGTTTTGCATTGTGTTGTTTGCAATAGGTTAGTAAAATGAATTTTTTTTTTAAATTTTCTGGTTTACAGAAATTAAATAATCACAGTGGCCCACAATTTGCTTATGCAAAATGCAAAAACCTGAGTCTTAAAGTAGAATATGAAAAACTCAAAGGTAGGGAAGGAATTTGTACCAAGTAGCTGTGAAGAGAGGCTGTAGCCTAATCAGCCAACTGCAGGGTTCATAATATTATTGAAAAATAAAATGACCATTTGAATAAGAAAACGTCAGTGCTTGATTTTCATCTTCAATTTGGTGAAAATAATTTTCTCCTTATAGACCTTTTATATGCAGATTATGCGGAATAGTAAATGTAGTTTTTTATGTGCTGTTTATTATACATTAAAATAAATCTCAATTTTTATTCTCTATTCCAAATATATTTGTGTTTTAGTTGAATTAACTGTTTAAGTCTTTTATTTCAAAAGTTCTTTTGCATAAATCAGAGTAAATAATTAATATATTTGGTGTAATTTTCCTTAGGAATAGTAGATACCAATATTAAAGGTAGATCACATGCGTCTGACAAAAGAGAGAAAATTAAGAATCAAGTCAATTTTGGACATACTTGTGGAAAGATTCTGCAAAGGTGTATAATTTTAAGAATTTACCAGGGTCAGGTATATAGTTCAGTTGGCACAGTACTTGTCTAACATGTGGAATATTCTAAACTCAGTGCCAGCATCACATAAAACCAGGTGTGGTGGGATAAGCTTATAATGCCAGAATAGGAGGCACAAAAGTCTTGTGCTCAGAGATAAGCACATTTAACAGAAATGTTAAATACCCAGGGCTGTCTCTTCTAACAAATGAATGACTGGTTTTTCTTTTGTTTGGTTGGTTTTGTTGTTGCTGTTGCCCAGAAGGCTAGGACCAGAAGAGGGTAATAGTGGTGACCTCTGTGCTGTCTGTGTGGCCAAGGACACAACAGATTCCCTCCTCCTCCAAACCTTTATGAGCTTGTTTTTTTCTAGTTTTCTATAGAATCTATCTTTATGGAAGATGCCACATGTGCTTTACAAAGAGTTTCAATGTAGTCATAATTTTATTTTGTTATTCAATACAGATTACTTATCACCAGAAAACAGTTTTTCCAAATTGTGCTGTTCTTAAATATTTGTAAAATAAAACAATGAGATTCCAGATTCTCAAAGTTTGAATGAACACTGAGTCATGTTGAACAAGTTTTTATTTCAGACATCTTATGGATGAACCCTGTTTGGAGTTTGGAGAGAACCCCTTGACATGAAGGCAGGAGAATCAAAAATTTATAGTTTTCCTCAGCTACAGAATGACTCTGAGGCCAGACAGGCTGCCTGAAACATTGTATCAAACAAAGAAGTAAGAATGTGCAGACAATAACAGCAGTGTCCCTTAACGTTTCTGCCTGGCGGTCAGAGTTAGCTAAATTGTGTATCCATAGGTGTGTGGGTTCTAGTCTGTATCTTTGACTTGATTCCATTGATCAACCTGCCTGTTTTTATGCCAGTACCATGTGGTTCTTAATTACTATAGCTCTGTAGTACAGCTTGGAACTGAGATAGTAATACCTCTGGAAGTTCTATTACTGTATAGGATTGTTTTAGACATCCTGTTTTCTGTTGTTTTGTTTTGTTTTCCTGTATGAAGTTGAGAATTGTTCTTTTAACGTCCATAAATAATTTTGTTGAGGTTTTAGGTTGTTTTTGGTAAGATGGCTATTTTTACTATGTGGATTTTACAAATCCATGAACATGGAAGATTTTCCATAATCTTATATCTTCACAAAATTTTTTCTCCAAAACCTTAGATACTCTTGTCATACAGGTCTTTCACTTGCTTGGGTAGAGTTACACCAAGATATGCTATATTATTTGGAACTATTTTGATGGGTGTTGTGCCACAGTCCTGCCACAGGCAATGTTTAAGTACTGAGATGGAGAAGGGATATTGGAAAGAAGAAATAAGTAGTGTCTGACTACCAGATTAGTTTCTCACAAGTGGTCAGTCCCAAATAGTTCAAACTGTCTTTATTTATACTTCAAAACCAAGCTTGTTTTTTTAACCCCTGAGCATTAGACTCTGATAAATAGAAATATATTTTTCCAACTTTTACATCAAAATATTTTAATACCCAAAACAATGTTTGTTATTTTGCTATTTTGGTCAAATATTGAGCCAGGTACATTCTGTATTTACAAAGCTAGCAGGAGATAAACATAGACAGACATTTTCAAGAACAATAATATTGTTTAAAACTTAACAAAGTATATTTACAGAAATAGGGTGATTTACCAAAAACTACTTCCATACACTTAGCTTATATTTTAACTGCCATTAACTTTTATTGCCTCTGATCTTGTCAGCACTGGATCAGTTCCCAGAATCTGAAGTGACAACTGGTATTTCCAGATAACAAACCTGAGAAGTATCAGTTCCCAAAGAATTTTAGGTGAGAATATTTGTAAAAAAAAAATCAATGGGGTTTCTGAGAATTTTCACATCTGTCCTAGACATAACTGACAAAACTTCCAAGAGTTTTGTCATTTCCCAAGAGACAGAGGTCTGATCTCCAAAATATACAAAGAAATCATGAAATTGGTCATCAAAAGAACAAATAATCCAATAAAAAATGGAGTACAGACCTAAACAGAGAACTTTCAACAGAAGAATCTAAAATGGCTGAAAGACACTTAAGGAAATGTTCAATATTCTTAGTAATCAGAGAAATGCAAATCAAAAAACAACTTGGAGATGGCCAAGATCAAAAACACTGATGACAACTTATGCTGGAGAGGGTGTGGGGAAAAGGGAACACTTGTGCATTGCTTGTGGGAATGCAAGCTGGTACAGCCTCTTTGGATGTCAGTGTGGTGATTTCTCAGAAATTAGGAAACAATCTTCCTCAAGACCCATAGTACCACTTGTGGATATATATCCAAAGGATGCTCAATCGTGCCACAAGGACATATGCTCAACTATGTTCATAGCATCATTGTTTGTCACAGCCAGAACCTGGAAACAACCTAAATGCCCCTTGACTGAAGAATGGATAAGGAAAATGTGGTACATTTACACAATGGAGTACTACACAGCAGAAAAAAAGCATGTCATCTTAAATTGTGCAGGAAAATGGATGGAGCTAGAAAACATTATTTTGAGTGAGGTAACCCAGGTACAGAAAGACAATTATTACATGTACTCACTCATAAGTGCTTTTTAAACATAAAGCAAAGAAATCCATCCTACAATCCATAATCCCAGAGAAATTTAGACAACATGAGGACACTAAGAGAGACATACATAGATCTAATCTACATGGGAAGTAGAAAAAGACAAAATCTCCAGAGTAAATTGGGAGCATAGGGACCTTGGAGGAGGATTAAAGGGGGAGGGGATAGCAGGGCAGATAGCAGAGAAAAATGTAGAGCTCAATAAAAATTAATAAAATAAATTACAGGAAAAAACGTAACTGGTATGAGAATTCTATAATTCATTTATGCAGGAATTCCATGCTATGATCTGCTAGCACAGCTTTCATTGTGCCCCATAAGTGTGAGTATGTTGTACAATTATTTTCATTGAATTCTAGGAAGTCTTTAATTTCCTTCTTTATTTCTTCCTTGACCCAGAAGTAATTCAGTAGAGCGTTTTTCAGTTTCTATGAGTTTTTAGGCTTTCTTTTGTATCTATGTTGGTGAAATCCAACTTTAATCAATGGTGGCCTGATAAAATACAGAGAGCTATTTCAATTTTTCTTACATTTTTTCAGATTTTTATTCATGACCTAGTATGAGGTCAATTTTAGAGACTATTCTATGCAGTGTTGAGAAGGAAGTACATTCTTTTTGTGTTTGTGTGAAATGTTCTGTAAATATCTGCTAGTCCACTTGGGACATATCATCTACTGGTTCCCTTATTTCTCTGCTTAGTTTCTGTCTGGATGTTCACTGATGAGAGTTGGGTAATGAAATCTCCCCCTATATTAGTGTGTGGGGTTCAATGTGTGATTTAAGCTTGAGTAATGCTTTTGTTTTTTTTTACAAATGTGGGTGCCTTTGCATTTGGGGCGTAGATGTTCAAAACTGAGACATCATCTTGGTGGATTTTTCGTTTAATGAGTATGAAATATCCTTCACCATCTCTTGATTATTGATTATGTATACTTATAATATTTCATTACATAAATTAGTAATTAATGAGCACAAAATATTCAGAATATATAACTAGACACATGCACAACATATGCATACATAATATAATTATAATGTCTGAAACTCTGTAAAGACACAAATTTAAATGAATTTCATTGTATGTGAATTATATATGTTTACCAGTGCCAAATGATTAGTATAAAACAATAATAGAAACATCAAGAATTATGTTTCTTGAAGTATGGTTGAAGTTAGCATACATACACTGAGGGTATTTATATTTATTTATCACAAAGAAATTATAAATGTGATAATCCAATACTGTATTCTCATCTTAATGTGTCTAACAATGTATGAAATAAACATTTTTTACAGGCATTAGCTACTAGGATTGTTATATATCAAGTTAATTTATCTCATCTCTTTATCAACATCCTCTCCTTAATGACACAGAGGAAATTTTTTTGTCTAAATAATTGTAATCAGATCAGACTGAGCCCAGGCCCATTTCATACATGATAAGGTGACAGTAATCTTTGGATTTCTTTCTCTCTAGTAGATTACATCCTATTTCAAACAAGACACAAAAAAACCTTACAAGAAACATAATTAGAAGTGAAATTGCTTTAAAGCACCTTTGTCTCTAGAGGAACCTCTGCACCCTTCATGATGTGCTGGGCTGTATCTAATCTAATGATCAGCTGCCACCAAGTAATTGAATGTCCCTGAGTTTGGCCCACTAGGAAACCTATGCATTTTACTTCTCTTATGTTTTCTTCTGTATAAAAGGGAAAACGGACTTGCATAACACTGTGTTACCACCGTTGATGTGAAGATGCTTGTATTTGTAGTCTATTCTCAAGGTTGATGTAGTTTGGGGACCCAAGAGCTAAAACTTGAAAATATTTTAATTAGAATGTAATTCTGAGTTCGAAGGGAATTTATAATAGTTTTAGAATTTTGAGGTTACAACTTCAAGAACTAATTTATCCCTATTTGTCAATAAATGTATCTTTTTTAAATGATACAATGATATCTAAGGGAATAAAAAGATTAATAACTTACTATCTGGGAGGTGAGTAGAAATTATCATGCACAGTATAACTGAGTACTTTCATTTACTTCTTTTTTTTTCTTATGGTAATAAAGCCAAGTGTTGGCTATGTGAAGTATTTGCTCTACCACTAACTTAAACCTTAATCTCTTTTCAACTGACTTTTTCATAAGATGATTTTTTTATTGTTATAGATTAATATTGAAAGCTAGAATATAGCCTATTTCCTCATGGGTTTCTAAAAGACTACCTCTAAGAAAGAAGTCGGTAGAGCCCCTTGTTCTGGAAATAGCACAGATATCTTTAAAATGAGATTTTAAAAACACATGAAGCTTGCATTGCTTAAAAGACCTTCTCAAGACCTCAGTTACTCTTTATCTTATCTAAACATTCTGTGAAGATTGCTATCTCACGTATAATGTTCTCTTGTTCTCTTTCATAGCAATTACCAGAGCTGCAGCCTGCCAGTACCCCAAGGGGGTCACAATCCTGTCTCAAAGACAGCTTTGGAGAAATATGTGAGCAATGCAATCTTTCTTATCTCCAGGACCTTTCAATGCCTAAATGAGAAACATTGTAATTTAAAACATCTAGTTTCCAATATACAAACTTGCTGACAATAGCTAAGCTCCTAATTAAGTTATACTATATCTTGGTACAACATTTTGGAAAAGACATTTCTAAAAAGACTCTGTTAATGCAATTCTCCACAGAAAAAGAAGCAGGTGTTTCTGAATTTATACTTTCTTGAAAGGAGATGGGTTAGAGCATACCAATATTCTAAACCACACCAGTTGATATACTATAATAAATGTGAAATTTTTATGTTTTTGTCTTTAAGTCACGATTTTAAAAATCCTTCACTGGTGCACAATGCTACCCATTCTTTAGCTATACAAAAAGCAGGAAGAACTGTAAAGAATTACTGGGATTAAAATCATTGGTGTGTAGGTGGCCAAACTGCACTGTTACGCTTGCTTCACAAAGGTAGAAGAGTAAATACAGACAGTGTACCCTGTGTCACAGCTCCTCTCCTTTCTGTCATTACAAGGATCATGTGTGATGTGCTCATTCCTCTGTATTACCTTCCAGACCATTTCCTTTCTTGTCTGCCTTAGTCACTCCATCTTTAAATGTCAGGCAACTAAATGACTGCAGTCATTCTCCATATAGGTTTCTGGCATTACTCATCTATTGGTAATTTCATTGTCTTTGTATATCATTCTCCTTCTACCCTTAATTCTAGGTTTCTCATGTCCTTTTCTCCATCAGCCTTCTACTTTCATATTCAGTCCCTAAATCTGGCTTTATAATAAAATTAACTCATTCTTAATCTCAATTTGATGAACATCACAATAATTTTCTTCTTCAGATCAGCACTGAATCCTTGATCCCCACCTGGACTGACATATCACATCAGTATATCCTGACTCCAGTTTTCTGTCAACCTATCAGTGACATTGATTCCTCGCACCCTCTCTTTTGCCTCTCATACACTTTATTTTAATTTTGGGGTAAACCATGGTTCAGTTGAATTCCCTAGTGTCCATAATTCAATGTAGATGTTACCAACTATGGCTAAAAAATAATTCAATCACTGTGACTGTGCTATTATCATCAAGTACATGGCTTTTAGACTTTCATGGTGATCATACTACATTTCAGAATCATTGAAAGCTAAAGAGATTTATAGATTTTATTTCTCTCCTATGCTTTTAATGCCTATAAGAAACAAAAAACATTTTAATGACTCATAAGATAATTTCTTGACCCATCACATGACAGACCAACATAATTTTGTACAAGACAAAAGTCATAGTTGACACACTCAATTTTTCCACAAAAACAGCAATTGCATAGTACTTTATTTGTTTATATAGCTAAATACAAGCTCCTTCAAGTTGAAGTACCTCAACAATAAAAAGTAGAGATAAAGTTTTATGTATCGATAATAGTAAATTGACATTAGATTGATTCTTGTTGTAACCTATGTCTAGGTTTGAAGATCTTCATTCCATTTGCCAATCATAATTTGTGGAAAACAAGACTAGAAACATGAATTTAATTTGCAGTGTTGCATTTGGATGTGCTATAAGGAAAGAGATGCTAATTCATTCATAAATCACGAAACATATAAGCTATTGGAAAACTAAGCCCATCATATGATAAAGAACATGTAAGAACAGGGAAGATGTTCATAATGACTACAAGTATACATGATATCCATTGACCAAAAATGTCCAAAGTGAACTTTTAACATTTCAATAAAATATCTGCTTGATTTTCCACAGAATAGTTTTTTTAATATTTTATATTATTTATAATATTTTATATATTTAATTTTCTTGGATAAACTTAGAATCACAGGAACAAAAGATGTTTTATATAATATATAGTTAACCTAATCAAACTTTGCTCAAGGAATAGATACAAATTCTTTTTGTAATTTTTTAAATTTTATTTTGAGTCCCAAATATTAGAGAAAGTTTGTACTTAAAGCCAGGGACAAATTAAATCTGATATATATATATATATATATATCAATTCTGCGATGTGCACCTAAAGCAGTTTTGTTTTCTTAAAATTCTGAATGTGTCTTCAAAAACAAGGCCAGGATACATATAAATAACCTTCACAACAATAACGATCTATTCATTCACTCAATGAGTAAGCAGTGTTTGGAGTACTGTGTTGTAGTATTTTCTCATTGGGACTGCCAGCCCACAAATAATGACACCAAGATTTATTACTAATTATGACAATTGAACGCTAGCTTAGATTTTTCTCAACTATCTCCTTTAACTTAAATTAACCCATTTATATTAATCTACAATCTTCCAAATGACATTACCTTTTGTCATACTGCCTATCTTGCTTCCTCAGTGTCTGGCTGGCAAATTCTCTTTTTTTCTTCCTAGAGTCTTCTATGTCCCCAGAAGTCCTGTCTAACATCTTCCTGCCTAACTATTGGTCATTCAGCATTTTATTACACAAATCACAACAATACATATTCACACAGTATACGAATATCCCACAACAGTCCTGATTTAGGCCTCTCTTTATTAATGTTTATTTCTTCATCTCCCTGTGTATTCATTTCTTATGTATATGCCTTTGTTTTTGTATATTTCTTCATTTCTGTTTTTTTGTTTGTTTTTTTGTTGTTGTTTTTTTCGAGACAGGGTTTCTCTGTGGTTTTGGAGCCTGTCCTGGAACTAGCTCTTGTAGACCAGGCTGGTCTCGAACTCACAGAGGTCCGCCTGCCTCTGCCTCCCAAGTGCTGGGATTAAAGGCGTGCGCCACCACCACCCGGCTATTTCTTCATTTCTGACTGCAGAAAATTGATTCATAAAATTAAAACATTGCTTGATCCGCATATACTTGACTTTGAAACCTTTGCTTTGAAACTTTTTGTGGATTTTGCTATGATTATCAGACATTAAGTCTCTTGGCTGTTGTTCACTTTACTGTCTTTTATGAACAGCTCTAAAATACGTCTTCAAGTAAAGAATTGGAAAATGCCTAGATTTCCCTGAAGGAATGCAACAAAGCTTAGAATTGAGCACTTAAATAAATGGAAGAATGCTCAGGACATCCAAGGCTAAGGTAAGCTAATATTGGCAAGCAGTAGAAGAATTGGGAGTAGCAGTCTCTGAACAAGAGAAATGCTGTACAAATTCTCTAGGGCACGGTCCTGATGGAAAACACTACTCTCTGTGAGGCTCTGTAAAGTAGTGAGTTTGTCTCTGTAACTAAGGAGACAGAAATGTAGTTCACAATTCTCCCACATCTTCCTTCCTTCCTTCCTTCCTTCCTTCCTTCCTTCCTTCCTTCCTTCCTTCCTTCCTTCCTTCCTTCCTTCCTTCCTTTTTCTTTCCTCTCTTTCCTTTCCTTTATTTCTTTCTCAAGACAGGGTTTCTCTATGTAGCACTCTGGCTGTAATAGTACTTATTCTGTACACCAGACTGCACTCAGAGTCTGGTTCTGCCTCCCAAGTGCTGGGATTAAAGCTTTGCACCACCATCACCTGGCTCCTCTCTTATTTCTTATATTGGCAGTTATTCTAACATTTGTAAATATCTTTTGTATATATGGAAAATAACTATTTTAAAACCCTTACAGGCCTTTCTACCTTATACTAGAGTACAATAATTAATTTACTTATTCATTCCTAAAGCACAAAAGATAGCTTTCTGAAACCTCTTGTGTTTCTGTACTTCTATATATGTATATGTATTAAGACCACATAAAAATCTGATAAAATATAGAGATTATTATTTCTAAAAATGAGCTGACAGTTCTGAAAATTATCTAAATAGAATTACAAACTAATGAATTAATTCAGAAAGCTGCTTAGTTTCAGAGTCATAGAGTAATCTGAAGACAACTAATTTATCTAGTATATTTTATTCTCATATCAATCAGGGTGCTTTTTTCCTTAGTTCAAATCATTGCAGCTCCAAAAATGAAGAAACTGAATCTGACACTTTATGAAGGTCAGAAACTATTTAAAGTTTTATTCCTTAAACAATAAACGTTCTTCAGAAAATCACATGCTTCTGCACTTTTATAAAACTGCCAGGCTATATGTTTTGTATATTTTTCCATTAACATTAGTGTTTGTTGTCTAATTTAATCTTACTAAATCTCATTCAAGGCAAAAGCTTGCAAAAGGCACAGGCTCATAAGTTGACTAATGTTTAAACACAGATAAAGTGTGTGTGTGTGTGTGTGTGTGTGTGTGTGTACTTTCACATTATTTTAGAAGGATGAGATTCATTTTATCCTATGCATTCCACTTATTATTAGAAACTTCTCAAATATATGACATAAAGAGAAGCCATGATACACCTTCAATTGTAAAGAATTCACCAATGCAAATGAGCAATGCAGGAAGATTTTTTTCCTTTATGCTTATCTTCTATAGTATCCCAACTTTTGAAAAGTTCCTAATACAAAATGTAACTTAATTAGTATTCATATGCATATGTATAAATACATATATGTATGTGTTTCTTATATATATATATACATATATGATATTTATTGTGAGGTTTAGCATTTTTGAGAAATGAGAGATTCTGAAAATGTATTTGATAACTGTCATATTTTAATGTAAGTGCTTATATTTCAGGCATTAAACATATGATCATTGAAATGAAAAAATAGTGTTTGACCAAGGGACATATAGATTTCAAAAAATAAAAAACAAAATTTTCAGCAGTACATATCAGGACTTCATGATGAATTTATAAACTTTATACTTGCATGTACTCTGGAAATTTATAAATATTGTGCTTGAAATTAAGTTCTGTTTAGATAAACTCAAGAATAAATTTGAAGATTGAACAACTAAGAGGATTCTACAATCAATTTAATCAAAAAGAATGAGAATTCTACTTCACATAAAAACATTATTTAAAAATATAAACTTGAAAGCAGCTATAGAGATGGCTCAGTGACTAATAGTTTTTGCTGATTTTCTGTAGGACCCTGGTTCTATTCACAGCATACAAATAATAGTTCACTTTTTTGTAATTTTTGGTAAATCCATCTCTAGATTATCTGACACCTTATTATACACTCTACAGGCATTAAACATACAAATAATTCTCATACTTACTTGAAAGCAAAACATATAAACAAAAGAATAAGAAATATGGTAAAAAAAATACAAGCTAGATATAGTGGTGAATCCATTATAATGCTACCACTTGGAAGGCTAAGGCAGGAATCACGGTTCAAGACCAGGTTAAGATGCTTCCTGGGATTCTCAATAAAAGGTATAATTAGGTCATCATCAGTTTAGCCTACACTGTTGGCATTTCTTGGAACTAATTTTGGTTTAATAAGCTCATGTAGTTCTGCTTGAAAGTCACTGAGATATCAAATTGGTTTTATTAATGTCCAACTGAAAAGTTAAACACGCTGGAAAAGTTGTTAAAACAGAATAATTTTTTTTCTGGATGTTATTACAGTTTATCATGACAACTCATAATCTTGAAAACAGAAATTTCTTCTAGATAAACAGAGATTGACACATTGAAATCCCAATCATAAAATATATTTTATGAAAAAGTGTTTTCTGAGGGGACCTGGCAGTGTGAATTATATTTATAATTACTTTAAAATATGAGAAAAATCAATTGATGGAATGAGTGGTAAGTAGTTGTTTGGCTTACTCAATCCTATATGATTGTAGAATGTGATGTCAATAATCTTTCGCCAGTAATCTTCCAATGGTCACTATGGAAAGTGATGAACCTATTATTATTTTTCTTGCCACGTACTAGTTGTAGTCATGACAGAGAAAGTTTTTATCATTAGTCATCAGAGTTAAATAAAGAGAGAAAAATTATGGATTGCATATCATCTTAACTCATTTACAGCATTATAGGTCTTGAAGAAAATGGTAGTATTGTTTAAAAAATTCCATACATTAGTAAGTTCATGCCATGTATTCAAGCCACATACACATTAATGTCCTGATTTATAAATTTTGGAGTAGAAGAAAAGGCTAAATTTCACTTTCAGATGGTTGGAATGTAGTCTCTAGTTGGCTTTCACTACCAAGCTGAGTAAATTGTGGCATGCCTCTATGTCTCTGAAATGGAGCAGACCCACTTAAAAATTATAGCTAATGGAGATGCTGTCACATTCTCTTTAAATAATGTTCAATCATCTCACGTACTCCAAAGAATTTTTATTTGAAGTAGTTATTCTGGAAATCAGAGACATGGAAAATGAGTGAAGTCGTTCAATGCTTCTGAATATGATGCTTCACCAAAGCTCCTACCCCAGACCAAGAACTACTTCTTCCCAGTTACTGTAGTCTGTGTCTTGTTTCATCATTTTCATTATATTCTTTCTACACTTCTTACCCTACATCTGCTGTTTAATATTTGCAGTCATTATCACAGACATCCGTTTTGTTTGAAATGGTTGCTTAAAAATTGTATGAAGGCCAACCCATCTCATTAACAATATAGTAACTTTACTAAATTTCCAGATTAGTTGTCCTGTGGCTTCAGATGCCTAAGGGCAGCAGATCTATGTATGTGATTTAAAATGAAGTCTTGTGTGAACATTTTCATTTGTTTTTCTCGACTTCCTAAATTATTATGTCACTCTTTTTTTTATTACGAATATTTTTTTTATTTGAAAAAAAAAGAAATTTCTGCCTCCTCCCCGCCTCCCATTTCCCTCCCACTCCTCCCTCTCCTCCTCCCCTCCCCCCACTACTCCCCCTCCCTCTCCAGCCTGAAGAGCAGTCAGGGTTCCCTGCCCTGTGGAAAGTCCAAAGTCCTCCCCCCTCAATCATGGTCTAGGAAGGTGAACATCCAAACTGGGTAGGCTCCCACAAAGCCAGAACATGAAGTAGGATCAAAACCCGGTGCCATGGTCCTTGGCTTCTCAGCAGCCCTCATTGTCTGCCAAATTCAGAGAGTTCGGTTTTATCCCATGCTTTTTCAGTCAGAGTCCAGCTGGCCTTGGTGAGCTCCCAAAGAATCAGCCCCACTGTCTCCACGGGTGGGCACACCCCTTGTGGTCCTGACTTCTTTGCTCATATTCTCCCTCCTTCTGCTCCTCCTTGGGACATTGGGAGCTCAGTCCAGTGCTCCAGTGTGGGTCTCTGTCTCTATCTTCATCCATCGCCAGATGAAGTTTCTATGGTGATATGCAAGATATTCATCAGTATGGCTATAGGATAGGGTCATTTCAGGTTCCTTATCCTCAGCTGCCCCAGGAACTAACTGGGGACATCGCCCTGGGCACCTGGGAGCCCCTCTAGATCCAAGTCTCTTCCAACCCTAAGATGGCTCCCTTAATTAAGATGTGTGCTTCTCTGCTCCCCTAACCAACCTTCCTTTATCCAAATCATCCCGTTTCCCCAAGTTCCCCCCTTTTGGCAGCCCAAATGACAGAGTGTAACATTAAAATCCTGATTAAACAAGATCATTTTCCTTTAAAAATTCTTTAGTATTTTAAAAAAAAATATCATTAAGGAAGATAGATATTAGTTCTTTATTGATCTCTGGCCTCTGTGATGTACCTGTTCTTTTAAAATTGTTACTTTTAGTCTATTAATAACAAAGTAAAATTTCATCTAAAAACCACAGGCAAAAAAATCCTCAATTTTCACTTTCTTAATATCTCAAATGTCTTCTCTTGCATCTGCTTTCATTTTTTTTTGTGAATGGAGAATAGCTCCCATGAGTCTTTGGGCTCTCTCCAGTGTTTAGTTCCATTGTTTTCCAGTTTAGTTAATTAGTTTCTAGAAAAGATTTTTGATACTGAATTATCAGTATAAGTATGATACTGGTGTTACTCATCATGGACTCCAATCCAGTTGCTGTCACTAAACTTGAAAACCACCCTGCTTCTAATGGGAACTCCTAGCTTGAACTCAGATGACCCTGAATAACATCCAGGTAACAGAATGTGATAAAAGGATGAAGTAATTAAATAGCTTCGTACATTTTGTCCACTTTTCTTTTGCTGGAATATAATTTCCTAGTTATGCTTTAAGAAGAGATTTCATAGGAATTTTTTTCTCTACTCTTTAAGACAAGTGCTTTTTACTCTAAATGTATTTTACACAATTCAGGTGGCTTAAAAGTCTCAATTAACTATAATGAAAGCTGACATCAAGATATTGACTTACATGTAGTCATCTTACTGTTGTCTTTACTAGCTTTGGGTTTCTGGGTAATGGTAGCAGCTGGTTGTTTTCTCTTCCTGAACAGCCAAACCTACAACTGGCTACCCTTCTGAGTTGCTACATCCTGGCCTATAAACCAGTCCTAGTCACTCAGTGCAACTAGGAAATGACCTATAGTTTCCACATAGAACTGCAACTATTCAGCCCACCACAGACCTGTTAGCCCTCTCCCTGTACCTGTTCTACCCAAAGTAAAACACAAGGGCTTGTTATCCACCATCCTCCCTTGCCACTTTCCCTCATTGCCTAAGCCTGATAATTTCCATCCTAGGCCCGTCCCCACTACCATCCTTTTGTCTTCTCCACTTCCTCTTCTCAAATATTTTCTCTTCTACTTTCTTGTATCTTGTGTGTTTAGAAAACATTTCTCATATAAGTAAAGACAAGCAATGCTCTTTGAGTTTTGCTAATTTTAATTAACATGATAATATCTAGTTCCATCTATTTCCTCCAAATGACAAAATTTCATTTTTTTCCTGGCTGAAGAAAACCACTCTCTTTCTCTTTTCTCTGTGTATGTGTGTTTTGTTTGTTTTGTTAGCTCAAATACCTAAATAATAGGACCAATTTAAAATAGTATTTGTCTAAATCATAGCTTTTTTTGACAAATCATTCAAATCTTGCTCTGTAATTCTGCCACACTAATTCTAAAAAGATGATATGCTTACCACCCACAAGTCTTTTGCTTTTATTTATTTATTTAGGTTTTTTTGAGACAGGGTTTCTCTGTGGTTTTGGAGCCTGTCCTGGAACTAGCTCTTGTAGACCAGGCTGGTCTCCAACTCACAGAGATCTGCCTGCCTCTGCCTCCCGAGTGTCTTTTGCTTTTTAAGCTAGAATACATAGTGATGAGTTCCAATTACAGAGGTTTCATGCATAAATGTCATTTCACTATATCTTATTCCTCTCCCTCTCCTATTATCTTCTCTTTCCCTTTCTGCATCTCTCTTGCTGGAACCTATCTCCCTTCAAATATCACCCTTTTCTGTTTTTTACGTAACATATATTCCATTACCAGTTCTTTTTTTTAAACCTTCTTTCTTAGGTTATTTTCCACACCTGTTACATGATAAAGTATTTCAATAGAAATCAGAAGTTGTTAATAAGATTGATCTTTTATTTTATTAAAAACTGAAAAGCAGGGAACCCTGATTGCTCTTTGGGCAGACGAGGAAGGGGGATTTGATTGGGGGAGGGGGAGGGAAGGGGAGGCGGTGGTGGGGAAGAGACAGAAATCTTTAATAAAAAAATAAAAATAAAATGAATTAAAAAAGTAAAAGAAAACTGAAAAGTTGTTTAACAGAAATTAGTGAGGTGAAGGTTTTTTTTTTAATTCAGTTTAGGATGATGTACATATACATAATAATATACATATATATGATTATGTACATGCAGGTGTATTTTACTTTCTATTTTAAACTATAATTTAGTCAAGTATTCTGTACTTATGCTGCCCAACTTTGCTTTTTACTCCTGAAGTAACTCAGGTCTGATATTGGTAGGCAGAGACTGCTTGTTCATTTCCTGACTGCCGAGACCCAAATACTAACACAAAAACTATATCAATTACAGCAGTATTTGACCAATACCTTAAGCATATTTCTAGCTAACTCTATTCATAAATACCATTGAAATGTTTTGTGACATGTTCTCTTAAAAGAACTGCAAGATTTTTGTAGCTAAAGCTGAGTCAGGAAACCTCTCTCAAATGAGATGTGCTTGTATCTAGCAAACAGCATACCTGTGAAAATGCTGCTACCAGGAAGCTGTACTTTTCTTACAGGTATAAGATGGAATTTCAGAGTTGTCTGATTTGCAGTTCTTTGATGGCTCAGGATGCTAAGCAATCCCTTAAGTGTCTTTGAGCTATTTTAGTTCCCTCTGTTGACAGTTCTCTGTTTAAGTCCGTACCCCAATTTTTTTATTGGATTATTTGTTCTTTTGATGATCAATTTATTAAGAATGGTCAAGATCAAAACCACTGATGACAACTTAACCAGGAAAGGATGTGAGGTAAAGGGAGCACTCCTGAATCTCTGGTGGGAATGTAAACTGGTACAGTTCTTTTGGATATCTGTATGGCGATTTCTCAGAAAGTTAGGAAACAACCTTCCTCAAGACCCAGCAATATCATTTTTGGGTATACACTCAAAGGATGTTCAATTGTAACACAAGGACATGTGCTCAACCATGTTCAAAGCAGCATTGCTTGCCATAGCCAGAACCTGGAAACAACCTATATACCCTTTGACCAAAGAATGGATAACTAAAATGTAGTACATTTTCATAATTGAGTACTACATAGCAGAAAAAAAATAACGACATCTTGAAATTTGAGAGCAATTGGATGGAGCTAGAAAACATCATATTGAGAGAGGTAACCCAAACCCTGAAACAAAATATCATATGTATTCATTCCTAAGTGGCTTTTAGACATAAAGCAAATAAAACCAGGCTACAATTCACAATCCCCAAAAACCTAGACAACAATGAGGACCCTAAGAGAGACATACATAGATCTAATCTATGTGGAAAGTAGAAAAAGACAAGATCTCCTGAGTAGTTTGGGTGCATGGCAACCATGGGAAAGGGTAGAAGGGGGGAGGGGAGGAAGCCAGGGGAGCAGAGAGAAAAATGGATTGCTCAATAAAGTCAAATAAAAAACGTAAAGAAGAAGCTGCGCTTGACTCTGTTCTTTTGTGTCTAGAATTACTTCTAAAGCTTTCTTAGGTTTTATGGGGAAGCAGTTGTCCTATTGGTGCCATTTGAAGGCTGAGACTGTTCATTCATTTCCCAGCTGCCCAGATCTGAATAGCAGCACAGAAAATATATCAATTACAACAGTATTTGGCCAGTAGCTTAAGCGTATTTCTAACTAACACTTACATCTTAAAACAACCCATAATTCTTGTCTGTGTTAGCCATGTGGCTTGATACCATGTATCAGTAAGGCATTCTCATCTTGTGTCCTCTGTGTCTGGGTGATGACTGCATACTGAGCCTTTCCTCTTCCCAGAATTCTCCTATTCTGGTCACCCCGCTTATACTTCCTGCCTGGCTACTGTCCCATCAGCATTTTATTAAACCAATACAAGTGACAAATCTTTACAGGGTACAAGATCATTGTCCCAGAATAGATGTTCATGAAATGATTTGTTTTACACATTTCTTTTATGACTACTGGGAGATTTACTTTTGCTTTGAGTCTTTCCTCGTTTTTGTTCGAAGTTTTCTGGCATGTTGTTGGAGGGCAGTAAGGGGTACGAGGGTGTAAAGGAGGATTATTACTATTGGAGTTTCTAGTCTAAGAACTTAGATATTTTAGAATTACAACGTGAATAGTGACCTTTAAAATGTTAAAAGGACTGACAAAAAATGGTAAAGTGCTAAACTAAACTAGCATTGAATATTCTATAAGCATCAAGAAAACACTGGTGGTTTAAAGATAAATCAGCTAAAGCTTTTTGTGGCTCAGCAGGGATTAATATACTTTGAATTACTTTAAGCCTTTAGGCTCAAAGTAGTTGTTATACCAACTACATATGAATCCCCGTGGAACAGAACTTCCTGTTTTGTCTCTTTTCTTGTGAATTTGTATAATGATCCATGCGGTATCAAGAGAGCCATGTGAAAACACATTGATTTCTCATGACCAAACCACATTTATGCCACTCATTTTGTTTCCACATGGTACACACTAAATTGAAATTACCTTATGTGCCTAGCATAACTGCTGATATGGAGCCTTCCTTGTAGTCTGGGGGTTTTCGGTTTCAATGTATGAGTTAGTTTTAACATAAAACTAATTATTTTTAATGAAGCAATTTTAATGATTCTTCTCACAGAATCAGGTGTTTACAGCTATCTTGAGGTATCATGCTATGTTTTTTTGTTCTTCCTGTGTTCAGTTCCCGTTTTTCACTGTTCTAGCCAGTTATTTCATACACATACTAAAAATCTCATTGGAGAATTTATAATCATATGCATTGTCTCAGGTGCTAGTGAATGGCATCAAATAAAACAAGCCTAGTCTTACAAAGTGTTAACTGAAACTGTCTGGGAGTGTACATATCTCCTCTAATTATTATTCCTCAGGTATTGTGCCTCCCTTTTCTGCTCATCATGTAATTCTTATTTCTAATCAAGAGCTTATTTTGAGATTTTAATCTACGGTTCTCATTCTATTTCATATTTCCTTTGCTGTTTTTATATTCATGTAGTCACAGAGCAAATGGAAGGTCCTGGGTATTCATCCAGTGAGACAAAAACTTGGCATCTTAGAAGGAATCTCATTAGGACTCAGGCTGGTGAAATAAAGCAGTGATTCCCAACCTTCATAATGCTGCAACTCATTAATACAGGTTTTCATGTTATGGTGACCCCAACCATAAAATTATTTCCATTGCTACTTCATAAGTGTAATTTTGCTACTTTTATGAACCATAATGCAAATATCTGTGTTTTCCGATCTTCTCAGACAACCCCTGTGAATGCTTCATTGAACCCCAGGTTGAGACCCACTGTCTAAGAGGCAAAAAAAAAAAAAAATTAACTACAGGGAAGCCCATCCAGCTCAGAAAGTAAGCAAATTACTAGCTTCGGGAATCCCTAAAATGACTTGATTTATTAAATTTTCCCTTCCCAAGAATATAGAGCAATAATTAGGGTTGCCTGGAAGAGGGTTGGATCAACATAGTATGGAAATTTTACTCTTCAACCTCTTGAGCTTCCTGCTGTCCGTGCAGTACATCCAAGTTTCCAGCTATTGTGAGCTGGCATCCATGGTTGGGTGATGCAAGTGTCTTTGAGTCAATTCTCCGTCTGTAAGGAGAATTGTAATACACTACATTCTTCATTCTGATTTTGTTTGCTGTGTCTGAGATTTTCTCTCATGTTGCCTTTTGTGCTGAAAATTTGTTCATGTCCTTTAATTCTTTAACTGACAGAAACCAAGTGAGGTCAAAACCCTAGATGGGAACAATTTTAGAAGTAATGTCACTTTTATTCACAACTGTTTTATGATAATGAGTACTGTTTCTGAACTTTCAAATATTTCCAACTCAAAGTTGACTAAATGATTGTTACAGGGACACTACTTTTTCTTCATTAACATAAATGTCATCTCTGTTATCTGTTTTTAAATCACACACATAATATAAATCTATTGTTATTAAGACAGCATAAAAGCACAACTGTCTAAATCCAATATTTTAGGACTAAACTTTCTAAAAGTTCTACCATTAAAGGCATATTAGGTAATTTAAGGTAAATAATTTTACTTATACACAAAAATAATACTAATTAAAAAAGCTTTCATTGAAGAAAGTAGTAATAGAAAAAGAAATTGAAGAATATAATATTTTCCCAGATACAAAATTTAGAACTGGAGAAACAAATGATCTTGAAGTACTAACATGTTTGTTCTCACATGGCTAGAAGAAAGGAATCAGATTTTACTATGACTACATTGAGAAATTGCTCGTAGCTAATGTTCTTGGGACTACTTCTCAATCTATCAAGAATTTCAGAGTGCTGGTTTCATACAACCCCAGCAGAAGTACAGAGTAGTCATTTCAAGAAGATGATGGGTGGAAATAATTCACTTCTAGAAATCATTTCAAGTCAGCACTGTCAGCATGAGCAATAGTTAATGGAAAAGTAGGCTGCCACAAAACCTTTAACCAAGTAATCAAGGCTCTTTTATGGTCCAAATATACTCCCCAGATATTGAAGTTTTAACTCTCAGTGAGATGATATTAGGAAGTCCCGCACCTGGCTAGTAGGTCTTCAGAGTAGAGTTACCATGAATGGAATACCATTATAAAAGCAGCTTCAGAAATCAACTTTACTTCTTCTTTCCTATGGAGGCATGATAGAAAGATCACTGACTTTAACCAAGGAAATACAGCACACATTAGATTTCCCACTGCCTTTGTCTGTGGTCATGAGAGAGGCACAGTTCTACACTATCACTCCCAGTAGCCCTAGGAGTTCTAATATTTTAGGGGTCTTGAATTAGGTCAAACCAAAATTGATGGTTACAGTACTGAAAAACTTTTCAGAACTAGTCAGTCTTGCAGAACAGAATCAGAGACTTGAGTGGAGATATTTTCAATATTGTTCTATGTGGTATCTAGGAGAGAAGTGCACAGGGAAAAATACACACAAGAGCATGCATGGGTCTGCACTTCCATATGACAGACCCACAGAAAGTTAGACAACTTAGGAAGGAAATACTGTCAGCAGCATTTACAATCAAATGTCTTTTAGCAGTTGTTCCTTCCTCAGCAGTCAACCAATTCAAAGACAACAATATAACAGTATCCAGATTTTCTTTGTATTTCCCGTCTTTACATGGAAACTAAGCCAGTGTAGATGGGTGCTGGGAGTGCTAGGTTTTCTCCTCAACCCAGTTGGCTAGTTTTGAGTCCAGCTATTGTAAATGAAGGCTGCACTTTATTTTCCTGGCCACTCAGACCTGAATAATCACACAGAAACTATATTAATTACAAGACTATTTTGCCGATGGCTCAGGTGTATTCTTAGCTAGTTCTTACATCTTAAATTCACCCATGTTTATTAATCAATGTATCACCACAGGGCTGTGACCAACTGGTAGAATTCCAGCATTTTTCTCCTTCATCAGCTACATGGTATCTGCCTGACTCTGCATTCTTTCTCCCTGCATTCAGTTTAGTTTTCCCCACCTAGCTCTATTTTGCCCTGCTGTAGGTCAAAACAGTTTCTTTATTAACCAATAGTAATAAAATATATTTATAGCATACAGAGGAGAATTGTATACCATCTCTCCTTTTCTCTCGAAATAAAAAAGGAATGTTTTAACTTTATTATAGTAAAATTGCATATAACAAAACAGGTATCAAGAATTATAGTTACATTATTTATTTGGGAATCTAAAGCTTCATAACTAATTTATCTTTTATCCTAACTAAGGAAAACTGTAAATATTACAATCTGTTTTTATAATGCCATTTATTATCTATTATTTATTTACTATTTATTATGTATTGCTGGAAAAAATATTTTTGTTTGTGATTTGGAAAAATGTACCACAGTATTTACATAAATTTATATTGAACCTTATTTCATACATGAACAATCCCTGAATTTCTTTCTTACAAATAAAGTTTTATTCATTTATTCTAAGTGGGCTATAAACACCTTTGAAAGTATTCAGAATCTTTAGAGATCAATAAATCACATGTGATAAAAATTGAATTTATCTTTTCTTACCCTTCACCCTTGTCAGAATGGCATCATCAAGAAAATAAATGAAAAATTTTGTTAACGATGTGAAGGAGAAGAAACTGTGGCAGGAATGTAAAGCAGTGCAGTCAGTATAGAAATCAGTGTCTAAACTTCTCAAGGAGCAAAGGGGGGGATTATATGCTCTCCAGGTATCACATTTATGGATCTTGGCCAAAAGAATTCTCCATCCTTTTACAGAGATCTTTGCATAGTCATTCTTATCTCTGCTGTTTTCACAATGCCAATGAAATACAATCAGCCCAGATGTCCATAAACATTAAACAGATAGTGAAAATGTACTATATATACACAATGAAATTTTAGTTTACAATAAAGAAAAATGAAATAAAAATTTTCAATAATGTGGATGGAAATGGTGAACATTGTATTAGTGAGATAAACAAGACTCAAAAAGACAAATATTGTGCTTTGCAATATTTGTACCGATCTTACCTTATAACAGCTAAACATGTGCTCACTACTACATTTATTAGCATTTACTACTGGTAGCTTACGAATCTGGAAAAGTACCTATATAATCCATGTTAATGGACAGCAGTGAGAATTTGTGGGATGGGATGGCGAAGACAACAGAACCCATGAGATTTCAAAGTGTGACAATATTAGGGGGATACAGGGACCAGGGTCCAGAGAGGAGAAAAAGAGAGAAGAGGATGTATAAGTGTATGTATGTATATGTGTGTGTATGTATATGTATTTAAATATATACATAAGCGTGTATACATACATATAATTTATAACTATGACATTATGAAACATACTATGTAAGCTAGTTAAAATAACCATTAAAATATTTTATACATGTACCCTTTTACTACTTCATGTTATGAACGATACTTTCCTCTGAAATATAATAGTATGCTGATTAGTGTTTAATATATACCCAACTTTGAATCTGTAAATCTGTCTTATTCATGTTTTTATTCTTCCATAATGTAGTGGGTCCTCTTAGAGGTATTTTTAAAAGTTGTACCCTTTTTAGGACTTTATTTGCACCTTCCAAAAATTAGAGATTTCCCTAATATTTTAATAAAAAATTATAAAAAGATAAAAATAAGAAAGTGAGATGTATTCACAAATAATTACTAATACTTTTCAAATAAACTTTCTTTTCTGCATACATATTAATACAAATAAACTTGCGTATTTCCTGAGTCAATATGAAATAAACTAAAGACTGTGTGATGGTGAAACCTTATGGTGATAATGTTGCTATCTTTTCTAGTAAAATTAACAAAAATCTTAGTATTACTTTCTCTATTTTGCTTTCAATTTCTGTGGTAAAACAACATGTTCAAAAACAATGTGGGAGGAAAGGGGTTGCTACAGGTTATAGCTTCTAGACCATAGTGAAGGGAAGGCTGGCCAAAGACCTGAAGGCAAGAATGGAAGCAGAGGTTGGAAAAAAAAAAAAGCCGCTGCCATATGCCTTTCTTGCCAGAGTTTGAACAGCCTGCTTTCTTAACCAGCCCAGAACAACCTCCTCAGGGAGCAGCACTACTCATCATGGACAACTCTCTGCTGTGTCAACAATCAATCAAGAAAAGACCTCAAAAACTTGCTAATGGGCCAGTCAGACAGAGACATTTTCTCAATTGAGGGACCCCCTTGCCAAATAACTCCCTATTGGTGTCAATTGATGAACGACACTAATTATCACATACATGCTCCTTGTGTCCGGATTGTATTCCAGTTCTCTGGACTACATTCATTGATTTCCCATTACCTTTCAAAGGAGAAAGTAAGACATAGTATATGACTCACTTTTGTTTTCTTTAGTTCCTTTTGCTTTGGCTTTTGTTTTGAATTAGGGCTTTGCTGTGTAGCCCCAGATTCCTCTTTTTTCCTCAATGTGCTGGCCTTATTTTCTCTTTACCTTCAGACTCTGGGAGTATAAACACAAAAACCAGTTAGTTGGTGCATAACCTACAGTTTTATCTTTAAATCCACAGTATTGAAGATTTTATGAGATCAAGTCTATTTTATTTGAAGTACCACATTTTTGTTCTATACCATGCCATTATTTGAGTTTTTCTAGTTCATATATTTTCTGTAAATATGTAATCTCTCTAAGTCATACTTTACACTTTATATTATCACTTGTATTTTATAAAATGTCTTACTCCACAACCTGATTGGCCCATAATCATTCCTGTTTACTTTGATTGCATAAGGTAGTAACTCTAAAACTATTTAAAGTAAGTATAAGCTTATTTTTTCCAAATTATTATGAAGATACATGCATGTTTTTTTCTATGTCTTGCAATGGTGACTATAATGCTCACTAATGGTTCTTAAATAGTTACTTTATTTCTAATTCTCCTGTCATTTATTAGCTGATGTTCTCTAAGGGGGAGCTTTCTTTCTTCAAAAAGACAAATAGCAGTTTTCCTTGAAAACCAATGAGACAACCCATTGCTTTCCCTTAGAAAGTAAATTTATATTTATTTGTAACTTCCCAAGACTTGGACCTATCACTGAGCTAACATGTAGCTAACATGTATAGTGTTTAAATACTACATAGTATACCTTACTTTTCAAACATGTATCCTTTCTATATGATAAAAAGCTTTCAATTCCTTTCCCTGATATTCTGAAATGATTACAATGTCTATAATCATCTCATTGCATCATAATATACTAGAGCTTCTTTTTTCTTACTATGCCCCGGTACTCCTTGAACTATCTTACCCTAGTATCCTCCACAAACTATGAACAATTAAGTTTCAGTTCTTATGAAAGCATTATTTTATATTCTACATATGTCTGAAATCAGGGTACACTTATCTATGTGGACCTGGTTTATTCCACTCATAAATAGTTCCATCTACATTGTAGTGAATGACAGGATTTCAAATCTATGATCTCTCAATACTATTCTACTCTGTATACATGCATTTTCATTATCCTTTCCTCAGTTGGCAGAAATTTACTTTGGCTGTTTCCCTATCTTGGTTATAAAAATGCTTCAATGTCTGTGTGAGTTAAGAAAGATGTTTACATAAAAATTTCATTTTCTTTACATATTTATGTATCTAGGATCCCTTAGTCACATGGTAGCTACACTTTAAAAAATACTGTTTTTCAGGATGGCTCTTCTAATTTATATTCACACCAACATGGGCAAGCAAGTCACTTCCTAGCCAATACTTGTTTCCTGTAGCCTTAGTGTTGTTAAAACAAGCTTATATATCTCTGTATTTTACTCATATTTCCCTGAACAGTAGGGATTTTTACTCTCTCTCTCTCTCTCTCTCTCTCTCTCTCTCTCTCTCTCTCTCTCTCTCTCTCTCTCTCTCACACACACACACACACACACACAAACACATACACACACACACACAAACAAGTTGTGTTTCTTTTTAATGAACTATTAAATAATGAATACCTATACATTCCTTATTTGGTTGTTTTACTACTGAGTTTCTTGAGTTCCCTAAATGCTAAACCTTAAACCCTTCTCACCTCAGATACGTGTATGTGTGCATATCTGTGCAATATATAACTTTTTAATCATTTTTTCCATTCTGTATATTTCGGTTCACTCTATTTATAGTTTATTTTTTACTCTATGGTGAAAAGAATTCTAGCTAGATATAATCGCATTTGCTCATTTTTAATTTTATTGTTAGTGCCTTTGGGCTAGATCCAAGAATTCTTTGCCTAAACTAATATTCTATGCCATTTTCATTATATATTTTCTATTATTTTTAAACCTTACATTAAGTCTTTATTGCAGTTCAACTTTATAATATAACTTGTGAGAGGAAAAGATCTAGTCACTGTCTGGATTTAGATATACAATTTTCCCAGGAATGTTTATGGATGACAGTATTCTCTCCTTTCTTTTATCCATCTATCTCCACTTCTCTCTCCTCTTGTGTGTGTATTATCAATAACTAGATGTAAATAAATAGGGATATTTTCAGACTGTCATATGTACTACCTCTCTGTGTTTCTGATTTTTCTTCAGCACCATGCTGCTGCATTTTTCTGTTTTAGTAGTCCAGTGTCTGTCTAGTTTTATTAGGCACCAGAATGCTACAGTCACAGGTCTGTGTTTGAAAGCAGGTCGTGGCAGTCCTTCAGCCTTATTCTCTTTCCTGAAGATTACTTTGTCTCTCTGAGGCCTTCTACACTTTATATTAGGATTTTTTTTCTATTTCTTTGAAGAATATCATGGCATTTTTATAAAACTGCAGATAGAGCCATGGAATGGGTGCACTTTAGCAACCTTAATGTAGTTTGTGTACCTGGAATGTCTTTAACATATGTGTTTCTCTCTTCAATGCTTCACAGTATTCATTGGAAAAATCTTTTACCTTCTAAGATAAATCTTTTTACAGCTTATGTTTATTTCAGTTTCATATTTTATTTTTATTTACATAAATATTGAAGACTGAATTTTGTCTAAATATAAATTTCAAGATATTTTAGAATAAATCACAGTCTATTGAATTTTAGAGTATGTCATGACATTTATTAGATGACAATAAACTTAACTAATTTTTTTATTAGTCTCAAGTATTGATTATTAAAAACTTTTGAAAATTATTCTTTTAAATGAATGTTATAACTGTTTGATTGCATTTTATTATTTTTGTTAGCATTTCACACAACTGCAAGTGCTTTTATGGGAACATCTAAAATATTCTTTATGTTATAATTCAGTTTTGTGTTCATATGAAATGTTTTGGACAAAACAGAGCATTACAGTTGCTTGTAATTACTGTCTGCCTTATATTTCACATTTTTATCATTGATAATCAACATTATTAAACAAAATCTGTGCTGTTAAGGCCTAGTCCAGTTCTCATGTGCTCGAAGAGAGAAGAAGAGATACACAGGATTACTGGTCTACAGAAATAGGAGCTCAAGTTCTTTTCGAATAAATTCCCACTAACTGTTTACTGTATCTGTATTCCTAGCTGTGCTACCTCATTGCCATTTGTGCTCGTTTTTAAGGATTACCAAGCACTAGCTCCTTTTTTCCCCATCTTTTTGTTCAGAATTCTGCCATACTAGCCAAAGGAATCTAACCACCAACTTGAATTTTAATCTACTCTATACTGCATTTTGAACTGTTATGAACCATTTCCTTGTCAGGGTATCATTTTGTATGTCACATGTAGAATTTCATCTTCTGTATTGATTAAAAGTATTTTCTTTTATGACGGCAAGATGAAAGCCTGGTGTCAACAGATGCTATAACCTAGAACCCTAGATGCAAAGACAGAAGAATCCCATCTTCAAGAAGAGCCTGAACTGCGTAGTGACATTGAAACAAGTCGCAGGTACATGATAGGAAATAAATAACCATGCTAAAATGTTAGTTGACATTTGAATTTCCAGTATAATAAAGTGAGAGATTTCAGGGTTGTCACATGATTGTCTGTCCTACTTGCTAACGTGCTCTTCTGGGTGTCTTATTTTCACTATACCAATAAACATGAAATAACCTTTTTAGTTGGGGAGGCATTTTTTCCTAGTATAGTATTGTCACGTTTAGCAAATATTCTCAAATGTAGTCAGACTTTCCTTTGTGGGACCGGCAACTCCCCAGTAATGACATGGAGACATTATGCATTACAAAAGCTTGGTCTTTAGCTTAGGCTTGTTCCCAACTCACATTTATAACTTAATTAACCTGCTTTTATGAATCTACATTTTGCCATGTTCCTTGTCCTTCTCCTCTGTACTTACATCTGAGTTGCTTAGGGCCTTGCTGTTAAGGCACCTAGATTCCTTCTCCTCTTCCTCTCTGTCCCCACAAACCCAACCTCTCCTCTCCTTCCTAGCTAGTGGCCAATCAGCTCTTTATTAAACCAATCAGAAGGTGCCTTGGCAAAGACACAGCTTCACAGTGTACATAAAGTTTATCCCACAACAATCATGCATTAATAGTTAAGCACCTGTTTAGTTTAGTCTTTGATATTTAGTTTGCCAATGTTGGGATTTTTTTGTTTGATACCCACTCATATGACACTAAGCATGCTACTCTGTTTCTCTGGCAGTTTTTGTTTTATTTGGTTTTTGGATTTATATAAGCACACATTTGCATATAATGTTTAAGACCTCCCTTCATGGCTGTCTTCACTGCAAATCTGAAATACCTTCTGTTGCCATTGCTTTATTAGTCAACTTTCTAGTATTCTTAACTGCAATTTCACTTTCTAAATTTATTATAGCATTTAAATTTGAAGAATGGCATTGTCTGTAGTAAGAGGAGCGGCCTGGCTGTGCCCCTGTACCCGGCCGCCCGCATGGCCCAGCTTAAGCCCAGGGAGATTCTAGCCTGCATCTGCAGGGACTGGGAACATCATGGCGACTCCTTCTGACTCAGCTTCTCTTTCCCAGAATCCTCTCTGTTTACTCCACCCACCTAAGGGTTGGCCTATTAATGGGCTCAGGCAGTTTCTTTATTTTAACCAATGAAATCAACAGATAAGATACAAGACCCACCTCCATCATTTCCCCTTTTTCTGTTTAAACAAAAAAGAAAGGCTTTAACTTTAACATAGTAAAATTACATAAGAGTTTTGTTGTTTGTTGGTGGCATGCCGTAGAGAGATTTCCTGATTCAGCAACAGCAGCAGAAAAAAAGCTGCGTCATTTTAAAGTGCGGCTTCCTGGGGCTATGCTGCCAGCGTGAACTCGGATTTCAAAGCATTTCAAAATGCCGCATACTCAGTCTCAAACTGCTGAGTGCGGCTCCAATGTGGACCTGCTGTGTGCCTGGAACTGTGCTCAGCTCAGGTGCACCAAATAGATCTGAGGCAGGAGCGGCTCAGCTCTGCCATACTGCAGTCTCAGGCAGGAACTACCGTAATTAACTTAATGACAGCGCACTTAAGGTTTCTACTGGGCAGAATGCAGGCGGTACCGTATTAACTGTACAAGAAGCAACTTAACTTTTTAAGAACTGCTTAACATTTTAAGAAATGCTCCTGGATAGTAAAAAAAATTACAGATTCACAATAAAACAGATTCAGACAGACCACTAAATGAGTCACAATGTTGGATAAATGTACGTGGGCTTGAGAGAGAAATAAATATATATAGAGAAAAAATAAAGTTAATGCCTTTAAAAATAAAAAGGTTAAGTCTTTAAAGAGACAGAGTACAAATAGTTAAGAAAATAAAAGAAATAAAGAAAAATAAGCCACGTAAAAATGAAAAATTCACAGAGAGTCTGGATTATGTACATTGTGTTTTCTTTAAGATTTTTGACTATGAAGGAGCTAAGTACAGAGAGACATTTCATTATATGGGCTGCCAAGTGGAACCAGAATGGATATCATGAGGGTATGACTTCAGAATTTGGGTCTAAGGATATGATGCTTCGGAGAGGGTCTTCTTTTGTTTTCACAGAGGACCAGACCCTATGGATTGCATCTATTCCGATATGGTATGATAGACCACGCCCTCCTGAAAGGTTGCTGTGAACACCCTCAGAAAATTGCTTCGCTCAACTGCCAACTGAGATGAAACTATCACAGGTTATACCGTGAAAGACCTAATTAACGACGCCCCCATTCAGCAGGAAGCAGTTTGGAGAGAAAAACTGCACCCATGTTCCCAAATACTGTTTATAAATGTTTTTTTTTTTACATTTAAAGGGGGATATGATATAGATATGAATAATTTGCATTGGTGTGGATTTTAAAGTCAATTTTGTTATATGTATATGTATTTCTGATCTTGATTAAGGTATTATGATTGTGTAGTTCATTTTTAAAATGTAATGTATAATTAGGAAATATAGGTTGTTGTTAAATAATCGTAAATAATAGTCAAGCTTGTAGTCATGTTAGATCTTCTAGATATATGGAGATATATTTCAATTAGATAGGCATTCTTCATATCTTTCAAGGACTGCAGAATATGGCATTTAATGTTTTAATAATTTAGGGCTTTTCATGACAATGAGACACGTCTGCTCCTGGCAGCACCAATCTACTTCGAGAGGAAGATGGGCATCGAAGAGGATCCTTATGGAGTTTGATAGCCAGCCATTGGGCAAGAGACTGTTCTTGCCTGGACTATTGCATAAACTGGACACAAAGAACCCGCAGAGAGAGGACTGCTGAACTTGCCTAAAGGTGAGATGATCTTTCAGGGTTCCTGATTCATAAAAGAGTCTACAAGACATTCTGCAGGACGCAGGACACAGCAGAAAGTGACTGAACTGTCTTTGGAATTTCCTGCTTCATGGAAATGTCTGCTGGATACTATGGGCCTGGAGGCCGAAGATGGATGCCCCAACTGTACAGAGGAACTTTGGGTGACTGTCCAGGCAGCGAGATGTCTCTGTCATTTCTAGAGCGTTTGATTTCTTGTTTACTTAGGTAGTATTATATCCTTCTGGAGTCTTTGATGGAGTTGAAGAATGGATAGATAGTTATAGTTTTCCTTAGTTATGATAAAAGATAAAATAGATATAAATATTGTAACTGTAATTCTTACTTGATAACTGTTTTGCTATATGTAATTTTACTATGTTAATATGAAAGCCTTCTTTTTTGTTTAAACAGAAAAAGGGGAAGTGATTTGGGAGTGTCATATATCAATCTGTTGATTTCATTGGTTAAAATAAAGAAACTGCCTGAGCCCATTGATAGGCCAACCCTTAGGTGGGTGGAGTAAACAGAACAGGATTCTGAGAAAGGGAAGCTGAGTCAGTGAGCCGCCATGATGCCCGCATTCCAGACAGACACAGGCTAGAATCTCCCCGGTAAGCACACCTTGGGGTGCTACACAGATTAACAGAAATGGGCTAGTCCAAGTGCAAGAGCTAGCCAATAAGAGGCTGGAACTAATGGGCCAGGCAGTGATTAAAAGATTACAGTTTCCGTGTAATTATTTCGGGGCATAAGCTGGGCCATGCGGGCGGCCGGATACAGGGGCACAGCCAGGCCGCCCCTCATTACTACAATTGTCACTTCTTATTAAATTAGTTTTATTATTCCTGTGCTTTTAGTGAATATTTTTTGTCAAATTAAATTTAAAATGACATTCTTTTCATTATTTTATTTTTTATTTGTAACAGGATCTCATGTTGCACAGGCTGGTCTCAGACTCTGTGCAACAGAGGATGAACTTCAAATTTGAGTCATCCTGCATCTACTGGGATCGCAGACTCATACCCAGGTCTTGGAATGTTAGAAATCACACCAGAGCCTGTTAAATGCAAGGAGTTTATCAATGAAGCTGTGACACCACCCCCCCCTCCAAATTACTTTCTTTCCTCTGCAAATAATTAACACATTTTTGTTTAGATATGCGAGCATGTTTAAACTATTTTTGTGAAAATCTGATCAGACTTGTAGACTATTTTTGAGTTAGCCATTCTGTTACCATTTTTTCTATACCTATTTCCCCTTGACTGTCTATGTTTTTCATTTAAGTTGAATTTCCTTGGTTCTTTTCCTTCTCTTCTGTGATTCTATTGTAGTTTTGGCCTTGCTGTGCTCCCTTGTGTATACTGTAATTTAGTTTTCTCTGAGAAAATTGCAACTTGTACTTTCTTTACTGACTTGAAATTCTATTTCACATCTGCCTGGTATTTGGGCATTTTTATTCTGAGAGTTTGAATTTCTAGTATCTGTAACATGTGATTCTTATAAGATCATTGCATTGTAATTTTCCTCTGCTTCATATCTTTTAGTAAAGGCTTTACAGTAGAGTTTTTTATTCGATATTCAAGAACTTTCCTTATTTCTTTCTTTTTGCAACTTCATATAAATGTTTAGGTTTTTTTTTCTTTTATTCACATTCATGTGTATTGAACTTTCCCACAAATTATGGATAGGATGAAGTGAAGATGAATACATGAACAGGTTTCTATCTGAAGAGAAATTATTTTTCCCCATTTGTATAGTACCGCATTGTCTTTAATAAATAAATAATTTTGTCTCTGATACTTTTAACTTTGCTGGCATTACCTTCCTAGATATTTTTATTGCCCACCTTAATCACGAATATTCTCAGTGCCTTATTTCCATTCCAGGTACTTAATTATCTACCTTTGCTATCATTCATGACAAGCAATTGGCAAGGCTCTTTATTTTATGTCTTAGATACACAGTCAACCACATCTCAGATAGTTTCCCTGATTCTATCTCATCAAGTTTTTTTACTGTGGTCAAGCTTCAGTGGACATTATCTCTATTCTACTTCTCTTGTTTCCGAGGACACCATTCTCCTTTCCTTGTGACCCTTACTAAAGTTCTTCTGTTGTGTTAACATTAATGACTACTACATCGGTCTTGCATATTTGTGGTTACTTATATATGAATTTCATTTTTCATTATTATTGTGTTGGCAATCTTTGTGAATAATTGTAATTCTTTTACATTAGGGGCTTCATAGTATAGATCTACATGTTTTCATTATTCTAATGCTACAAGAAGAGAAATTATAAAAAATTAAAAATCCTCTATAAAAACTTTCAATTTTTCTGGGCAGTGGTGGTACATGCCTTTAATCTCAGTTGTAGGGAGACAGAAGGAGGCATAATTCTGTGAGACTAAGGCCAGTCTTATCTCCAGACTGAGTTCTAGGACATGTTCCAAAGCTACATAGAGAAACCTTAGGTCAAAAAAAATTTTTTTTGTCCCAGTCAACAGTCTTTGTTGTCAAGAGAGATAGCAGTTAACCTTCAAAAAAAAATTTCATGGTCAACATGTTTGTAAAGTTTCTGCTGAAATAAATGATGCTTTCATTTTTATGGTCCAGTATGTATGCTCCAACATTGCTTCAGAAACTATTGCTTATATAAGTAAACTATACCAGTAGCTTTAACATTTGAATTCATTTGTAAGCAATGTTCCATCTTTCTAGTAACTCATTGACCTAATTTTTGAGAGGGATTACTTTATAATACACTAATTTCTCTACCTTCATTTATTTATGACTAGAAAATGACAGTTAATATAAAATGTACAAAACAATAATTATGAAAGTGCTTATATAATATTAATCTATATTTCTAATAATAAAATTCTATGTGTATTATGATATTTTGTTACTGTTACTATGAAATGGCAACAAATTTTATAAATTTAGAAAGACACTGCCTGAAGCAGTTGAACCAAGAGGTGAATGACTGGCTTCCCAGCACAATCTCTTGGCTCTAGAACCTAGGCCCCAAGGCACACCCTATGCCCCTCCCCACCTATTATAGCCACACTATCTCACAGAAGGCATGATTCTGTGGGCTGGCTACTCTAAGACCATCCATTATCAGACTCTATCATCTACATGGCCCACTCTGTCCCCCAAACCAAACCACTCACCACATCATCAGTGGCCCTTGGAGGCACAGGTATGCCTTCACTGATTGGAGTAAGAGATGAGTAGACACCACTGCAAGAATACATTCAACAAGATAAAGAGCAATATGACACCACCAGAACCTAATGGTTCTACAACAGCCAGACATGAACACCCCAACACAGAAGAAGTTGGTTGTTTTTAAAAGAGCTACATGCTGTGATACTAAATATCGATAGATGTGTGTCTAGTATGGATGATTGTATTCATGGTAGGGAGTTGCAATAAACTGATCAAATTTCTTGACAAATTTCTTGAAAATTTCTTGAAATCTACCTAGAGATTTTTGGTCGTTCTTTCAAATCTATCCATTGAGAGGAGAGGGCTCAGAGGTTAGAACCAGAAAATTGGTACTAGTATAGATTATCTCAATTCAAATAGTTTTTTTTAGGCTTGATGATGGTAGAAAAATAGTAATTATTAATGATTTATTATTGTGGAACATTTATCTCAAAGCTTTATTACAACATTTAGTGTTTAGACAATGTTACTTGTTCATAGTCAATTTGTTTTGTATTTGATTTGACTATTCTGACTTGCAGGCTATCTTCTTTCAAGCGTATGATATACATTGACTATACTCCACATATCCCCTTCCCCGATATTCCAGACCCATTCCTGCTAGACAGTTGCAATTCCACTTTCATGTCACTTATTCAGGCATTATTTATATGTCTACATAAAATCTAGGAGCCACGGATGAGGGAAAACATCTAATGTTTGTCTTTGGTACAAATAATGGCAGACTGTGAGCTCCTTCTGCAGCTACTGCTCCATGGCAGCTCCCTGATTCTGTTTGTGCAGATGAATTTTATTTGTTTTTTATATTTCTTTACATTTCATGCAGTATTTTTCTAATGAAATCAAATAAATGAGTTTTAGAAATGTTAGATTTAAAATTGACATTGATTTGTAAAATGTCTTTAAAATGCTTAAAATTTTGGCATTTATCTTTCCTCCAAGGCAGCATTATCACATTAGGAAAACAGGAATCTATCAACATCTGGGTCCTAGGGGAGATATTTTGATAGATTAAATGTTACCACTCCTGTGTAAACCACACAAGAAGAATTTTTTTGATAGAGAATAACAAAGGTTCAAATCAACTCACTTTTGCTTTCTTTCATAAAGAATAGATACTAATTAATTTAAGGAACATACTTGCCAAAATAAGAAATGGAAGCTGAATAGATGAATAGATTGTAAAGAACTTCTGACTTGTCTATCAGATTATTTTCTTTGGGAACTATTGCAGTAAGGTGTTAGAGCAATAAAATCAATCTAAGTCTGTCACAATTTATTATCATAATAATTCAACTAATGTGGGGTTCTTCTGAACCTCTTTTTGTTACACATAGTCAACTCCTTCCTGGGACATCATGTGGTCTTTTGCATAAGTCTGCTTCCTAATCTTTCTCATCAGTGGACTGGTTATAGAGGACCATAGTCCACCTTAACCACCACGTTAATCTCATTAAAGCTGTGACTTTTATGTACACTCACATTCTGAAGTTTTGGTGGTAGAAGCTAACATATTACTTTAAAGAAGGATAGAATTCAGTATAGAGCAATCAGTAATTTATAATTAGCATGTAGCTATGAATTCACTATGAATAACCACAGATTCACCATGTTTGTAAATCTGCTCTGAGAAGTTGAAGCAGAAGAATTGGTACTGAGTAAACAGGTGGTGTAGAGATTTATGCTACCCAAGAATACCTTTATAAATGTTTTGCACTTAGAATAATTCTTCTCTGTCTCAAATGCAACAATAAAAACAGTTCAGAATAAAAAATGGTGACCTGGATAGCCGGTCTCACAAAGATGTTTTCTATGCATAGAGTGACTGTCTTGTCCATGACATCCACAGTAATGAATTCCAGGGCTACTGCTCTCTGACTGCAGCTGAGGTGTCACTCCGTAATGCTGAACTCCTAGACGCATTTATCAACATTGGCTGACATTAATGACCAGGGACTATATTTTAATCTTACATTTCATGCACAATTAAAAATAATTAAAACAATGTGGAATTCATATGCAAGTATGTCTTGAAGTAATTGCATATGCATTCAAATTTGACAAATACTACTTAAGTATAATTCAGAGTGTACTCAGTTAACCTTTGAGAATTGTAATCCTATTTGCTTCTGTTCCTCAGAAACATAATTTATGTTAGCTTACCTCAACCACCATTCCTAAAGATAAACTAAATGTTTAAACTGTGAAACTGTGGCAAAGCAGTACTGAAGTTGCCATTTCAAACATATATGTATACAGAAAAATTGTATTTATGTACATGTATGTCTCAAAGTATTGCCAAGAAATTCTAAGAGAAAAAGCAACCTGTCACTATCAACAGTGATAAGCATTGAGGCAAGCATTGTACTGGTGCATTGGTGTCTATCTTACACAGATATCAGTTACACGAATATAGAAGCCCATATTAGTCTAACATGAACTTCTTCTCACGTAATTAGTTACATCTGCTAAGCTTTACATACAAATTAGAACATATTCTGAGCTATGTTTTAACACCGGGACTAATTTTGAGCAATTGGCATTCAAGTCTTATCAGGTGGTATAGAGAACATATGCTCCTGCTTTTTCCTGTGATACTGTCGCCACATCGGCTTTTCCAAATCTCTGTAGGAGGTGTTCTCTACTTTCAGACTTTAATTTTAGAAATTCAAATGAGAAAGTAGTGAAAGTCCAATGTCATAATTTGCACTTCCTTGATACGTGGTACATTATTTTCCTACTTTAAATTATGTTGCTTCAGTTCTGAACTGTAGAGGTTATTTATGCATCTGTGATAAAGTTCCTTTAAACATATGCATGTGTTAGCTGTGTATACACTAGTGTTGTGTTTGTGCACTTGTCTTTGTGTGTGATATGAATGCATATAGATAGAACATAAAATATGAATATTTTTCCAGTATGGATTAACTTTTCATTTTATTTTTTAATTTTGTGTATGTGTCTATGTGAGTATAGGACATGATTGCAGGTGTTTTTGGAGGTCAGATAAGTGGATCTGATCACCTCAAGCTGGAATTAGGTGTAACTGGGAACAATGTAATTCGAGTGCTATGAAGCAAATCAAAGTCCCCTGGAAGAGTTGAATGTGTTCGTAAATATTAAAAGATAAGTGCTAACTTATCTTTTTCAAAGTAATTTCAATTTTCTTCTATGATGAGCACTCATTTATGTAATGTACAACAAAATTTTAGTTCAAGTTTAGGAAAAAACTAACAATTAATATTTTTCTTTGTCCATGTACAAATTTCACAGCTTCTGTCTATAAGTCGAGATCTATGGTCAATTTTAGAGTTATATAATAATCAGGGTTTTCCTCATATTGTGCTGAATAGTTAATGACAACCGGACAAAAACTAAAGTCATCTCAGAGGAGGGAATATCAATTAAGAAAATGCTTCAGAAGATGCACCTGTAGGCAAGCTTGTGGGGCACTGTTTAATCAGCTATGGGGGAAGAGGGTAGAGCCCACTGTGGGTGGTTCCATCCCTGGGCTAATGGTCCTGGGTTCTGTAATAAAGCAGGCCAAAGGGGAGAGTCCAATGATTTTAAAATGTGTATGGAATTTAAACTATCTAAAACAAACAAAACAATTGTAAGAAAGAAAATAATTTGAATACTTGAACAAAACCCTTCCCCAACCCTAACTTTTGACTTTCTAGAGCTTTTCTTTTTTTTTTTTTTTGGTTTTCCGAGACAGGGTTTCTCTGTGGTTTTGGAGCCTGTCCTGGAAACTAGCTCTTGTAGACCAGGCTGGTCTCGAACTCACAGAGATCCGCCTGCCTCTGCCTCCCGAGTGCTGGGATTAAAGGCGTGCGCCACCACCGCCCGGCTACTAGAGCTTTTCTTAAGGTATAAGTATTATCTCAAAATTTATGACATTAATATATATTAATATATTGTATAATCTATGAGATTGTAATATATATTGTAATATGTATTATGGAATAAAGTAAAACCTTTTCCCCAACATAACATATGTCCTGGCTTCCATCCTAAAGTCAACACATGTTTAATTTTTTTCAGCTGTTTTAATTCAGTAGTTTTTTCTATTATCCAATATCTCTCCACAGCCATTGCTTCTTTTCATTGACATTCATAAAATTTAAAGTCAATAAAGCACTGAGTAATATGTCTCTGGGGTCTTTAATACCCCTTTATGTTAATTAAGCATGTCTCTTAAGTGAGATACCCCTTGAGTGAGTTACCAGGTAGGGGATTGTATATCATGGCTATTATATCAAAATAGCATAGTGTATTAATTAAATACACGTAAAAAAAACATTTTAAACCAATTTACAGAATTGTTCTGTTGAATGTGCATAGGTGGTGCCCTTGGTGCTTACAGCTGTTCTCCCTCCCTTTTTCTCTCTTCTTCTCTAAACCTAAGGATGCTTTGTAGAGGAAAATCCAAAATGTCTGTCTCATGTCAGAAGAGAAAAAGAAAGAAAGAGACTGAGAGAAAGAAACAGGCAGACAAAGACAGTTAGTTTATGTTAGTTTACTTTGATACTGTGAAAATAACTGGTGGTTGTAGTGTCTGCTTTATAAAGTTCATTAAAATCTCATGTAATTGATATCATTTTGTTAATGTTAAGGTTCTATTACTATTTTTAAATGCTATGCACCCATAATACAGATATCAAAAAACATTCACTGGACAAATGAGTATTCTGAAGAAGAAGCACAAATCATCCATAGAAAAATGATTCATGAAAAAAGTTAAAATTTGCCTAACAGTGTAGCACATTTTCAACAGAACAAAATTTTCATAAATCTTCCCAAATATTTATTTCTGCTGCTCTCTATAAACAAAAAGGCAATTGGTCTTTTTGTGGTCAAAATTCAATTAAAAATCAAAGCTGGCTTGGAAATTGGAGCATGGCTCTCTCCTTCTCTAAGCCCAAGCATGCTTTGTAAAGGAAAATCCAAAATGTATGTCTCATGTCAGAAGAGCCACTTGGTCTGGGACAGAATCTCATAATCCTTTGGTTTTATTTTGACTTTATACACCTTTTCTTAAGGAATAAGTATTATCTCAAAATTTATAAGATTACTACATTGTATTAATATATATAAACTTTTTGTTGTGATACTAATGGTCATATAGAGTACTAACTAATTATAGAAATAGGCTTCATCTAGCTTTCTGTATGTGATTTTAGATTTGATTCTGAAGCAATTAACTAGGAACTAAGTTTATGTGCCCTAGATATACTAAATAGATTGTGGTCCTTTAACCTCTCTGAGATCTGCTGCATATGACATTTAAAATGTAAGTTTGCTGCAGTGAACTGTAACTGTTCCTAACAGCAACCTTTGAAGTTTCTAAAAGGAAGATGTGGCCCCACAGCAATGGTTCCACCTGGACTGTGATAATGACATTAATCTGACAAACAAAGATAAGTTTTGAACTACAAGCTTTTCAGGACAACTTCAAAGCTTCTAGATAAGAGGGACCAGTCCCACAGCCTACTCTATCCAAGATATCAAACAACCCTGCACTTTCTGATTACACACAGACTGGACACCAAATGTTACAACTAGTTTTCCCAGTACTTGACCATTCTCTCAATTTTATCAGGATCCCCTAAAGAATCTGTTATACCTAGACAACAGGAAGTAATTGTCAGAATACAATACCCAAATTCATAAGAGGTGGGGTAGGTAGTTTTGATCATTCTGTGGGTTATGAATATTTCTCATAGTACTGGGATTGGTTGCGAATTATGGCTGGCTGTGAAGAGGGAGGAAACTAAACAAGGGAAAGTGGATTTAAGGATCATTTTGGGATATGGAATGGAAAGGATAAAGGGTAGAGTATTGGATCTGCTTTAAACTAAAAAGAAATTATCAATATCAAATATTTTACATTCATATTGAGTTTTGGATGTTGATACAAATTTAAGGTTATTTTTGTTATTCTGTTTCTATGTTTCTACTCTTGTATAATGTATTTCACCTATTCAACTCATTTAAAAATGTAACTTACAATTAAGAAATACAGGTTGGTAATTAGATATCTAGAATAACATAGTCATGGTAGGTATGTTTTTAAGGTTAGACAAAGATATACATGAGATAAATAGGTGTCCTTCAGACACTTAAGAGACATACAGATGTGACATTTAAGGTGTTTTAATAACTTGAGGCTTTTCATGATAGTGAGATTCATCTCTTCCTGGCAGCACTAATTTAAATTCAAAAACAGATGACTGATATCAAAGAATCACCATATGGAGTTTCCTTTTCTTGTGGCAAAATTAGTCCCTGAGCAAGAAGCTGCCCTTGCCTTGACTGATGACAGTATGTTGTCCAAATTAGTTGAGTAGGACACAAAATAAGGTGACTGTCAAGTTTTGCTAAGACAAGGTAGGACAGCCCTTCAAAATTTTTGCTTTACACAAAAATCGGTCAGATATTCTAGGCCTGTAGACCAAAGATGGATGCCTCACCATTGCAAAAAAATCTTGGGTTATTCTTTCATTTCTGTAGTTTGTAAGTTGTTTGCTCTCTACTTCCCCTTTCACCCAGTAATATTTTATCCTTGTCAGGTCTTTGATGGGGTAAAAGATGGGATATTTATAGTTATAGTTTTCCTTGTTATCAAATTCAGAAAGGAAATTCACAAAAGAGGCATAAAGTGGTGTAAGAGTTCCTTCTGTTTATGTGTTGCTTTCATTAGTTAATAAATAAAGAAACTGCCTTGGCCAAGTTGATAGGGCAGAACTTAGGTAGGTGGGGAAGACAGAACTGAATGCTGGGAGGAAGAAAGACGGAGTGGGAGAGAAGACACCAGAATCAAACATGCTGAATCTTTCCCGGTAAGCATTGCCACATGGCAATGCATAGATTGATAGAAATGAGCTAAATCAAAATGTAAGAGTTAGCCAATAAGAGTATAAAGATAATGGGCCAAGCAGTGATTTAATTAATTCAATTTCTGTGTGGTTAATTCTGGGCTAAGCTAGTTGGGCAGCTGGGATGAACAAGCAGCCTCTCCATGCAACAGTAAAGTGTATAAGTTTGAGAGACATAAAAACCTTAAACTGTTTATCTAAAAAGATATTTTGGTGTTGGCAATACAAGTTATAATAGAAACTAAATTAGGTACCAAATTTTGTATTCGATAAGCAGGATAGATAATAGAGTAGTTTCTCTGAATTTGTCAAATACAAAAGAACTGGACATTGTGAATGGAATCCTTCCTTGATAATTGGTTTTATTGTATGTAGTTGAACTGTTTTAGAGTTAAAAATCCTTTTCTTTATATTTGGACAAATAGGGGGAAATTTTGGGGTATATTCTATTATATTTGAGCCCTGAGTCTGCTTCTGTATTAAATAAATATAATTAGCCTTGGGTCAGAAGGCTAAATTAGCAACTAGTGGACAGAAAGTAATCCTAGAACATCAGGGCGATCTGGAAGAGATAGAGGAATTCACAGGAGTCGTAGCGAGGGATTTAGAGTGGTGTGTCTGTATCTGTTTGGATGAGCAGCAGGATACTCTGTGCCTTTCAACCTCTCTGAGCTAACATTACCTCAGTTTTGACCCTCAAGTTTTATTTATAAAGAACATGATTAAGATTAGGTTAAAGTTACCTTTAGTAGCAGAGACAGAGCCAGTGACTATGGGAACAGAATTCCCAACAGGCTGAAGCCCAGTCACAAGGGCTGCTGCCAGAGGAGCGACTGCTAACTGCAGAATTGCAACTGCTGGGTGAAATAGCAGTGGGTTAAGGAGAAGCTGCTGTGTCCAAGTTAAAACAACAAAACACTATTCTAAAAATAAAAGTTTCAAAGTCTCGAAAGATACCTTTTAACAAAAGATATATAGTCTGAAATAATCATAGTAAATGATGTCTCTTATATTTAATCAAGAAAACAATTTTTTTTTTAAAGTGAAATAGTACTTGACATGTCTTAGGGTGGTGAATGTGCCAAACAAGATCAGCAGTAAATTCTGGTAAGAAAATAGAGCAAGAACTCTACACATTGCTCTTGGTACAGATGTTTTGTCAGACAATATGACAGTTACTTGCAGAAACCACCATAGTTTGACAATACAATCCAGTAATCATGCTTCTGGGAATTTATCCAAATGAGCTAAAAATGTTCGTCTACACAAATGTGTGAACATAAGATGTTGCAACAGGGTTTTGTTTTGTTGTTGATTTGTTTCTAAATTACTCAATCTTGAAAGCAGCCAAGATGTACACTATGGCCTGGATCCATATGTTCTCTACCAGATTTATATTAAAATTTAATTGCAAATAAGTATTATGTCATTATGGTTGAGTCCGCCCCAATAAGATTAGTGACCTTGCTAGGGATAGATGCCCTTCTTCTCAGCTTTTGGGAGACAGAAACGGGTGGAAACAGGAATCCAACCCTAACTGCTCCATATAATGAGTTTAAAGATCGCAAGCACTATGTACAAAGACCCTGTCTCAAAGTCACAACAGAATTATCTGTGATCTTTTTAAGGGGGCATCAGAGAGCTAATAGGATGTTGTCAGCACATGTAAAGACTCAAGAAAGTACCACATTTGAGAAGGAAACCAGATGCAGAGCTACCCAATAACGTTACCACAGACTTGTCTGGAAAAATTGTGAGAAATTTATCTGCTTTTCAATGTCACCAAACCAAATGTCACCAAGTTTAGGGTATTTTTTCAATGTAGAATAAATGGACTGAGACAAAGACCATGGGAGGCAAATGATAGACTAGAATACCTAGAAATGGGAGCGGATTTACTGCCAAAAGGAAATGATCTAACTGACTGTGACAAGAAAATTTATATGAGAACTCCCAAATGAAAGAAATGTTGCCAATGGGATATATTCAGCACAAATATATGTATGGTATTCAGATAAAAATATAAAGATATATAAAGAAAATGTAAAGATAATTAAGAATTTGAGAAAAAATAAAAGAAAATATGCCTGAGAAGACACAGAAGAATAATGAATACAAGATAATACATTTTTGTTCAAACTAAAGTTATAAAATATATAATATGAAATGTGACCCAAAGTGTAAATTATGAATGCTTTGTTAGTATGTGTCAATGTAAATTCATCAATTGTGAGAAATGAATATACCTTTGTATAGAACATTTTCATAAAAAAAGAAGCTAGTCGTGTGAAGTAGAGTTTTGTAGAAAATCTCTATATGTCTCAAATTTACTGTGAAATTAATCTACTCTAATGATAGTCTTCAAATTTTATATATCAACACATTTATGGTATTTACTAAGCTATTGAATGTTCTCTGTGATTAACATGGACCCTATACCAAAGTAAGTGACAAAAAGGGGGGGTCACTCTGGGGATACGGGCAGTAAATAAGCACGAAGATGAGTGGTTACTTTTAGCATTGTTGGAGTCTGAATTTTATTCATATCTTATTTGGGGGCATGGGTTTTGTGAGCGATTAGATGGGGCTGTGCCTCTTTTCCATGCATTGAAAGATTTAGTGTGACTGCCATGACCCATGTGTGGTTGAACTTGTCATTACTTGGGACTAGAAAGTAGACTTTATCAACTCTCCATCCTTTTACTCATCTAATTATATCTAACTGTCTATTTATCTCTCACACCAAATCCCCCCCCCCCACAAAGGGATTTCCAAGACTTAGTGTTGAATATTAGCATGGCAGGGGTGAGCAAACCAGACATATGCCATTCCTGTTTGAAAGACTAGAAAATGTAAAGACCATAAATGCATAGTTTGAGTAATATGTCTGAAGAAGAGCAGACCTCCAGAATAAGAAAATGGAAAATCCTAGATGATTTTAGACATCACAGTGGGTCTTATATAAACTATAGTGTTTCCAATGGGCCAGGGATAAAAGTTTAGAGCAGAAAAATGGTGTTCTGAATTCACGCCAACAGGTTGGGTATTACATTTTAATTAGGTAAGAGAGAACCCAGGACAGATGTGGTGTTAAACCACTGGCAGGACAACAAACACCAGTTAGCACATTCTGTATTATATTGTTTCTTTAATTTCTTTTTAGTTGATAATATAATTATATCATTTCCTCCTTCCTTTTCCTTTCTCGAGACACTCACATAACTCTCTGATCCTTTTTAAATTCATGGCCTCTTTTTGCATTAATTGACCTTAGCGATACCCATAAAATTTCACTGCATGACTGCCTACAATAAAGCTGAAAAAAGGAAACAACAATAGATTTGTTAATATGAATGCCACAAAGCCCAAAAGGCCTTAGCATATGTTTATCATTGCCCAGGATTGAAAAAGTGGCGATTATGCACAGCAAGGTTATGCTTATGAAATTGCATGAATCAGGCTGACTTTTGAGAGTGAAAATAGGAAAATTGTTGATCTTAATCTTATAGACTGAGAGGAGTCCAGATCACTCTGAACATGGAAGTCTCATTCTATAGAATTAGAAATGTCAAAAATATTCAGTGCTCTTTAAAGGGAGGTTATGAGTCAGGAGCTCATTCTGAAGCACATGACAGTGGTAGTGTGGCTCAAACACAGTGCCTTGTACATTTTAGGTAAGCAATCGCTGGTCAGTAAAAATATATTCCAGAATGTACTTCACTCCCTTTAAATCTAGGTAGGAGTTGCAAAACAAGTTGCCCGCTACCTGAATCTGAAATGTAAAAAAGAAACTTCTGCTATAGAAATAAAAACTCAGACTTGCCAACATTTAGATGAAACTTAGGAACATCATGAGATGACATCACCAGAAAATGAGTAAAAATAGCACTAAGATGAATGCCAAGCTTAAAGTCAGCAGTAATCCAGAGTTTAGAAACCGGGAAAATGGAGATTAAATAGCAGCAGAGACTCAGCTAGAGTAGTGTGAGAGCCAAGAGTAAAGCCGGGTGCCTGGCTGTGTTCTCTTGGAATCCATATGGGTCTGGGAGTGTTACAAAAGCAGAAACAAGATGAGGATGGAGAAAGGGGAAGGGAGAAAATGGGAGCAGAGGTAGGTTAAGAAGTTGCTTTATAATTTGTAGAAGTTGAAAAATTGGAAACCTGAAAGGAATGCTAGACATAAAGGAGAGGGGGTGAAAGGTCTCAGTATAAGTGTAGTCCGGAGGCAGGTGATCTTAGGGCTTTTCTTAAAGCCTAGATTGATTGAATGAGACTATCCTATTTGCTGGTTTGCTTAACTCAGTTTACTGACTTTACATTTATTTTCTCTTGTGTACTCATGTATGTGTGCATGTATTCCTGTGTGGGTTTGTGTGTGTGTGCTTGAGTGCACATATGACCGAAGATCAGAAGACAGCTTAGGAGTCTGTTCTCTCTTTCCACTATATTTGGCCCAGGGATTGGAACCATTTTGCCAGTTTTGGTGAAAAGAGCCTTCACCTACTGAATCATCTTGCATTCATTTGCTCTACTGATTTAAATATTCATATTTTAAACAGGCCAATGTCCTCATAAGTTACAGGCATAAGACTGAAAAAAAATCTTCATATTGTTGTCTAGCTAAGGCAATGCCTAAAATTAATCATATCCTAAACTGAATAAAGACTGAAAAATATATGAAGGAAAGGTCATTAATCCCAAATTCTGTGATAAGTACAATAAGATTGAATAAGGATTTAACCTTAAACTGACCTCTTAGATTAGTCAAACAATGTCTGTGTGGCTCACAGAGTGACTTATAGGTAGCAAGGAGGGTAAGGAGTACATGAGGAAATTCAAAGAAAGAAAGAATATTTCCTCACGGAGCTTCAGAATAATATAAATAGCACAGAAACTTGATTGAAAGTCATGGTTGAGAGGTCTTTGGTTTATTTTTTGCTAATAAAAATAATGTTTGTCAATGGGAATGATCTGGCTGAAATAACAGAAAGATTAGTGTTTTGAATAGTTGGAAAGGAAAAGAGGATTAAGTGTAGTATCCAGAACAGGCTGGAAGTTAAGGATGCAGTACAGAGGCACAAAGGGATGATGTATGCTGATAGAGGTAAAATGCCCTCATCTGATTCTGTCTCAGAAACTGCACAGGACTGTGCAGACTGTGCAGGTGCACAATTCTCTATACAGAAGAACTCCCTATGAACATAATTCTCTATTGTTTGCATTATGTAATACATATCAATTTTATCTTTGACTTTTCATTTTGTGGAGCTTGGTAAAGAAATACATTCAGAGAAAATATATGATTCTGTACTCTTCTTTGTCAGCTCATCAGCACTGCCTTGGGGCCACACTAAATAGAGAATTCCAGCAGAATCCATCCACCCCAGTCTGTGAGACTTAGACAAAACACAAAACCTGTGCAAAGTCAGGGATATTACAAAACTTAGATTCTGTCCCATGCTCAGACTATACAAGTTCTTGCTTTCACCTCAAAATAGGTAGTCATATGTTAAAACCAAACATGATTTTGTAAGCCTATCCTCCCCCATCTTTTTTTGTTGTCTTTGCTGTCAGATTCACTGGAAATGATGATGTAAATACAAAAGGAAAAGACTGGATAACATACTGTTTCTTTCTTTTTTAGTCTTCCCTTCCTCATCAGTAAGTCATAAACAATGTTCAGATTCTACCTAGAATCCCGAGTGCTTATTTTTCTTATAGCCTACCTCTATTCCTTTCTGACATACACTGACCAGCAGCAGCATTCTCCATGCAAGATACAGAAAGAGTAATGGAAAGCTAGGAGTAGAACACCCAACTAAAAAGAGAAGACCCAATATCCACAGATAGAATCACCTCAATTATTCTAACTATAGATGCCTAGATACCAGCACAAAAGTATAAACATTATCAGCCAAGGCAATATATCTCCATCATATACTATTAACACTGTTATGCTAGCTAACCCCTTCCAATTCAATATAGTTGAAGCAAGAAACAAGGACTGTAAAACAGTAGCTATGACCATGTTCCATGACTTAAATGATAGGAATAAATGCCTTAATGACATCTGTGAAAACAAATTGTAGGGTGATGTAATTAAAGCTGTTCAAGACAGGAAACTAGAACTAGAATTACACACACACACACACACACACACACCTGAGATAAAGTTGAAAATGATAAATTTAGGATGTTATACTAAAAGGCCAGAGGTGAACCTCACCAACAGAGTACAGACATGGAAGAGAGAATCTCAGGCAAGGTAAAATAAATAAATTATCTCAGTTGGGGAAAATGTTAAATCTAAAATAAGAGGCTACAAAACATCCACAAAATCTAAGACACTATGAAAAAATCTATAAATAATAGAAATAGAGAAAGGAGAAGTCATTTAAGACAAAGGCACATATTTTTAACAAAATCTTAGGAGAAATTTTCTCCAAACTAAAAAGGAGGTGCCAGCCAACATACAAGAACTGTACTGAATATCAAATAGACAGGAACAGAAAAGAAATTCTGCATGACAAATAATAATCAAAACACCAAGTATTTAGATAAAAAAAAAGATCATTTAAAGATGCAAAGGAAAAATACCAAACAACAGGCATGCCCATTAGAATAATGTCTGACTTCTCAATAGAGACTCTAAAAACTAGAAGAACATGGATGCATAATTAGCAAACTGTAAGAGATCACAGCTGCCAGCCCAGACCCTTATGCCCAACAAAACTTCAGTCGTAATAGATGGAGAAATAAAAATATTCGATGAAAAACAAACTTAAGTCCAATTCTACAGAAGGCACTAGAAGCAGCAAAACTTCAGTATGAAGAGGTAAATCACACCCAAGAAAGCTCAAGGAATAAAAATAATCTCAGACCAGCAAATAGATGGGGCCCACGATAACAGCAAAATAATTGGAAACAACTAACACTGCTCATTGATATCTCCATACTTACATGATATCAATTCTAAGTAAAAGAGACAGACTGACAAAATAAATGTGAGAACAGGATTTATTTTTCTGTTACATCCAAAAAGAAAACCTTAATATCAAGTATAGACTTCACCACAGCATAAAGGAAATGAAAGAGAAATTCTAAGCAAATGGACCTAAGAAGCAAGCTTCCATAGCCATTTGAATATATTTAAACCAAAACTAATCATAAGAGATAGGAAAAGACACTACATATTGTAGGCAGAGGCTGCTTACTCATTTCCCAGTTGTCTAGACCCAAAATAGTCACACAGAAACTATATTAATTGCAACAACGCTTGGTCAATGACTTTTATCAGATTTTTAGCTAGCTCTTATATCTTAAATGAACGCATTCCTATTATTTTATATTTTTATCACAATGCTCATGGTTTACTGGTAAGGCTCCAGTGGCATCTGTCTCCTTCAGTGGCTGCATAGCATCTCATAGACACTGCCGACTTATTTATATATCTCTTTCAGTCTGGCTATATTCTGCCATGCTATAGGCCAAACCAGCTTTATTCATTAACCAATAAAAGCAAGACAAATACAGAATGATATCCCACATCAACATACTAATCAAAGGGAAAAAGTACCCACAAAGAGAATGTTGTGACTCTATTTATGCACCAAACACAAGGGCACCTACATTCATAAAAGAAACATTGCTATAGCTCAAATCACATATTGACCCTCACACATTGATAGTAGGAGACTTCAAAACTCCTCTTTCACCAATAGAGAGATCATCTAAACAAAAACTACACAGATATATTCTCTGGTCTTTGGCTTTTATATTACAGTTAATTATTTCTTTGTTGGAGCACTTGGTGTGTGTGTGTGTGTGTGTGTGTGTGTGTGTGTGTGTTTGGTTTGAAATGTACTTTTTGTTTCTTTGAATGATTTTTTTATTTCTCTGTTTGTTTTTTTAAAGAGGGAGAAAGAAGTTCTGGGGTTACATTAGTGGGGATTTAGGGGCATCTGCAAGGAGATGATGGAGAAAAACCATAATCAGAATATACTGTGTAAAAATATTTTCAATAAAAATAGAAGATGTAATAAACAGGAAATGCCAAAATAACACTTGAGTTTATATTATATACCACTTCTCCTATTCTAGCACAAACAAAACAGAAACACTTTCATGCAGTATAAAATATGAATTGTGTAATGTTAGTAATTATGCATATAGTTTTAATTTCTAATATTTGTGCTCAAGACTAGCATTCTAAAATTTAAAAATGTCGTTGGATCTATGGCATTTCAGTTTTCTTCTTACGTATCCCAGTATTAAGTACTAGATTAAAAAGCATGTTATTTTGAAGTGGAATGTAGACAAAAAAGCTAGTGACTTAATGTGCTTTTTTTTCCCACAAGAAGCCTTGCATTTTCTGTTTGCTGCAGGACCTGTAAATTATGTAGTCAGCCTTGAAATAGTCAGTAAATGATGAGCTGAGAAGAAGGATTAGGGAGGAGGTTTTCAGTGTAAGGAAAGAGGAACTGTTAAACAGTCCTCAAGCTGCGTGAGAGTGAGGATATGAATAGCAAAATAAAATATGATTATTGGGCACCATTGAAAAATAATTTGAGGGTAATGATCATATTATAAAGACTGGCCAGTCAGCATGATTTTATACTCATTCCAAACATAATTATTTGTGAAACGATAGGCAGAATGGGAAATAGCTGAGTATATAAGAAACAGAGTAAAATAATTATAATAATTAATGTAGCAATTTATTTTTAATAAGAAATGAAGTATTTTAGGGATTTAATGAACATAAATCATATATTCAAGTATATCCTTATTTGGGTAATGTGGGAGGAGTATTAAATAAATTGATCCTGACAAAAGGAAGTAGGAGGTACACTGAATTTTGCGGGGAGATCATGGCAGTCACTAGATATAATGAACATGAGGGGAAATCATGAGAACATGACTTTGGAGGAAATCAGGATTAACATTGGATTATGCAGTGTGAAATACTAATGTTTTATGTTGCAAGTGATAAATGAGAAAATGGTAGTGTGCCCAATGACAAAGCAAAAATGTTGAAGATTCCTATCGTAAGAGCATAAGTGAAACATAAGTGATGTGAGAACATGAGACTCAATTCCAGAGTAAAACTCTCTGGAGCAACAATGAAGATCAAAGAGTAAACAAATTCAACTTTCCAATGTCTGGTGAGAGGCAGGTAGGTAAAATCTACCAGTCCCAGCACAAACGTGGCAAATGTTCATGAGAAACAGGCTGGGGTTAAAATGTTTAATACTTGACGCGCCAGAGAAGGAAATCAAAAGAATCTAAATCAATCAATATGCTTAGAGGTGAGTCTTGATTTGAGAAGCTATGGCTTTCGATAGTAACAACACAAAAAGTAATAAGGACCAGAGCAATTCCTTCCTAGGAAGAGCAGTGTTGACAGAGATGTAAATGTTAGAGATGGATGGCAATAGTGAACAGAATTCCAGGGCTTTTTTTAAATCTCCATAGCAGAAAGTTCAGTTTCTATATTTAGACATTTTGTTCCCAGTTTCCACTCTGATGATATTCAAAGAAATGTGAATTTTTAACTATCTTCATATTGAGAGAAATAACAAATCATTTTTTAAAACATTAACTGTGTATGTGTACTAAAGGCATTTTAAATGAATTTGTATGTCAGTATCTATATTAAAATTAGACTTTGGTCATCAGCCTAGTCTAGTTAGCAGTTATAGGTCTGTTGTGTTGGTGGGAAGCTGAGCAAATACACAAAGTCTTGCTGCTGCCTACAATATAAAGCTTCACTCAGATAAAACGGGATTCTTGATATTGCTACAGAAAGTTCAGAGTGAACCATATGAAACTGAATCAGATTCTCTGTATTGGTTTTTGTTTGTTTATTAGTTTCTATTTATCTACTCCACTTGAGTAATGTTTCTTGTTTCTGGTCTTGAGAGTACAAGTGTGTTGTTAACTTGCAAATATGAGCTATCTCCAATTACTTAGTTCTATGGTCTTGCCTCAAAAGACTTCCTTCATTTTGTAGCATAGGTTTCTGTAGGTTGCTTTCATTTTTATTCAATTATAAAAGTTTTAATGTCTTTCTTACATCTTGATATATGTTTATTCAGTAGTGAGTTTGTAAACTTACACCTTTTTCTGATATTCACCTTTAATCTGTGGTAGTCAGATATAAGAAAGGGTGTTATCTCAAATTCCTTGTATCTGTCAAGACTTATTTAATGTCTAATCATATAATAAACTTTGAAGAAAGATCCATGAGCTGCTGAGAAGAATGTATATTCTTTTGTGTTTAGGAGAAACGTTCTGTAGATATCTGTGAGAATCATTTGATTTTGTTTTAGTCTTTGTCTGGATGACCTGTTTATTGAGAAGTTTGGAGTATTGAAGTCATCCACTATCACTGTGTGAGGGTCGATATGTTCTTTTAGCTATGGTAGTGTTTCTTTTATAAGTGCTTCACTTTGGTGTGTAGATGTTTAGAATTCTAATATCCTTTTGGTGGATTTTTTGATCAGTATTCAGTGTCCTTCCCCATTTCTTCTGAATTTTTATTTAAAGTATATTTGTCAGACATAAAATTTCCTACATAGGCCTGTATCTTGGGTTCATTTATTTGTGATATATGTTTCAATCCTTTTACCATGAGATTAGGTCTGTCTCTCATAGTGAGGTTTATTTCTTGAATTCAGCAGAAATATGGATCCTGGTTTCTTTTCTCTCTCTTTATCTCACTTTCTTCCTTTTTCCTTCTTTCTTTCTTCTTTTCGTTATGTCCTTCTTTCTTTTTTCCTTGAAGATAGATTATTCTTTATCTATTAGCCCACCATAGTTTTTCCTCCATCCACTTCTTTCAGCCCCTCCACCTTCCCTCACATCCATGCTCCCTTCAGTTCCATTCAGAAAAGGGCAGACAACAATTAAGAGGATAATAGAAGATACAATAAGATAATGCAAATACTGAGGCTATGTCAACCAACACAGCAGGAAGAGTTCTAAAAACAGGCAAATGATTCAGAGAAAAACATGCTTCTACTTTTAGGAGTCTGACAAAAGTACCAAGCTAATAGCCATAACATAAAGGCAAAGGTCCTAGTGCCAACCCTTGCAGGGTCCATGCTTGCTGCTTCAGTGTCTGTGAGCCCACAAGAACTCAGCTTAGTTGATTCTATAGGCAATAAACTCCTGGTTTCCTCCATTCCTTCTGTCTCCTACAATCTTCCCTTCCCTTCTTCCATGGAATTTCCTGGACTCTAAACAACCTGGTATAGACCTCCAATTCAGACTCTCTTTCTCTGCATAATATTTATCTCTGGGTCTTTGAACCCACTCTTATCTGCTGTTGGAGGAAGCCTCATGATGATGATCGGACAAGGCACCAATCTAGGGGTACAGAAGAATATTATAAAGAACAATTTCATTTTTTTCCTGTTGTGTTTGGTTCTACCTTTGGTTTCTGAGCTGTCCAGTCTCCAACCCTAGCCATCCAGACATTGTAGTGAATGTATGCCCTCTCTTGACATGGGCCTCAGGTTAACGTGGACAGTAATAAGCCATTTCCACAAGCTTTGTACCACCAAGAAACTACCACAGTGAATCTCAACCTTCCCAATATTGTGACATTTTAACAAAGTTACAAAATTATTTCATTCCTAATTCATAGCTGCAATTATGCTGCTGTTATGAATTATAGTATAAATATTTGATATGTAGAATATATGATATGTGACCCCCCCCCAAAAAAAAAGTCTCAAATCACAGGCTTACTACTGCTGTGGTAGCCTATCTTTAAGCAGGAACCTATTGTAAATCAGAGGATTTGTGGCTGAGTTGGTGTTTGAGTTCCTCCTTTAGCAGGTTGCAGAGTACCTTCCTATACCAAAGATGCTAGAATGTAAGGGAGAAGGTTCCTTGCAGGCACCAGCTCTACCTATCCAAATTCAATTAGCTGTGTTGATGTTGTCCTGAGAAATGGAAATGGGGCCCCCTCTGTCCATGTTTGGATCCTGTTTTCTAACCCAGTCCATAAGCCTGTTTCATTTTAGTGGTGAATTGAGGGCATGAATGTAGAAAGTTATCAATGAGGAGCATTTAGAGATTCCTGCTACTTTATAGTAATGGAGTGGGTATCTCCATACACATTTGATTTACCAGTATCAGATTATTTATTTCTTGTGGTTTCTAGGTTCAGATTGAAGTTTTTCCTCTACCACTTTCTATAGAGTCAGATTTGTGGACTGGTACTGGTTGAATTTAGTTTTATTATAGTGTAATGTTTTTTTCTCCATCTATTGTGATTGATAGTTTTGGTAGTAGTCTTGATTGGCATCAGTGAACTCTGAGATTTGATAGAAAATCCATCCAGATCCTTTAGACTTTTAGAGTCTCCATTAAAAATTCAGATTGTTCTAATGGGCTTGTGTTTAAATGATACTTAGTCTTTTTTTTCATTGCAGGTTTTAATATTCTTAATTTTTCTGAATATTTTGTGACTTATTATGATGTATCCAAGTCAGTTTCTTTTCAGGTTCTTGATATTTGGTATTCTATATGTGTGTTTCACCTGGGAAGTCATATTTGAAGTAATTTTATTCTATAATTTTGTTAATAACATTTTCTGTGCCTTTGAACTGCGTTTGTTCTCCTTTCTCTATACCTATTGTTCATACATTTTATCTTTATGGATGTTCTATGCCTGAATATTTTTTACTAAAGTTAACATTTGCTTTGACTGAGATATCAATTTTTCCTACTTTGTCTTCAACAATTGAGGTGTTCTCTTCTATGTCATATATTCTGTTGGTGAGGCTTTCCTTTTATGGTGTTTTTTGATTTTGTACAATTTTCCTTTCCAGTCTTTCTCGGCACTTTTTTTTCTTTTGTAATTCTAGTTTTACTTTCTTGTCTTGAACTGTTTTCATTATTTCCTTCCACTATTTGTTGTGTGCTATGAATCTTCCTGAATATGAAGATTATATGCCAGATTATAGCAAGCTGTATTGGTTAGTTATTGCCACCATAACACAGTAAAGTTATCTGTGAAGAAAAAAAAATCAATTGAGGTATTGCCTCTGTTGTAGCTAATCTTAGTTGTCAACTTGACTACATGAATTAATTAAAAACAGCCATCTGATCATGCCTGTGAAGCATTTTCTTGATTCGGTCATTTAAGGTGAAAAGAACTGCTATAAATCTGGGCTCTATCTTCTGGCACTAGCCTATATAAAAGAACATGGGGGAAGTAATTTATTTATTTTGGCTGCTTATCTCTCATTCTTATTGGTGAGTGAAGAGTTATTACTTCACTGAGATTTATTGAAATTCCAATGTATTTTGGAGACCAGCTGAGACATTCAGCTTCCCAAACTGAGCAGCCACAGAATACTTAACCTTTTCATCATGAGAAATGTATTGCTGTACTAGGGATACCACAGTGTTTAGGCAACTATAGTAAATCCTCTATTGATATATATATATTCTAATGATTCTGTTTCTCTAATGAACCCTGGCCAATACAACCTCCTTCAAACTGATTTGTAGGCATGTCTGTAGGACTTTTTTTTTATTATTAAATATTGATGTATGAAGATCCATCCTTACCATGAATGGTACCACCTCTGGGCAGGCAGTATTGTGCTGTGGAACAATGGTTTGCACCCAGTCAATTGTATTTTAATAAAATGCTAATTGTCCAGCAGGAAGTATAGGCGAGACAACAAGGCAGGAAGTAGAGGAAGGGCTATAAGAACAGGAGAATTCTTGGAAGAAGAAAGCTTGGTCCATAGTCGTGACCCAGTCAAAGAAGAAGTAAGATGTGATTGCCTCTGAATAAGGTACCAGGCCACGTGGTTAGCATAGACAAGAATAATGGGCTAATGTAAGTGATAAGAGTTAATAAGAAGCCTGAGCTAATGGGCCAATCAGTTTATAAGTAATATAGACCTCTAGTGATTTCTTTGGGATTTAATAAACAGGCAGGAAAGAAACCCCAACCCTACTGGCTTACAAAAGATAACAAGCTGAGTAACTTATAGAAAGCAATTCAGGAAGCAGCATTCATTCATAGTTTCTGATTTGAGTTTCTGACTTCTGGTACCTGTTCGAATTCCTTCCTTAGCTTCTTTTAGTGATAGAATGTGATTCAGACTTACAAGCCAAATAAACCCTCTCTTCTTAAATTTGATTATGGGTATGGAATTTAACATAGAAATAGACAGCAAATTAATATACCAACCATTTTTTATATATGATTATGGGGACTGTGCAGCAACCTGTCAATCATTTTCAAAACTCAGAATTTAGTTTCTAGAAAGTCATATTTGTTTGACTTCATTTTTACTGATTTATATTTACATCAGTCATGAGGAGAGAGAAAAAAGATAGGAAAGACTAAAAATATTTGGGAACTTATTAAGAAAGCTGTATCTTGTCATTTTAAGATATGTAAGCTTTAAATTCAACCTCTTTTCTAAAACAAATGCATCAATTATTTTTATCACTTTAACCCAAGCTTTTGTTGACCTTATTATTTTGAAGAAGAGACAATTGAAAACTTGCCTATGCTGGGCAAATTAAATGTTTAACTTCTCAATATCTCAGAACCTTGTTTCATTTGTAATATAATTTGTGGATTGTTACAATGACATATTATTACATATTTAAAGAATCTATGCTTATATGTGAGGGGTTCACTCTCAACTACATATAGAAATAAACATACGCCATAAAACTATAAAGATATAGAAAAGGCAATCTTGGACTTTCTGACACAAAATTTAGTTCCCAAGAAAAGATATACAATTCATACATTGATCACAATGAACCATTTATATTTTTATGTGAGGACAGAAGAAGAAAATTCCAGGAGAACACCAAATATTTGTCTTGATGCCAAAGATGTTGAATGAAGAAGAACATGTGGAATTTTATATGTATGAAGCTATAGTGACCATATTTCAGACTGGGCCAAGTAATTTAAAGATCATTTAAAAGACCTCATAACTGTTAAAGTTTCTCTAAAATATTTTCTCAATAGGTTCACTTTAGGAAAACAACACTCCCCAGGACCAATTGAAGTTCTCATCAATGAAACTACTTGACACAGCAGGCTTATCATACTTCCCAGTAGTGAATTGGAAGCCTGGTTCACAAACAAATAACTATTAAATCTTTTGAAAGCCCTCCCTAGCCAACTGATGAAATGTGAATCTTCAACATTACTCAGAGTAAGAATGTTAATAATACTAAATCATCATCCAAATGGTCAAGTGCTATATCAGTGTCAAGAGATAGATGCTGAAATAAACTGATAATTTGATGTTAAAATACCAGGATTTCTTTGTGTGTGTGTGTGTGTGTGTTTGTCATCCATCAGTCTATCTACCTAGCCACCTATCTATTTTAGGTATCTTATACAGTAATGTGTTTCCATATGTCTTTTGTAAAAATGTCTTTAGTGTTAATTATTTCATTTTATACTCCATATGCTCTCTTACCTCACCCCATTTCATCCTTCCTATTTTTCATATTCTCATTTTCATATTCTCATTTTCCCCTTTATGTAACTGTAATCTCAAGGTAAATACATTTATCTGAAGAATCAATGCTAAGATCTACATAGGAGAAAAAACATACTGTTTGTCTTTCTTAATTTGAGTTACCTTACTCAGAATGAGGATTTCCAGATCCATCATTTTACTTTCAAATTCAATCATTTTTTAATAGCCAAATAATATTCCATGTGAATATTTTTATTATATACCACTCAATGGACGTCTAGATTGTTTCCTTTTTTTAGTTATTATGACTAGAGCAGCAGTGCTCATGTATGAGCAGGTTTCTCTATAGTAGTATATAGAGTCTGTTTTAGTTTGTCTTATATTCCTATAATAAAGACCATGACAGAAAGCATGGAGAAGAACGGGTATATTTCTTTTAGAAGTCCTATTCCCAGTTCATCATTAAGGAAGGTCATGGCAGGAATTAAAGTAGGGCAGAAACCTGGAGATAGAAACTGAAGCAAAGACCATATAAGAATGCTGGACACTGGCATCTTATCTTTCTCTGGCTCATTTTGCTTGCACTCTTTTACAATCCAGGACCACTAGCCCAGTTATGGTGCCACCAACATAAGCATTAATCTAGCAAATGCCCCACAATCTTGCCAATCTGATAGATGCACTTTCTCCCTTGGGGTTCCCTATTCTTAGTGACCCTTGTTTATGTTAACACAACGGCTAAGCAACATAGAGACTTTTTATTTAAGCCCAAGAGTAGTTTAGCTGGATATTTTGATTCCCTGGTTAGTCTACCATGCTACAGAATAAGCAACATATCCAAGAATATTTGGACATCATGAATTAAATTCAATGCATTTTGAAAAAGGAGAACGTAAAGTTGGATAAGTAAGAAAGTTGCAATGAATCTGCATGGAGTTTAAGCAGAATATTGAAAATGATCAAAGTATATTGTGTAAAATAACCAAAGAATTAATAAAATATTGCTAGATAAAAGAAAAACTACCAGGATTTTTACACTTTGAGATTTTAACGTTTTACTTTATTATTTTATTAAATCAAGATATAAAATATTTTTATACCTTTTGCTCAAATTAGAAAGTAATTAGTAAGTTCTGATATGGTGTGCTATTATCTCTTTTTTATTCAAATTTAACATTCTGCTAAAGACAAATTAAGAAAAATGAATTAAAATGAAACCGCACAGAATCCAAGTTGCAAATATAACTTTTAAAGTGAAAATTTTTATTACAGAACTAAGACTCATTTGGACTCTTTTTCTAAAGTCATTCCCTTATGGTATGATTTCTGGTTTTATATTTTATGCAAATACTGAACTGGCCTAACATTGGAAATTTTATTTGATTTCTCTATGTGTTTTATTATTGGTAAAATAAAAGTGATATTTATATTGACCTGAGAAAGTTTTCAGGAAAATTGAAAGTAAGAAAATACTATAAATGCTTCGGCATCTTTACTGGAGCTCTATGAGTTATTTACAAACAACAACTGTTCTGAAAGTATTTCTTAAAAATCTCTCCTTCTACATTAATTTAAAGCTTTTGCTAAAATTGGCTATCTAACTACACATGAGTGTTCTGAGTTGTACTAATTTTGTGTGTGTCAATATTCCAGGAATTTTGTCACCATTTCTATAGCAGAAGACTAAATTATATAGTCTTTTTTTCCTCAGTTCAATCTATTTAAATTTTTTATTCTAAATTTTGAGCCTTTTCATATTTATTTTGAAAAATATACAAAATCTTCTTGGGAATTTCAAAAAATAACATTAATCTTTAAATCAATTTAAAGAGAGATGACCTATTTTCCGTGTTGTCTTCCATTAAATAAACACGGCATTTCTCCCCACTAATTTAGAATCTTTGTCATGTTTCAGTGCTCATCACACAGAACTCTTGTATGTTTTTCTAGTTATACTTTTATAATTTCTTCATGAAATGCCCTATGTCGACGCATGTGTTTGAACACTTGATCCTCCAATTGTGACACTGTGAAGACAGTGAAGAACCTGTAGCAGGTGGAGCTGTAATGGATGAAGTGGGTCACCAAGAGTGCTCCCAACTACTGAACTCTCTCTACTTCTGGAAAAGTGATAACTAGCACAAAAATTGGAGCTGACAACTGTGTTCATTGCTGTGATAAACTTGGTCATGTGGTTTTGGGTCTCTGAGACTTGTTGTCAAGGGCAATATTTAAGAGTTTGGGAGATGGCCCCATTTTTATTAAGCCACACTGCTGATATTTCATCATATCAATATCTAATACTTAAGTCCTTTTTACTCTTTCACTTGTATTTGGAGACAAGGTGTCTGTCTACTAGCTCTAGATTTTCTGAAATTCACAGTGTACTCCAAGCTGTCCTTAAACTCAAAGAGTTTTGCCTGCTTCTGTCTCCCCAGCACTGGAATTAAAGGTGTGTGCTACCATGGCCAGTGTAACCTGTTCAATTTTTGAATTATTATAAATAATATTTTATAATAGTTTCGAGTGATTATAAATAATATTGTATTTCTACTTAGGTTTGTACAACCTTTGATATTACATAGTTTGGCAACATTTTTTGACCTTATAGCAAGAGTTAATAATACACCTTACGTGTGCTTAAGAGACCGGCTATACTACTATATACTCAGCCTATTTGTTTAGCCAGCTTTTAAGAAAACAGTGTAACAGTTAACCTTATTTGCTTTGGATTTCCTGTGAAGTTAGATTTATAAACTAAGCTAATACATAGGTGTAATCTCAAATTATGTGCTATTCCATGGTCATAAAAGGCGTAATACATGTATACCATATGCTGAAAACAGCAAATACAGAAGTTGAAATCAATCTTCTAAAGTAAATATTCACAATAAATATTAAATAGAACATTTAAGGGTATTGGTTGATGTTTGTAATTCTGTCAATTATCTGAGTCATTTGGGATGAGTTGAAGCCAGTGACTTAATCACTTGCAAAACTTTTGAATCTTTCTATAAGGAGCCTTTTATTCCTTCCCCCATGGGATGCTTTATGTGTTGTTTGATAAAGATAGAGTAAGAGCCTTCTCAGGGACAGACACACATAGACAGAACACACAGCATCAGGGACAGACACACATAGATAGAACACACAGCATCAGGGACAGACACACATAGATAGAACACACAGCATCAGGGACAGACACACATAGACAGAACACACAGCGCAAAACACAAGGACGGGGACGGATTCATAAGACAGCCTTCAGGCAGGCACAGATTCAAACTCAGTACAGACACAGAGGGTTTGGAAATCACAAAGAACAATGAAGCAAAGAATTCAAATCAGGACTTGCTTTTGGGTAAATGATTCCAAGCAAATATATATTTATTTATTTCCTTAATGTGTTTTTTAATGTGATTTTAAACTTATTTCTTTCTTTAATGAAACTGTTCATTATCAGTGACATGGAATTAAACATTAATGAATCTAATCCATGCAACAAAAAATGTAATTTTTGCATGTTAGTCATACAAGCTTTGACTATACTATATTTATTTATTCCATCTATTGACGTTCTTAAATGTTTTAGGATAGTTTATATAAAAAATGTGATGATTAATCTTCGTTGTTGGCTTGGCTGTCAAGAAGACACACCTCTGCATATTTCTGCAAAGGTGTTTCCTGAGATGTTAAGTTATATATGATAGACACAGAAGGTCTAGGAGCTCGTGTGCAATGAAAAGGAGAAAGGGGGAAAGCTGATAAGTTCCAGCACTCATATCTTTCCTACCTCCCTTCCCCATCTGTTTTCTGACTGTTGTAACATGTGCCCACTGTCATAAACAGACTATCTACTCTAAAACCAAAATATAGTTAAGTTGCTTTGTGTTAAACTTTAGACACAACAAACAAAAAAGTACCTAGAATTTTAACATTGCCATAAAAATAGCCGATTATCAATTTTATTCCTTCTTGTCTGTTTTATATGTCATGTATTCCTTTTTCCTTTCTTAATACCCTGTTTAAGACTTCTAGAACAACCTTGGCAAGAGTTGTACAAGTGTTATTTTTGTCTATTTCTCCATCTATAGAGGAGAATCATTCTTGTTTCATTATCTGTGATGGTAATTATAGTGTTGTTTGCTACATCTGTTCTTTGTTAAGTTGAAGAAATCTTTATCTTTTAGTACTTCTCTTGAAGATTATATTCTGAACAGTGTTTATTCTTTCTAAATGCACGTGTTTCCCCGTCATTATAACCTTCCATTCTGATTTTCCTTCTGCAATCTGTAGCTTATTTGATTACACTGACTACTTTTCAAAACTGCCTTATATCTCTGAAATGACAGTGTTTATAATCTTGTATGCATATGTGTAATATCCATGCAACCCTCATTATGGGATGGTAGGAAAGATTTGGTGAATACTTCTTTCTCATTGACTTATTCAACTTTACCCCAAATCCAGAGGTATGCAAAATTTCAGAGCAGGGTAGCCATTTCTTATTTGAGACAGGGAGGATAGCCATTTTAACATTATGTCTGATCCAAAAAGTGGTAGCCGTTTATGATGGGGCTGAACCTTTCATATTAGAAAGCAGGGGGCCACAGAATTCCACCCTGTCTTCCTCTTTTCTACCTCTTCTTCCTCTTCTTGAATGCTAGAAAATATTCTTCAGCGGAGATGCTGTCTGCACTTAACTCCCAAACTTTCCCAGACTCTTCATCGGGAGGGAAATGTGTTTAACTTTATTGGGAAATGCTATTGGTTTTTTGGGGGGGAATGAATAACAACTTTGTCTTATCTTGCTGTGTTTTTTTCTGTGTTATTTAACCAATAAACTCTCTGATCACCCAGAAGACGAATTTTCACTATTTTATCATCATACACAGTTATATTACAAATTTTGTATGTGAATAAATGAAACAAATAATCTAAAGTAATTAGGACAATGATGGTCAAAGTTTTTGACAGTAGTTTAGATTGAAAATTTATGAGAAAATATAACAAAACGATCTGATTGTTTATACTAATTCTCAATCTGATATCATCAATAATCATCTCAAAAAGGACCATGTGGGTGTTCCAGGGAAGGATTATTTAGATTAGGTTAATTGAGTAGAGAAGACACGCCCAAATTTGGCACTGCTATTGCACAGTTATGGGAACAAAGAACTGAGTGAGTAGCAGCCCTCAATTCAGGCTGTTTCCTGGTTGAGGACAGAGTATGGACCATGCTCTCCCCTGGAACTTTAAGACAAAATAGAATCTTTGTCTCTTAAGTGCTTTTGATGTGGTATTTTATCATAGACACAAGAAGAACAAATCTAACAAATAACATAATTGGTTAAAGAAATAATTGTATGCTAATAAATACATAGTCAAATAATAGTTTGTTAAAATAGAAGTTAAATAACAACCATTAAGAGAAAGTCATTTAACCTTAAGAACTTTGAGAAATTATTTTGTCAACAGCATTTTAAGTGGAGTGTTTCCTTTGTCTTAAATTTATTTTAGTAATCATCTCTACTTTGTCATTAATAGATAAGTGTGGATGATCATTAAAAGAACTTCAAATACAAGGTCAGTACAGCATTTTAAGTCAATGTACCCTTCATTTTCTTAAGTAGAGGTCAAGCCCTGATCCATTCAGCTTTCCAGGATAGAGGAGATTTGCAGGGTTTATCTAACACGTGCTAACTTTGCTGAAACAAGTCACACTGTCATGGAAGCTGAACAGTACTCTTTTGGCCTGAGGATATGTGGAAACAGTGTGACAACATCACATTGTCAAGAGAGAAGTCACGAAAGGTAAAGTAAGCCATCATTAAGAATAAAATGATTTAACTGAAACCAAGGTTTTAGATTCTGGATATACAAACACTGTATTTTTGCTCTTTAAAAGTGATGATGGGAAATACCAGATAACATAAAACTTTGAAGTGATATTCAGGACAGCTTAATTCTATTCTGCCTAGGTACACTTTAACTCATATGTGCTTTAGTGACTCAAAAGTTTTGGGAGTAAAAGGATACATTTTCCAGTTTATTAGTCTAGGACAAAGCAAGGGCTTTAGGGATTGTTGAAGCATGTTTTGTGATCACTTTCCCCAAGATAAATTGTCTTGTTGGTTGATTATACTGTTTGTTACTTAGCTCCTTCAGGGGTTGATAAAGTGTACAGTGAAAAAGTTAAAGGAGGATGCAGTTTAGGAGGAAACAACTGGTCTCCCCTGCTTCATCCTACCTATCACGTTTCCCCAACATAATAAGTGTCCCCAAAAATAGAATGCATTTTGCTTTTGGTGGGAGTAGGAGCTTTTGTTTTGGTTTGGAGATAGGGTCTTACACTGTACTTCAGACACAGCTAACCCTCTCTATGTTGTTGAAGAGCACCTTGAACTTCTGACTCGTGGAAATTCTTTTGTCTCACCCCTTAATTAACAAGTTTATAGATATGAGTTACTTTATTTAATGTTTTCTGTAATTATTTTGAGATAAAGATCTTACTAAGTCCCCTGGTTTCCTCTGACTCTCAGTATGTAACTCATCTTGCCCCTAAATTCTCATTCTTCCTGCCTTAGTGTTCGAAGTAATGGGATTATAGACATAGATCATTCTACTAACCCAAACAGAATGCTTTTAGCTCAGCCTCAAAATATTAGATTGGGCCATAGTTCAAGTGGAAAGGATTTCAAAAGTGTTATAAACTGGGACATCTTCTTTTAAACTATTTTTTCATTTATTTATTTATTTATTTAATATATAACATAATTCCTTATTAATTCCTTGGGAATTTCACATCGTGTACCCCAATCATATTCACCTGCCAGACCCTCCATATCTGCCCCTCACACCTGCAGCATCTCCTCCAAAATAAATTAAAACCAAAATGAAATGAACACAAACACCACCTCATGCCTTCCTGGTTTTCTAGTCTTTCCAACACCTCTTTGTTTGTCCTAGTGGCATTGAGAGCTATGGTGTGTGACATAGTATACCCTTCTGTCCAATCAGCCCTGCACACAAATGTTCATTACAGTGTCATTGGTCTGCTTCAAGGCCTCTGGCCTCTGACATACAATCATCGCTGGAGCCTCACCAAAGCCCCTCTTGGATATCCTGTTATTGCTGTGAGCCATGTGGATCCTGTGGCTGTCCTTCAGCAGGACCAGTCTCTTCACACATTACAGCATGTGACAGATGGGGTAGTTGTTAGGGTAGGCCAACCCAAGGCCAAGGATATTGGTCTGTGTGGTAGCTGAGCTGGTCAGTCCAGGCTATAGAGACTGCCCCCTCCAGGGAGGAAAAGAGCCAACTCTTCTAGGTTCATGCCATTGGTGCCATGTCTACCACTCTCATAGTAAGGGATGGGGCCATCTCTTCTAATTTTGGGGTCAGCGCTCCCATGAAGCACAGGGCCAGCTATACTAGGGCCAGTGAAGGGCAGGCCCACGTCAGCAGGACCCTCAGATTCCAACACCCATAGTTCCTATGGCTCCCTATGGTACACGGGTCACACATTTTAATACAGACACCAGCAACAGTAGGACCCCAGACCAGACATAAACCTCAGCAGCAGCCAATCCTAGTTGACACTTGGCCCTTCTGGAAACACAGACAACTCAGATCAGCAATTGCCCCAGTGGCATCATAGACTGGTGACACCAGCTTGGCCACAGGTTGCAGCCTTAGGCCATGGGCATCCATGTGACCTTTGGTGGTAACCTGGGCCCTGTGCATCCATATAGACCCCATCTGTGGTAGGACCACTGACATAGGCATGGTCCTTAGTAACAGCCAATTTCCAGATATCTACATGTCCCTGGATGATAGCATGGGCTACTCAGATCAGTATGGCCCAGGCAGCAGCATGGCCTTCAGACACCAAAATGACTTCAGGTAGCTGACCAGACACCAGCACTATATATATCCCTTAGTGGTAACAGGAACCATTGGCATCAACTCAGACCCTGGCTGCTGCAGGCAACGGACCCGGACATGGCCCTAGGCATCAACTTTGGCCAAGACCTTGGGGGTCAGCACAGGCCACCCACATCAGCCTTTTCCTCACTGCCTTTGATTCTTCAGTTTGGCATTCTTCCATAGCACATGAATCATTCTGCTTCTCTTTCTTGTCCATTTCTCCATCTTATTTTTGCTCATCAAAATGACGCCTACCTGCCCAGAGCTGTAAAGTACATGGATAGCCTATGGATGCCTTCAGCCAAAATTTTATTTCTTTTATTTATTCTTTCCTCATACTATAATATAATAATACAATACTATATTGTGTTTTTCACATGAATAATTACAATGAATACAAGTAAAAAGCAGCATGTTTTCCATATCCCTTACATGATTAAACCTTTTACATATTACAGGTGAAAAATAAATTATCCCAAGAACCCACTTACAGTCATACTCAATCAACTTGTTATAGATTAAGTATGTAAGCAAGGTTACTGGCAAGCAGTATTTTGTGATTACAAAGAATAGATCAATCACTGTATTACTTATCTTGAAAGGTAATCTTATAAGGAATCTTAAATGAATCACAAATCTAAAGTAAAAAGAATCAATCAGCTCCACTTTAGAACTTTAGGGTACATACCCACTCCTCAAAAGTTTTTTATATAAGGCGCATTATGGAAAGAATTTGTATAAGGAAGTAATCAACACCTTTGATCATGAACTAATTCTACCAAGAAAGTCATGTCAGTTAATGATACTTGGGCTGCTTTGCCCTTGTTCCATGACCACGAAGAGTTCCTCATTCAACTCTACGACTTTATAAAATGTTAGATTGTTTTATTAGGTTTTCACCTCCAAGCTATTTAACAAAACCATCTTAATCTAACTTTAAGTTATTTTCAAAACTTTGTTTCAGCTATGATGCACTCCAAAACCAGTGAACACATCTTCCAACATGAAGTTTAAAAGAATTCAAGACAGCCTGGCTCTTAGAGATTCAATTGTTTTCCTTAATCATTAATTTGAGCCACAGTCTATAGGGTGCTTGATTAAAATCCATATGTTCTAGCTGTTTGACACTTCCTTGTTTATATTTTTAATCATCCAAATTCTATTTAAACTAACATTACCATTACCAATTAGGCAGTAAATCTTAGGAAGAGATCATATTCACAATAATTCACAGGTAAAAGTGCCCAGTAGAACAGGATGTATCCATGAGATACACACACTATATTTCAGGCAGTGGAATCTCCCTACACCCATTACACCATGCTAGACACCAGAGAAAGATGGCAGCAGCAAACATGTAAAGGTACAGCAGCAGCAAAAGACATTCTGACATCTTTGGTCTCCTGGCCTTGCCTATGTGAGATTCAGCCACCATGGATTTTCCTCCTGGTGTGCTGACACCTTGCACTTCAGTTGCCACCTGCTACTCCTCTGACATGGCCACCCAAATTTAGTTTTAGTTTGCCTTAATCTCAAATGGGAGTTGAATTAGAGATTTAGGATCTGGGGAGATTGTCAGGTAAACAGATTTTTTGAGCTTCCAAGTTTGGCATAATTTTATTTACCTAGCTTTACAATTTGCCTCGTGATCTCTGTAGAGTCCAGGAAAGAATCCAGAGCATAAAGGAGAAACTCTTGAAAGCTGTAACTCTTTTGAGGGTACTTTTCCTTCAGGAACTGCATGTGAAGAGATGACAGTTCCTGAGTTATTATTAATCTAGGGTTTAATATTATTTTCTACCTGTTTTAAAACTTACCTCGCCCACTGCATCTGAATTTCAATTGTTATATACTGCTATGTCTATATAAATTACAGATGGGAAATGTCAGGCTTTGTCTAGCAAAGTTTGCTTTACATCCCCATCTCTGCTTTAAACAAAATGCTAGTGTATTATAATTAATCAAATATAATGAAATAGAGGACATTCTCCAGACTCATTATCCCTAGATATGAGTGCTGATAAAATGATTCTATAATTTATGGTTAGGATTTTTAATCAAGTAGTTTACGCAGTGGTGTTATGCAAGCCATGCTGTGATGAATAAACCACATGGCTCCAATTGACCATATAAAAATATAATTGCTGAAATATCTATTCATATCAAATATCTGTTACCCATGGTTTTCTCAACATGGTTTGAAACTCCAGCCGCATTAAAAATTAATTTTAATTGTTTTCAGACCAGGAATCAAGTTTGGATCCTATAGCATACCTGAACCTTTTATCAGAGATTCTACCACCTAGCCACATTTTAACCACAAAGACAGAACTCTCTTTCACATAAGAGTTTAACTCTCAATTAAACTATTTTTATTATGACTTCATGTAACTAACAATGTTTAGTTAATCATGTTATTTTTAATTGCAAAAAACTACTCGTTTACTTTATGGGAATTTTATTTTATGCATGTACCACATGGCATTCAATAATTGCAGAGAACAAGGTGAAGTTTTAAGTACATTAAAGTATACACTCAAAAATTGGAGGTCACGCCAGGTGGTGGTGGCACACGCCTTTAATCCCAGAACTCTGGAGGCAGAGGTAGGCAGATCTCTGTGAGTTCAAGGCCAGTCTGAAAAAAAAAAATGAACTGGAGGTCATTTTATATTGTCATGGAAACCGAAGCACTGCAGTTGGAAAGAGTGTTCTCATTTTACTTAATTATGGTCAACATATTTTAAAGTCTATGTTTGTCAGATATATTTCCAATGAATAGCTATTCTATATGGTAATTTCAAAAGTTAAATTTCTAAAGAATAGTAAGTAGTATTAGTTATGGTTAAAAAGTCCATGTGTTGTAATTTAAATAATTTAGATTTAAAGATGAGAGGATATAAAGTGGACTCACCTTTATAGAGCCTTAATTAGTAACGTTTGACAAATAACTTCTTGGAAGTTTTCTTTTCCTCTCCTATAAAATGGGACTGATGATATAAATCTAATCTAGACACATAGTTGGGCAATTACATATAGACATTTAACTAACATTAATAATTTATTTTTTATGATTTTTATAATTCAGAGCAGTCAATTTCTCTAGGTATAATAAAAGAAAGACTATAATCATATAATATTATTATATTAACATATCACAAATATTCAAAACAAGGCTTGTTCCAGTAATATTTGCATCCTCCCTCCAGGTATAGAAGATAGGAATGTGTTATTTCAGCTGTTGTTATTCATATGGCTCCATTTGTTTGCCATAGGTAGTTTGACACCTATGGTTTGATTAAAAACCTTACCCATGTGATTCCTTTAAACCCTCAGAGAATAAACTTCCTGATGCTCTGGCTCTTCATCAACATGACCTCAGGTGGCAGCACAGACCACATGGCCTTCTGTAGTAACACTAGTACTGGGCTGTCACTGGGAACCATCTTGATGCTGGTGGCTCATGTTGCCCCAAATGCCATGTTGATGTCCTTGGCCTGTGATCCCTTGTAGGGCTATGATTGTGTCGTGGACCTGTACTGTGGTTCTTGGTCATGTTGATGCCATGGTCTATACTGCAATTGAAGACCATGCTGGGCTCCATGGTACTTGCTGTCACCAGAAACCATGTGAAAGTCCATGATCTGTGCTTGTATTGACTGTAAGGGGCAAAGAAGCTACTTTTGTGGTGGCATCAATGACTGCAGATTCACAGTTGAGAAAGGGGGACATGGGGATATGTGATAACCTTATCCCTACTCCCCACCCTCTCTCCTCCAAAAAGTAACAGTCTGTATGGAAAGCCATAAATGAAAACTCTTAACAATTATTATAAGGGTGCTAAGATATTGTTTTCCACAACTGAGGCCTTTTGGCAGGGTGTAGGTGGGGGTGGGCTCAGTTTTCTTTAAGGGAAATTTGACCTTGCTGCAGTATGTTAATTTTTTTCTTTTTCTTCTTCCTTTTTATTTTGGAATAGTAGGTCTCAGTGGTACGGATGGACTTAGAAAGGACTGGAATATGAATGTGATCAGGGTTCATGGTGTGAGACTCTCAAATAATCAGTAAAAATATTGTGTTAGCCAAAAAAATTCCTATTAATTAAACTTTAGTAAACCTCATTTTTAGGCCCCACTCTCCCAGGTTGGTGTTGCCACCTGAAACCACTATTTAAATCTTTCTTTTCCCCTTACACATGATAGATGACATTGAAAAAATTGTTCAAAGTCTCCGGGTTCTGCTGTCCTTGTTCTATAAAATTGGGTCAATGAAAGCACAAAGTTGATAAAATTCTTAGAAAATACTCTTCTATGGACTAGCTACAGTGTTAGTTATGCAGTTATTCTTAGAATGGTATCTAAGGTTCATACAGCTAAACATATAAAAATAAAGACAAATAAAAATGAAGATATCAATGTACTATTTTTAGATTATCAAACCCACTTCACATCCAAGCTTACCTTTTAAAATATTGTGAATGAAAATGTGGTGTGAGCTTTATATCTTTTATTTAATTATGCAAAACACATGTAAGCTTCATTTGTGGAAGCACCAGCCTGTGATAACAAGAAACCTGGAGCAGGTGGCAAGACTTCTATGGAGTCATTTTCTAGGTTGCTGTACCCATGACCATGATGTCCATAAATTTCTGTAGACATTTTAGGCTTTCAAGACCTGTGCCCAGTGTGAAAAAAAACTACATTCAATTAATAAATAAATGATTATTACCAATAATCTTTTTCTAAAGGAATTACAAATACTGTCACAAAAGTAAATATAAGTTCACTGTGTCACTTGGATTTGTATTTCTACTCAAAACATTTTTAAAAGGCTACAGGCAAGATAAAATTATGATAAGAAACAAATCTATAACTACTACTGAAATACAAGCAGCACTAAATATTCCCCCACCTCAGCAAAAAAAGCCCAAGGACAGATTTCAAAGAGGCATTAATGCCAATGATATTCAAATTATTCCAAAAAAATAGAAAGAAAATGAACATTTCCCAGTTTGTTTTGCAAAGTCTCAGTTACTTTGTTGCCCAAACCACATGAAGACCCCCCAAAAAGAGAGAGAGAGAATTACAGAGAGCCTAATTACTCTTGTGAATATAGATGCAAATTTTTTCAATAAAACACTTACAAAATGAATCCAAGAACACATAAAAAATGCCATCCATTATGATCAAGTAGGTCTCATCCAACAGGTGCTGAGAGGTAGGGGAACTGGGAGGAGTAGAGGAAGAGAAAACTGTATTCAGGATGTGTAATCTGAAACATAAAATAACATTTCCAGTAAAAAGAATGTATTTTTAGAAACACAGAATAACTTTAAAGTTGTAAGAAATAGTGTATCTGATTTCATTTGTAACATATTTTCTATTTATATGATAAAATACTCATTTTTTTTCTTCTGCCTAATGTTTTTTAGGGACCAAGACTCTCGGATCCTGGACAGATTAACATTTCTTTTCTGCCATACTAGGAGGTAGGTGATCCACTTGAGGTTGAAATTTACGGAAATAGAGATCCTTCCGCTTGGTGTTCATTCGTTATAGTGGGGCTAAATTCTTCACAATTGTCTCATATCAAGTCAATGAAGATGTCATTACTATTGTCATTTTTGGAAAAGAAAAACTGAACTTAAGAGATTTCTCTCTATTGCCAAAGGCCATCTATGCAATAAGTATTCCAAGACCCAGCAATACCACTTATATATATACATATATCCAAAGGATGCTCAATCGTGCCACAAGGACATGTGCTCAACTATGTTCATAGCAGCTTTGTTTGTCATAACCAGAACCTGGAAACAACCTAAATGCTCCTCGACCAAAGAATGGATAAGGAAAATGTGGTACATTTACACAGCAGAAAAAAAACTAACAATATCTTGAATTTTGCAGAAAAATGGATGAAGCTAGAAAACATTATTTTGAGTGAGGTAACCCAGACTCAGAAAGGCAATTATCACATGTACTCACTCATAGGTGGTTTTTAAACACAAAACAAAGAAAAACAGCCTACAAACCACAATCCCAGAGAACTTAGACAACAATGAAGACACTAAGAGAGACTTACATACATCTAATCAACATGGAAGTAGAAAAAGACAAAATCTCCTGAGTAAATTGGGAACATGGGGATTTTAGGGGAGGGCTGAAAGAGGGAGGAGAGAGGCAGAGAGGGGAGCAGAGAAGAATGTAGAGCTCAATAAAACTCAATAAAAAGAACCACAAAAGATAATTAACTTAAATCCCCTCTATTCAAAACATGTGCTTTTAATACTGTTATTATCCTGATGAATATGGTAGGTGGGTAAATTAATCTTAGATTTAAGTTTTATTATTTTGAGCTGAATTGGGAACTCCTGTACATTTAAAGTAAATTTAGCACAATTATATTTTATTTTTTTTCTTGTGTAAAATTTCACATAGAAATCTAAAACTAGCTTTTAAGCAAATGTCATATTGTGTCTTGAGTATGTTTTATTAATCTACATATTCAGTGCATTCTCTACCAAAATTTTAATAATACATTTCATAAAAATAGAAAAATAGTCTAAAATTCACATGGAAGCAGAAAGACTTCACAATAATGAAAGCATTTATGAAAAGAAAGAACAGTCCTAATGTATCACAATATGTGATGTCAAGCTACACCAAGAACCTTAATAAGACAAACAGAATGGTGTTGGCACAAAAGTGGTCAGGGAAACTAGAGGAATATGATAGGCCACAAATCGGTTTCAGACTTATTTGGACATGATTCCTAACAATGAAGGAATATATACATTAGTAAACATATTTTCTTTAAAATGTGATTCTATGGAAATTAGACATCCAATTGTAGAAAAATTAATGTGCCTTGTCTAAAAATCAACTCAGAATGAATCAAAGACTTTAAGACATGGAACATTAAAGTGTAAAAGGGATACATACAAAAAATGTTTCAAGATACATGACGAATCCATTGCTTTTAGAGTATGTGCTTCCGTACCCAGAATTTTTACAGGGGTCTCAAGGATCAAATTCAGGTCTTCATGCTTTCATAGAAAGCAGTAAACAGTTACTCAGATATTCCTGCAGCCCCGTTCATTATTTTTAAGTGAATCACTTCATGCTGAGGATCTTATATATTCCCCATATTAACCCTTTATCAGATGAATGCTGTGTAAGTCTCTCCTATTCTATAAGTAATCTCATTGTTTACAAACAGTCCTTTATCAAGCATTAACTCTATAATTTTCTTTAATAGCTTTATGGTCTTAGTCTCGTGTTTGTGCCTTATAACATATTTTTAACTGATTTCTTTTAACCAGTGAGTGGCAGCATCTTGGTTTGATTTTTATATAACTGGTTATCTATTTTTCTAGCACCATTTGTTGATTTAAATATCCTTTTCCCAGTGTATGTTCTTGATACTTTGGGAAAGTTAGTAGGCTAAAATGTGAAGTATTTTACATGAATTTTCTAGTTTATTCCAGTGTTTCACAAGCATGTTTTAATGTCTATGTAACATCATTTTTAATACTATAGTATATGCTGAAGTCACATATATCAAATACTAATATAATAATAATAATAATTTCTTTTATTTTATTGTATTATTCTTGCTGGAGTTTTCTGTATATTTATAGTATTTTTGGTTCTAATAAAATTTTAAAATACTTTTTTTAGTTCCTTAAATAACGCTATTGGAATGTAAAGATTGCATTGACCCCAAAGACCACTTTTAATACCATTGTCATAAGAATGTTAACCTTTCAGTGAATGAATACAGTTACTATTTCTGTTTACTGTTTTCTGTTTTGTCCATTAATACTTTGTGGTATTCAGTTTTTTTTTTACTTCTTTGTTTAAATTTATGTATTTTAATTTTGATCACACAGTGCAACAAGTTGGTTTTTTCAATTTTTTTTCAGATAGTTCAAGCTTAAGAAATAGGAATTTCACTGATTTTATATTATTTTCCTATCCAGTAACTTCACTAATCTTTGTGAATTAATCTTAGTTTTGACAGATTTAGCGAAAAAAACTTAAGATTTTTAATATATTCTATATCAAAAGTGATTATGCACCTGTTTCTTTCAAATTTGTGTACTATTTGTTTAATATGACTGTCTAGGCTATGACGTTTAGAACTATTTAAGTAAAGTGTTGAAAGATGGCATCTTTTTCTTCTTTCTGGTCCTAGAGTATAATTTTTGACTTTAACCCCTCATACACATATAATGGTTTCCATGAGTTTATCTTACATAAATCATAACTTGTTGATTAATAATTTATTAAATTCTGACCAAGAGGTAATGTAGATTTGTCAAATAGCTACTTAAGATTCATTAATAAGATTGTATAAATTTTCATTATTCTGCTAGTAGATACATGCAGAATCATCCTAGCATCCTAGGATCAAATCCCACCTGATCATGATACATAACCTTTAATGTGCCACTGGATTTGGTTTGTTGAAATTTTCTTGAGATTTCTATAGCTGTTTTCCTCATGTATGTCAACTTTCATGTTTTGTTGTTGTGAACCTTGTCTGGTTTTTGGCATCTACACAATGGTGGCCTCAAAGAATGAAACTGAAAGAATTCTCTCTCATTTAACTTTTGGCATAATTTGCCAAGAATTAATGTAATTTCATCTTTGAATATTTGGTAGAATTCAGTAGCACAGAATTCTAAGTCTAAGCCAAGATGTTTTTTTTTTATGAGAAACATTTTATTATTTCAACCTTATCTTCCATTTTAATTTGTTCATAATATCTATTTATTCTTCTTAAATAAAAATGTTTCTAACAACTTAGATTTAAGATTCCATCATTTCTGATGAGTACACAACTGATACAGAAAGTTAGGAATGACCCAGAGTACTGTGTTGCAGGAGGTCTTTCTACCCCTCCAACCAATAGCTGCTGAGATACCAGCCCGTTGGGGCGTGGTTTCTCTCCATTCATAAAGCCTCTATTTCCTTCCACTCGCTCTCTCTTGACTTCCTGCTGGTCTGGCGACTAGACTCTTTCTCTAGTTGTGCAGAGAGCTGTTGTCCGGGATCGTGATCTGTAAGTTTTCCCTCTTTAAATAAATACTACCCTAGTAATAGTAATCCCAAACTGGTGTGGCATTGTTCGTGGTTTACGCCATTAGTACTGATTTTTCTTTGAGAGACTGTTTCACAGCAGATTTTCTTTCTGATGTTCTGATTCTTACAAGTCCCATCTTCCATGTTGCTCCCTGAATAATAGGTGCAGGAATTGTGGTGTATATTCATCAGATGGAGCTGAACTTCCTATGCTCTACAGATTTCTACACTGTTTCCTAAAGTGGTTTTCTGTGGTGGCTTCCATTTGCTATAAACTGAGGCTTCTTTGCCGAGAGGTGGTAGCTAGGGTTATCAATGCATATAAGGAAAAGATTTAGAATGAAGTAAGGAAATGTGGTAGTCTACAGAGTGATGGTACTAGGTTATATTCTGACGTCTATGACCTCACTAGTCTCAGAAAGCTGATTATGTTTTGAGTACCACTTGTGATTTCTCTTCTGTTGAGTGGGTCCTAAGTCTGAGTAGACAATTGTTGTTTACCACCAAAATGGTCAGCACCATTTATTGCCCCTTTTAGCTATCTGTTAATATTTATCATTGTTGTAGTTCCTAAATGTTGCGGCTAGGAAAGACTTTATTATAATTCTCCCCAGTGTTGGCAGGTTGCACAATATTTTCTGAAAATGGAAACTGTGGGAACTAGACCACATAAAAAAGACTTTCGCCTTAGAATTGGCATAAATCATCTGAATCTTGTGTCCTAGGTGTGTGCTGTCTTCAGCAATTGGGGCCTGACCTCAATCTCAAGAAGCAACCAAGGGAAACTTTGATAGTCTGTATTGTTTTGGGAGTCACTTGGACTACCCTGACCAACTATTCAAAGGAAGTTTCCCAGGCTTGGTACTGCAATTTCTGTTACTTTGTGGTTTTAGTGAAAAGCACTGTCAGCCGAAGTAGTATAACTTTCTTTAGGATGCAATTATGAATTTCTTAGTACAAATATCTGCTTTTGCAAATATTAATCATTTGTTTTTGTGAAATTATCAGCTATGATACATTTATTTGATTTGTGCTCTCTCTCTCTTTCTCTCTCTTGTGTGTGTTTCTCTTTGTTATTATTCCAAAATAGTTTCAGGAATATCTCATAAGAAAGTCCTAAGTCTCCATGTTTTAAAATTTATGTTTCATCTTCCATTGAAATAAATATTCATCTTTTTACCTAATTTCTAGTCTCAAATGTGTATTACTTTTCCTAAATTACATGCATTGTCACCCTACAGTGACACCAGAGTGGAATAATGTCAAGCTTGCATAGTCAGTGAGGCCTAGAAATAAACTCAGTACCACAGATACTTAGTGATGTGGATGGCTACAATTAGCAAGGACACAATGACAGCATCACAAGGGCTTCAGAAATCAGGTAGTGTTATCTGTAGAGCCAATATTGAGGACATTTTTTTTTTTACCACACTGCACACATTTATGGGATAGGTTGCACCATTATAGGAAAACTTTAAAGTTTAGGGTCCTCAGTCTAAATAAGTAATTAGTCACAGCATTAGAGCAGAAACATGACAGTTTACTGTCCTTATAATTTCAGTTATGAACCATGAATTATTATTAATATGACTGATTTTCTCACCCGGACAAGCTTGCTGAGGGGCATCTTGAAAGCAATAATTACCAGGCATCAACCTTCACAGTTCCTATTATTGCCAAATATATCCCTTCAGTTGATTTTGTCAGAAATGTGACTCGAGTGTCAACACATTATTTCAAACGTGTTTCTATCTCTGCCGTCCATGTGCTATTACACCTGGTGCTAACAAGTTTGGTGTGATTTCCACTGTGGGACGCCAACGGCTATTTCAATTAATCCTCTGACCATGAACCTTACACAGAAGGCCCTCATTTTCATTGTCAACATTTAAGGAGAAGACAACAGAGAAGGAAATTATCAGGTAGTGGTTGATGTCATATAGAAGCCAAAAAAGCCTGTCTTCAGAAGAGTGGGGGGCAGGTTGAGTCATGTGTTCTGAGTGGATTAAATTTAAGCTAAGTCTTAAAATACATCCAAAGTCAAAACTTGGATAAAAGATTCTCAGGCCTCCCTTAGTTAATGTCACAGTCTGTCCAAGAAATTTATCTTACTTAAAAATTATCCCTGGGGCTGGAAAAATGTTTCTTTCACTAGAGTGTGTGCACATCATTAACAACCTTATTAACAAGCACGTATGGCAATGTTACTTCCTGCATCACTGGGGAGGCAAAGAAAAGAGGATTCTAGGTATTTGTTGGCCAGTAAGTTTAGATGAAGCAGTGAGCACGTGGCCCAGTGTGTCAGTGCACATGTGTGTGGATGACAGAGAAGAACCCTACTGTTGTTCCTCGGGCTCTAATCACCTTGCCATTTGAGGCCAAGTCTCTCATCAAGCTCTCTTTGCATCCCATTGAATTGGCTGATCCCAGGGATCCACCAGTCTCTACCTCACCAGAGCTATAAAACAAGCATGAGTCTCCAAAGCCTGGAAATTTTACATGGAATGCTTAATAAAAATTAATAGTATCTGGATAATTAAACATTAAATAGAAAAGAAAATGTATGGCAAGCTAGAATCATTTAATTTTCCATATAAGAGGCTCATTGTACCACATATTCTAGAATAATGAACATTTACTGTAAATAATTATATTATTTTGTGTGCTAGTTATTAAAATGATTTTTCTTAGAAGTGAAGTTTCTTCATCAAACATGAACATTCAGAAAACTGAGCTTTACTGTCTGCACACAAAGCACATCACAAGCAACATGTTTAAATTGTTGTCAAGTGTATTCTGAGACTAGAAATTAGATAAGAAGTCAGACTATTATTTTTAAAAAATCCTGAACATATTTCCTCCAGAAATACTAACAGTGAAGCCAAGATTGTGCTTGAATTATCAAAGTACACTATTTTGCACAGAAATCTCATACCATATAATTGTTTAGTACCTTTAGTAAGTATTTATTATACTTGATCCAAAAATGCATTTAGTTTGGAGTTATGTTTTTCTGTATTGACTGTATCGACAAGATAAAACTGACTTAAATATTTTGACATAATAGTAATTCATAATATTTGAGGGTAATTAAGTTATTGCTTTAATATATACTGAGTTAGGAAACTTGGATTGAACTTTTGCCTCTTCCATATGAACAGGTAATCTTGAATCCCAAGGAAATAGAGGTTGAAAGTCCATTGGAAAGACTGCCTGCCAGAGAGTGCACTCTTACTCATTCCTTTTGTTCTACTGAAGCCTTCCTTAACTTGCTTGCCTACCTGTATCCATGGGCCACTTTGCTTTATTCTACCAATTAAAAAATTAATCCCATTGAAATTTCATTCTTAGAGAAATACCCAGAGTAACTTTTCACCAGATATTTGGGAACCAGCCACTAGAAATATAAAATTAGGATTTTTGTAGTTATAGAGATTGTATTTACTGAGATTAGCAGATTTTGAGTGATTTTATGAATTATGCAGAGCAATAAAATAAAATAAATGACCAAAATATGCTTATTTAACGTAATTTGATGCTCATGAGTTTAAGTTTTGTACTCCTAGTACTTTCCAACAATTATCCTAGCATCTAGGAGAGTAATAAGCATTGAGATTATGATATAGGGGCCTTCTATGGCTCATTATATTTTCTGGAAATGACTTTGAATCTTGCCTTTGTTTGACTTTCTGCACAATTCTCATTCTGACCCAATGATGTAGCGTTCCTGTCTCCTAAAATATACAAAAATTTGATACTATTAAATATTATAGCAGACATTTTTTTAAATAATCAGCTCAAAAGTATCAGGTCTCTTTGGATTTGCATTCTTTAGCGAAATAGAATAGACAACAAGCACTTTCTTTTAAGGAGAGACTCCTCTCTCAAGCCATACCCTGGCTTTTGATAAGATTGACAAAGGTGAAGAAATTATTAGGAAATATTTAAAGAATAGAGATCTTGCACCTATGATTTTGATGTCCCAACCTCTTAGTAACAAACTTCAGCCAGTTGTATAACCTTCCAAATAGTCTTGGGGAATAGGAAGGACCAAACAGAAACCAGAAACAGGCTGCTCAGTGTTCTCTCAGAGATCTGGCCTCAATTTCATTTTCCTGAGACTGAACAAGCAGTTTCTGAGGAAAAGCCATGAATAAAAGACAATCAGTCTCCAACATCCGTAACAGCAAGGAGGAAGCCTGGTACGTGTAGTACTAGGCCAGACCAGGCCAGGCCTGAGCCTGCCTCCACAGCTGCTCAAGGACAGGTACGGTGACTGTCCAAGCCTGTCAAAAAATGGAAAACTGTAGCCCTGACTAACCCCTGACAAGTCCTAGCCAATTAGAACATACTAATATGATTTCCACTTGCTTAAGTCAATCATATTTAAAATGACCACTCCCCTCATTAAGAGTTAAAAGAAATTCCACCTCCTTCCGAGGGTTGTCGCTATCTTGCCTTTGTGTAAGATGCTTCCTCCAGCCTGCTGGAATAATAATAATAATAATAATAATAAAACAATAATAATAATAAGGCGGCTCTGTTTTTGCATCAGATCTTATCTTTTAGTGGTCTTTGGGGTCCTGACTCTGTCCACAGCAGAATTAAAGCTCACTTCTGCTTTACTTACCTGTGTTTTCTTATTGTTATTGCCTAGTCTTTATCTTAAGGGTTTTGTGCTCTTGGTTGTTTTTCAAGGACTTTCTTCATAGAATGTTCCACACTGGCTGAAGTGAAGAAAACAATGGGTTTTATAAAAGCCCCTTCATCTCTCTTCTGGTTGATGATTCATATTAAAACATGTACGTAAGAGATGCCTATCAAATGGGTCAACTTAGATTTAGTAGCAGTGGGGAAGCAACAATGACTCTGCACCTGTGAATGGAGAGAATTACTGAAATGCATCTTTGAATTATTCTTACAATGAAAATTTGTAGAGTAGATCTCCAAAACTACGTAAGAATGTCAAATTTAAGTGATTTAGGGGTTTGTCCTTCTTTATTAAATGCCTTTAAACAAGTGTACTAGAAGTCCTTCAGTTTTGCAATAAGAAAAAAATTAATAAGTAAAGCATGTTAATTGATTGTTAATTAATGACCCTAATTGAGTAGGCATCCAATTAGTAAATAGTCAACATATTTGAGCTGTTTCTGTCTGTCATATAACAGAGTAACTGACAGAGAAATGTCATTAGAAAATATTACTAGAAACCAAAAAATTGTAGAAAGCCTGAATCATTTTCTTAACATCTCTCCCCAGGCTTTCTGGTTTCTGCACATCTTGTCAGCAAGGCATTAACTGCTTTCTCTTCCAGATTTTTCTTCCACAGATATTTATATAACCATTAACTTGGAATTAAACAGGCCATCCTTGCCTTCAGGTCAAGGGCAGATTTGGTTATCACAGTTCTGAAAATAGAGATAAGTTGTCCCTCTGGAAAACAAACAACACTTGCAGGAAAGATTTAGGGAGAGTTGCTTTCCTAAGCTGTAACCCACTGTGAGCACACATTTCTCCCTTGTATCACCCTGTTCTAGCTGAAGTTAGCAAGATCACTGCAAGGACAACTCATCCTCTACTTCCTGCAATTGTGGAGGATAATAAACTCCTTGGTTACCGAGCCAGGAATCTTGACTTTTCTGCTATGAAACACCTTCCAGCAAGGTTTCTTTTTAGCTTCTAAGTTGAGTAAAGTCTGAGACCCTTAGGAGTTCTTGGTGTACTTCCCTATTTTCAGTGAGCTTTCTACATATTATTTATTTTTAAGACATTCCTTTACTTCAACTGTTGCAAACATACATCTATAAAATATTTTCTTCCTAGTTTTGTCACTGAGTAGATTAGTGAAATTTGAAGAATTGTTTATTATATTGTAATGGGATCTGCTTATTTTTATATCTTTCTTACATTTCTCTGTAAACATTACCATATTTTATTTTGGATTCTCAAAATTTCCTGTAGTCATGGCTACTCTTATGAATCAAGTTTGTTTCCTTATTTTTCTTTGCTTCACAGAAATGGTGACCTAAAAGTGTCCTCATTACACAATCCTCTTTAATCAAAAAGTACTTCTTTTGGAAGAAATGCTTTATTAATTTTAGGATATTGAAAGAATATTCTTTTTTTTTTGTTTCTTGATTTTTTTTTTTTTTTTGAGACAGGATTTCTCTGTAGCTTTGGAGTCTGTCCTGGAACCTGTTTTGTAGACTAGTCTGGTTTTGAACTCACAGAGATTTGTTTGTGTCTGCTTCCCAAGTGCTTGGATCAAAGGCAAATTCCATCACTGCCCAGCTAAGAGTGACCATATTTTTAAAATCTTTTATGAAAGTTTTGTTTATTCAAAATGTATGTGTACAAATCTGAATGAGTTCACATGTGCATATACCTGCAGGTGCCCTCAGAGGCCAGAATATGTCATCAGATGTCCTTAAACTGTAGTGTAGAAGGTTGTGAGTCCCTGAACTAAATTCTGAAAACCTCTAAAAGAGCTGCAGAGTTGTATGTGCGCTTAACTGCTGAGCCATCTCTTCAATGGCAATTTTTGAAATATTATTTATGGAAAGTTATTTTGAGTAACTACTAAGCAACAGAAAAAATAACCACATTGCTAATATTTCTCAAAAGTTAGGAGGAGATAATTTTTTTTACCTTTCCAACTTTTGCTATAATTTCTTATCTAGGAAATTGCCTTAAAGTCCGTAAATGAAGGCAGATATAATATAATCGAAAGGCAGAACTAAAAGTGTCTGTGTGCTAAAATTATCTCCTGATATTATTTCTGAAAATATGTGAAACATGAATGTTTCTTCTTACTTTCCTTCCTACCATTTTGCTCACTATATAACTTAAACTCTGGGAAGAGCTATTCTGATCTCAATGGGGATCTCCAGAGTTCTGACGGACAATTTGAAAGTGGATTGGTATATACTAAAGTTTAAATATTATAATCATTTCCTGATTGCTATACTGTGTCAATTTATAGGCTTTATACATAGACCTCTACAGCCAAAGTCTAATAACTAACTGAAGGGTTTTCATGGTGATGACTGGAATATACACAAATAATATAGCCACCTTGTATAGTCGTGACATAATAAGCGGTTTCTATACAAATTATTATATGTACTTCTTCCGTCTGTTTGTAATTAAAAGACAAGACATTCTACATGCTAATAATGTGGGAAATGTTGTGATAAATAGAAAAAATTAAATCATTTCAGAAGGTCAACTGTATTTGCAATAAAAACAAAGCAGTTATTAATTTTGTGCAGACAAACCAAGCTCTGTCAACAAGCAATAAAAATATGTTTACACCTTGGCAGATGGATCCGTAGGCAGTTAACATGGTAGGAAACATATTTATAAGAGAATCTGCCAAATAAAATAAGGCAAATCAAAATCAGGAGGAGCGTGCTCTGTGTTATACTTTCTCCTAATGGGGGCATTGATTTTGGCAATAAATAGCAAGAGAGGTTCTGATTAGAAATAGAGATTGAAATTAAATAAACATTGCAAATCCAATTTGAGCTTAAAATCAATGCACGTACATAAAAATCTTCTCATTACCAGTTATATGGGAGACATAACACCCACTTCCTATAGCAGTTGTTAATTTTTAAAAATCAAGACTATTCAATTGTACTTGCCACTTTCTCTTCTATGAGATTCAGTGTGGTTGGTTTTATGTTGAGGTCTTTAATTCATTTGGACTTGAGTTTTGTGCATGGCAATAGATGCGGAACTATTTTCATTCTTTGCATGTTGATTTCCAGCTATGTCAGCGCCATTTGTTGAGGATGCCTTCTTTTTTCCATTTTATATTTTTTGCTTCTTTGTCAAAAATCAGATTCTCATAGGTGTGTGAATTGATATCTGGGTCTTTATAAAAAAAAACTTGTACAAATATCATATCATTATATATTATTATGTAATCATGTTAATAACCAGAACTAAAGTCACAATAAAAATCTGGTCACCACCCATAGGTCACAGTTCAATAATTTTAAAAATTAAAAATTTAAAAATTGTATAAGTACAATTTTTCCTAATGGTATTAAGTCTATATTACAGACATCAGAAACCAACTCCTAGAAATTTTCAAAGAATGCAAAGTCTTATGGAATTCATTTCTCAACATTTTCACAGAATTCACACTGATTAAATTAAATAGGTCAAGTAGGACACTGATAATACAACAAAGAAAAAGTAAGTTAGATGTTCTGAACCATTTCAGAAATATGAAAATCTGTGTAGTTATCTCTTCCCAAACAGGGCTGGCAGAATGAAAAATGACTTGACATCAGAGAGCTCTTAAAAATAAAACCATGGCAAATTCATTAATAAACCTGTAATTGTTTATTAATAAATGTTTGAAAGCTGTTCTCCTGGTACCTTTTCAGTTTTTTTGTTTTGTTTTGTTTTGTTTTTTTTTTGTTGTTGTTGTTTTTGTTTTTTTGAGACAGGGTTTCTCTGTAGCTTTGGTGCCTGTCCTGGAACTAGCTCTTGTAGACCAGGCTGGCCTCGAACTCCCAGAGATCCGCCTGCCTCTGCCTCCCGAGTGCTGGGATTAAAGGCGTGCGCCACCACCGCCCGGCTCTTTTCACTTTTTAAGTATCCTTTTAAACACCTTTCTCCCTGTAGTAACACAATTCAGTTCCAGAAATGACATTGTTGAAATAATCGTCACAACAAAAGGTAAATCAAAGTTAACATTTTCATCCTCTTCATCTTAATGGCCAACTATCTCCACATCACTATGAAAACAAGCAAAGTCTGATGTTCCAATACACCTTTATTTTCCTTTTTTTTATTGGGAAAAAATAAAGAAATTTCTGCCTCCTCTCCGCCTCCCATTTCCCTCCCACTCCTCCCTCTCCTCCTCCCCTCCCCCCACTCCTCCACCTCCCTCTCCAGCCTGAAGAGCAGTCAGAGTTCCCTGCCCTGTGGAAAGTCCAAAGTCCTCCCCCCTCAATCCTGGTCTAGGAAGGTGAACATCCAAACTGGGTAGGCTCCCACACAGCCAGAACATGTAGCAGGATCAAAACCCGGTGCCATGGTCCTTGGCTTCTCAGCAGCCCTCATTGTCCGCCAAAGTTAGAGATTCCGGTTTTATCCCATGCTTTTTCAGTCACCATCCAGCTGGCCTTGGTGAGCTCCCAAAGAATCAGCCCCACTGTCTCCACGGGTGGGCGCACCCCTTGTGGTCCTGACTTCTTTGCTCATATTCTCTCTCCTTCTGCTCCTCATTGGGACATTGGGAGCTCAGTCCAGTGCTCCAGTGTGGGTCTCTGTCTCTATCTCCATCCATCGCCAGATGAAGTTTCTATGGTGATATGCAAGATATTCATCAGTATGGCTATAGGGTAGGGTCATTTCAGGTTCCCTATCCTCAGCTGCCCCAGGAACTAACTGGGGACATCGCCCTGGGCACCTGGGAGCCCCTCTAGATTCAAGTCTCTTGCCAACCCTAAGATGGCTCCCTTAATTAAGATGTGTGCTTCTCTGCTCCCCTAACCAACATTCCTTTATCCCAATCATCCCGTTTCCCCAAGTTCCCCTCACCCTCCCCTTCTCACATTTCTCTCCCCTTCTCCCCTTACCTCCCCTCCCACCACACCCCCAAGATCCCAATTATTTGTCCGGCAGTCTAGTCTACTTCCCATATCCAGGAGGATAGCTATATGTTTTTCTTTGGGTTCACCTTCTTATTTAGTTTCTTTAGGATATCATATTATAGACTCACTGACCTTTATTTATCTCTAGAAACCAATTATGAGTGAGTACATCCCATGTTCATCCTTTTGGGTCTGGGTTACCTCACTCAGGATAGTGTTTTCTATTTCCATCCATTTGCATGCAAAATTCGCGAAGTCATTTTTTTTTTACCGCTGAGTAGTATTCTAATGTGTAATTGTATTGTGCTACACAGTGTCTGCAGTGTTCTTAAAGGAATATAAGAATTGTAGGGGTGTGTTTATGGATATGTGTGTGCGTATAACTTAATACTAAAAGTGTATGGACTCTGGGACATTAGAAATGCATTTGTACTCAGCATTTTGTTGTTACAATATAATGCTCTTGACAAGTTTAGTACTGAAAAGAACTGCATTTTTATCTCAATGAAAAGTGTATCAGAGCTTTCATCCGTCTATCTGGGATCCTCAGAGACCAGGATGAGCAGTGAGGCAGCTATGTTGACTAAGTAATTAATAAGGAGAGGGTCTGTATGCCCTGAAACATCTGTGCAAAATTGCTTCAAATAGTGCCAGCAATCCAGCCAACACTAATACAGACACCTGCTCTTCTCATCGACACTGCATCTGATGCAGTGAATTATGCCTTAGCTTCCGGATCTGGCAAGACGGTTGGTCATTTAAAACAAGTTGAATAAAAGGCCCATGAGACAAATCGAAAAGGCTATTACACTGAGCACATTTTTGCTACCTGATTTCTCTTTGACTGTCACCAGGCTTAAGTTCTCACTTGCTCCCTAGTGAAGCAAATTGGGCATAGAGTTTGCCTGCTTTAACTCGGGAAACAAATTCTGTGATAAAGGAAAGAAAGCTCACATATTTAGAGGCTGCGTGTTTCCTCATCTCAGTCCCTTTGTTGCCATAGTCACCACCCGTGCAGCACATCGCTGAGCAACAGCACACTGCGGCCAAATCCCTTCCAACTGACCAATGCCTTTCCTGTTTGTTACGTATTCCCTACATTCCCTAGTGTCACTTCTGGCCACTGCTGATATGCGCTGACAAGAAGAATATCACTAAAGAAGAAAATTAGTACTTTAAAGTTGTAGATTTGAAATGAAAACTTTGAAGTCTTTACAGACAACTGGTTTGGGATGATACCCCAGCAAAAGGAAATAGAGGCCTAGCCAGCTTATGCAACATAGTATTTACCATGGGACTGACCCACCCCAATTAATCTTTGAATTACATGTATAACTTGATTATAACTTTTGTTAAAATGTTGATTATAATGAAAGACTTAAAAAGTAGTGTCCAAATAGAAAATGGTTTTTGGTTCACACAAATACTTACACTGGAAAATATTCTGGAAGAAAAAAAGAAAAGGAAAGGAAAAGATGATTCTTAGGGTAAGACTAAATATAAGCTATAAACAGTGCCTAGCATCTTGAGATTTAGAAGTTCTTTCCAATATGACAGACATGTGAATTTCTCGGGTGCTTCATAATACCTGGAATGGAGTCTCAGTCATATACAGAGGGTGTTTTTGGAGGACCACATCATAAGAGATGACTTTCAGGAAAGCTTTGAAACTAGTTTCTTCTTTAAACTAGTTTTGCTCCTTGGTGTTAATATTTTTCAGTTTTTCCAATAAAAAATTGTAGTTGTTATTTAAAAAGTGTGTCTTCTTGGATAACAAGGTCATGATTGTTTTACCATACTAAATAATTTAATTCTACATGCCCATACTTCCTTAAATTAGCCTGTTCATTTTTGACTGCTTCCATTGTCTAGTATTTGTGACAAGAGAGTATTTTTAAGAAGTATGAAGAACTAAAAATTAAGTGTGTTTTTCATATTTTTGTTTGATAGTTGTATATTACTAGTCAAAATTTTAAAAGATTACAGATATTATTTTTTCATATTAATTAAAGTCTACACATAAAAGTATTTTTCCTCAATCAATTTATATAAAAATCATAAAATAAATTTTCTATATGTCTGTTGTTTAAGAGCAAAATTAGGAATGCAGCAAGAGCTAGAATATCAGGGAGTTTACTATGAGGTTGTATCTCCCAGTAATGCCAGAATCTACACCCATAATATCTCACCAAGCTATGTGCCCCAAAGTGAACCGAACAAGAATAATTCCAATGTGTACGCCAAAATGGCTGAAGAAAATTCCAAAAGGCCTCAACCCTACACAAAGAACTATAGTCAACTGAGGGATTCTGAGAGTGTGAGAGACAGCCTTCATGAAAGAGCACACCATTTGGTTATCCCATACCAAGTGGTCCAACCTGGATACATCAATACAAGAAGAATTAAATACACTAAGCAGGATATTTTTAGGAATATATTTATACACATATAAGCATGTAGCAACAATTAATGAAAAAATAGGCCATGAATTTGAAAGAGAACACGGAGACGTATATGAGAGGCTTTGTAGGAAGAAACATTATAATTTAATCTCAAAAATTAGAAAGTGTAATAAAAGAATTTAGTTCAAATGAGTCAAATTTAGCTTTATACTTAATAATTTATAATCTTGTGATATATTTTATTAATTTTTGTGAATTCATACTTGCACACAGTGTATTTGATTGTGAGCCTAGCCTTTAATGACTGAGCCATCTCTTCAGCTTATCACAAATTGTATGTTGATAATATTCACCACCTGCTCCACACCTTCACTCCACCAAGATTTACTCCCAACTCCTTCCCTGACTTGATGTCCTTTTTTTTATTATATCCATTAAGTCCACTGAGAACTCATGGGTGTGGGCCATCCACTGGATCAATTCAGAATAATTTTAATTGAAAAGCTGAGAAGAATAAAGGGTACTCAATGATCTGATTAGTCATATTTATATTCATGAATTAGCAATGGGAACAACATCACATAAATAATGTTACCCCTCCCTAAGGGAGAACACACAGCTTTCTAAAACCATGATCCTTTAGACATGGGGTATATTGTGAAATATGAGTGCCTCATGAACTGGAGCAAAACACTTTCTATGGTTGTTGAAAACCAATTTTGTTTTTTATATCTTTGGTGAAGAAATATTTCTCCTGCTATAGAACTGGGCATTCCAATTCTATTTTTTTCTTCCTACTTGTCACTTTTATTAATGCCAAGACACAGTGTTCATATACTCACATGGATACTGAGTGGAAGTGATAAAACTAGTTAATATCTTCTAAAGCTTTCTGAACTTTTCTTGAGAGAATTTTACACGCTAAAAGCGGCATAGATTCATGGAATGAGTTTTTACTTTCTTCCCTCCTTTGTAAGTTAGCCTAGAAATATTTCTTCTATTTTTCAGTGACAAACTGTAAAAGCATTTACTGTCTAGCTTTGGCTGTCATTATTTGTATCCAGTTGTTGATGATGCCAGTAACGGTTCTTGCCAGCTTCCAATACTACTGGAAATATTAATGGTGATCTATGCCTGACAAGATATCTCTCTGGAGCAATCATTTTTCTTTGGAGATAATTTTGATGCCTTGAGAGATATGTACCAAAGTTTGTAAGCAAAGGACACCTAAGAGAAATATCATCCTCAATACAGAAACTTTGTTTTAGAGAAAAAAAATGAAACTAGCACATGACCTTGATTACATGGGAAAACTGATAACAAAATTCCAGAACAACTGCTCCCCTGGTCAATTAAACAGATGGAGACCCAAGTATATTTTTAACAGAATAAGTCATTATGCATGCATTCATAAACAAATTGAATTTTTTCTCTATTATTCTCCCTTAATAATTGTTATCTTTGTGGTTAAAATCCACCTTTCATAATGTGGAAATGATAATATTATGCCTCCAGAGCAAATACATCATAATTTATTACTTTATAATAGTAAATAATCTCTAGTGACTAACAGGTGACTTGCTTTAATGGTCAACTTGAGTTATAGCCAAATGATCCATTAAACATCCTGACATAAGTTATTAGAAAGAAAATCAAAATACTCTGTCAGCATTGGATCAACAATTTCTTGGTCTGTACCCTTGCCTGGTCCTGCCACATTCTGACTAAAATGTGTAGATTGTACTTTGAGCAGTGATAATTCCTTTTTGGTTCTTACTGTTTTAGTACTCTGACAACCTTTGCCCAGAGGCATCCTACTCTCTGAAGTCTGCAGAGGACTTGGGGGAGAAGTTTAACACTGGAGACGAAAAGCTTAGTGTCTCTGGATTAAAGCTAAATATGATCTCAAGTCAGAATCCCTGTGTGCCTAATTTCTTCGTCTGTGTAATGATGATGAAGGTACTCAGTTTTTGAAAAATATGCTAGCAGTTTTCCAAATGTGTTAACCTTTTCACTATGAATTGATATTTGGTTAGTTACTTGTCTGAGGACAGAAGCTAAAATTTTCAAAACTAATCAAAAGTCTAAATGAATTTCTTACACATTAATGAATCATATATAAACTATCTCAAAATAATATTTTCTCAAAAATAATGCTACCCACGTGCCCCTACGTGGATCATATCATGCTAATTCTGTTACAGTGATCATGGAGGATAAAAATTTCAATACTACCAGTATACTTTCAAATATTAAACCTACTATTTAGTATCTGAATATTCTTAAGCTTTTGGGCTTTGTACAACATGGAAAACTTTTACTAGTCTGCCCTCACAACTTTGTAAAGGAACTTGCGTGTGACTGAACCATACAGTGAGATTTTGCAATTTCAGCGCTGTAAATCAGTTATATCTCATTTTATTGAGTTACACCTTGATCCAGGACAGAGGGTTGAAATACATATAGTAAGTTAGGAATAATAATGATAATAAATAAAAGCAAAATACATTTATTTTAAATACTAAATTTTCACACTATAATGTGTGATTTACAAAGATGGTGATAATTATAAGTGGAATTTTGAAGCATTTTCAGCTTGTATACTCTAAAACAGATAGCTATCTCTCATTTGTAAAATAAAATGTGGTAAACTAGTGAAACTGTTTGGAAGATTGCATTGCCGCCATAGCTTTGCTTAAAGCTGCATTTATATTACTGCAGACAAGCTCAGCTACCTGTGATTCCCCTGTGTTGAAACTTTCATTGTTAGAAATTCAATGTGTGTTATAATAAATTACATTAGCATTGGAAAATAATTTACTGGATTACAACACTTACAAAGATCAATACAAAAATGTAAAGTAGTATCAGATTTTGAGTATCAGTTTTGTGATTTTACAAACAATGGATTATTGAAGTTTCTAAAATTAATCACTATCCTTTAACATGAAGTAATGCTAAGGATTACTTTCCCATAAGTAATTTTTGGTTTCTTTCCCTTCCTCCTCCTTTCCCTCTCTCCCTCCCTCCCTCCCTTCCTCTTTCCTTCCTTCCTTCTCACCTTCCCCCGCTCTTTCTTGTGGTTTCCTTTTTGACTTTTAAACCAAGAATAAATCTGCCCTTGAAAAATTAGTTTATCTTTTTGAATGTTCCTTTATCTACATTGTTCTTTATTAAGATTGAGAAGAGCTGATGCAATTTATTTACATGGCTGTAGAAAGCTTCCATGAAGCTTTCTGGCCTTGGACTTTTCTTTGATTTTTTTACCACTACTAATTTAACTTTCTTACTTATATTGGTTTGTTCATGTTTTCTATGCTCTTTCATGGTTCAGTCTTGATAAACTGTGTGTTTCTATTATTATCAGTTCCAAAAAGTTATCTATTATAATGGTGTGTGATTGTTCATTTAATAATTTGTCTGAAACTCATGATAACAAATCCTTTCTTTTTAAAACATGTGTAATACTAACGTCTGAAATATATTTAAACATCAATTTAACTTTGATTTTTTAACTGTAGATTTTTTATCTCCATTTTAATTAATTCTAATCTTATCTTTATTACTTCTTCCTACTCAACTGTAGCTTTCTTTTGTTCTTTATTGTCTTAGTGAGGGATATAAGCTTTCTGGCTTAAAAACTTTCCCGTTTGTATTATTCGTCCGTTCCCATTGCCAAAAGTTGAATTCTCACTGTTATTGTCTTGCCCATTTATCATTTCAACTAGGTAATATTTGTTTTAAATACTTAAATATTTGTTTCTAGAGTTGTGCTCCTGTGTATTTGTAATCCTAGTTTCTTGATAAATTTGCACATTATCATTATATAGCAATTTTCTTGGTCTCTTTTTAGTTTTATATATGATGATTTTGTCTAAAATAAGTACTTTTGCCCCTGTTTTTATTATCATTTGTATGGATACATTTCTCTATCACCTTAATTTCAGCCTACATATTGCCTTACTGCTAAAATAAGACTTTATTTGAAGCCTCCTGTGATATCATTGTTGTCATAGTTTCCATTCAAGAAATATGTAACTTTTATTTGTAGAACTTAATCCATTTGTGTTTTACTTAATTACTAACCACAAAGAATTTGAAAATTATGATTTTATTCATTTTTCTATCATTGCTTTGTAGTTTCTGTTTTCCTTTGTTCTGTCTTAGTGATCGTATCATTTTAGTCGCTATTATAGCTGATTCTTTTTCTCTTTTTCTATTGTGCATTTACTCTAGGCACTTTGTATTTCCTAAGATGCTTACTAAAATATCTTATTATTATAAAATCTGTTTTATGACTATACCAGTTAACTTGAACCAGATAAAAAAGAACATTTCTGTGCAATGTCTAATATTCTTTTATTAATGGCACAATTTACATTATTCTATATTGTATGTTTAAAACATTTCAGTTATAATTTTAATGTTATTATTTCTAAATCATGCTACTGCTGACTATTATTTGTATATTACAATTACAATACCTGAATGCAAAGTGTAAAGAATTTTAATATATAATTACTCTTACTAGTAACCTTTATACTTACATATGTTTTCATATTCCTAACAAACTGACTCTATTCAATTGTTCAACCCTTTTTTATTATTTTTTGTAAGATGAGTCAAATCATGATATGCTCCTTCAGTTTATTTTTGCCTACAAAAGGTTTGCCTTCCCTTCACTTTTGAAGTACCATTTTATTAGCTATAGCAGTCTCATTGGATATATTCTGTAACATTGTGAATGTATGATTCTACTTTCATTGTCTTCAAAATTTTGGCTGAGAAATGCACTAGTAATCTGATATGGGGATGCTCTGTGACTGGTTGCCTTCTACTGCTTTTTTCTAAGTGTACTAATGTTTCTCCTTAAACTGGACAGTTTTCTATGAGGTCACAGTCTATTTGGGGATATATCAACTTTACTGTTGAATCTCCACATGGATAACTTCATTCATTCCTTATATTGTACCCTAGAGTTCATATTTCATTTTAATATGATTGTATAGATCTTGTGTGGACATGCTATAAGTATATGTTTCCTCAAATACTGAGTCATCTTATTTGGATCCTCTCTTAGCTTGCTGAACCTGTATAAAATTCCATTTTAATTTCTGTCAAGAACGTCATTGATTTCCATTTCTTTGAGTTGGTTGTTGTAAAATTATACAAAATTCTCAGTGTCATGCTTTCATTAATTTGTAACATGATCTTTGAGTACTGAATTTATTTTCATATTTGACAAAAATCATTTAATTTCTATAGGAAAGAGAAACATTCACCAATCAGTCAAATTAATGTTTCTGTTATGTCTTAGAATTTTTCTATGAATGTACCTAAACAATGAAAAATCTTATTCTTTTTGAGGAATAGGGAATATTATGGTGAAATGTGTCATCTTGAACCCACAAAGCTGTTCTGTTGGTGATACAATAGTATTAAAGTGTCTCTTACATTTAAATAGACTGAAACTTATTGTACCTTCCAGCCAGAGTTAATTATATATCTTAAAATCATTTAAGATTTAAGGCCAATGTCTTATTACATGCTCAGCTAGTGTTTAAACTGCTTTTACTAAAGCAAAGTAATGACAAACTTACTGGCCTTGGATTTCTTATGTAAACTTTTACAATCTAAGCTAAAAGATTAATTGTAATCTTAAATTTTGTACTTTTCTTTGTCAATGACCCACAAGAAATTCATGCTTATATACACGTTATGGGATTAAATGCAGAAAACAGTAAGCAGGTTGAAAACAACTTATGGAAAACATATCCACCATAAATGTTGGAAGCTACATAAGGATATTGCTTAAGCATTTGTTCGTTATCTGGGTCAGTTGCAGTAACTGGAGTCATTGACTTGATCCCTTGTAAAACTATGCTAAAGATTTCTGTAAAGTACAGTACATTTTTGCTGTTCACGGCTGTTTGATAGATACACACCTAGATATGCACACACAGACAGAAACATAGACACAGAGACAAATAGACATGACAACATTCAAGTAGTCACAGATTCACATTCATGGGAAAGATTATAGAAGACACTGGGCGAGATAAAAAAAATAATTTGAATCTGAACTCACTCCACTTGTGGCAAAATTGCTTCAAGGGGAAATGTTTAGAATATCTTTTCCTTAAAGGAACTCACAGGGATTATTGGTGTTGGGTAGCGCTTTCCTGCAAGATTAAAATCTTCTATCTTGGAGGGAAACTTGTTAAAGTATAGGAAAGAAAGAAAAGTAAAACAATAGGATATTTTAGTAAAAATGTTTACAAGGTGGGAGAAACAGTAAGATGCTCTAAGGGGTTGTGAAGAACTCCATCTTGAAGGTGAGAAAGAAAGAAAGAAAGAAAGAAAGAAAGAAAGAAAGAAAGAAAGAAAGAAAGAAAGAAAGAAAGAAAGAAGAAAGAAAGACAGAAAGTAACATAAAATAGCATCAGAGAATCTTAAAACTCACCAGAGTCATGAACTCCCTCCATCACCAAAAGTCTAAAAATGAAAGACTACTGAGAATCACTAGCAGATGACCCAAGCTGTAATGGATACTCTTAGAGAAGGACAACTTCCTGAAGGAACAGCCATTACCAACCAATACTCATGGAAGAAGCAGAGATCAGATAAATCCACACAAGAAATAGATCAGCTGAGCTTCCTGGAATGATTTAGAGCAGCTGAGCCGCCTGCAAATGGCACTGTCTTACCTGGTGAGCCTACAAAGGTTTGTAGTGTACTCCAAGTTTTAAACGTTTTTTTTCCACCCCAAATGGGGTGAGGTTTGATGATACAGCTACAGCTGCCATTGGGTTATTTCTGGTCTGTAAGAGACTTCTCACCCCTATTGCCGTAAGGTACCCAATGCAGCCAGGCTACGGTGGTGAATGCTTTTATACCAACACTAGGGAGTTAAGGAAGCCAAACCTCTGTGAGTCTGAGGTAACCTGGTCTACAAAATGAGTTCTTGGACAGACAAAGTTCTAGAAAGAAAACTTCAAACCAAGGACGCTAACTAAACCCTAAAAAAGGACAGGCAACAGATAACCTCACACCAGCAAACTCCAAAAAAAGAGAAACACAGAGTCACTTTCACAAGCAAACAAACAGAGAAAAGCCTGGCTCGAGTTTGAGGAAACCGCGTGTGGATAAGACATCAAAACCTAGATAGACGCCCCTCTAGCCAGAGGGAGGGCTTGGCTGTCTATCATTGGCTGAAGGTATCCCCACATCGTAGTATGTCACTTAAATTATCTATATAAGTTGACATTCACAGTAATAAACTGAGTTCCTGTTTTGACTCGACTCCCTATTGCATCTGTTGCCCTGCGTTGTGGGGCAGCAGATCTGTTTGTCCTGCATCGTGGGGTGCAGAACAGGTGGGAAAAGGAGACAAAGGATGCCTAGCACCTGTCTTCTACTTTTACTCATGGTTCTGTCTTTGCATATGGAGGATCAGAGTTGCAGATAGAAACTCAATAGGCAATGCATGAACCTATGTAACATTTCAGACACAAACTATGAAAAGTTGCAATTAGAAAGAATACATGAAAGTATCATATGTATTCAGTACAAATAAGGTAGATTTGCTCATGAGCCTTCACAGTTTCTTACTGTGCCATTATCCTTTTAAGTTTTCTTTTATTGAAAATAGAACTGCTTTTTTTTTTTTTTTTTTTTGGTTTTTCGAGACAGGGTTTCTCTGTGGTTTTGGAGCCTGCCCTGGAACTAGTTCTTGTAGACCAGGCTGGTCTCGAACTCACAGAGATCCGCCTGCCTCTGCCTCCCGAGTGCTGGGATTAAAGGCGTGCGCCACCACCACCCAGCTAGAACTTCTTTATGTAACAGATCCCGATTGCAGTCTCCCCTTCCTTTCCAGTACGAGCTCTCCTCTCCTCGAGTCTGGAGCCACTCCATTTCTCACTCTGAAAAAGCGTGGGATAAAACCGGACTCTCTGAGCATGGCGAACCATGAAGGCTGATGAGAAGCCAAGGACAATGGCATGGGGTTTTGATCCTACTTCATGTTCTGGCTTTGTGGGAGCCTAGCCAGTTTGGATGTTCACCTTCCTAGACATGGACGGAGGGGGGAGGACCTTGGACTTTCCATAGGGCAGGGAACCCTGACTTCTCTTTGGACTGGAGAGGGAGGGGGAGAGGAGTGGGGGGAGGGGGAGAAGGGTGGGAGGAGGGGGAGGGAAATGGGAGGCTGGGAGGAGGCAGAAACTTTTTTTTTACTTTTCTCAACTAAAAAAAAAAATATTTCTCTCCCCTTCTCCCCTTAGCCCCCCTCCCACCACACCCCAAGATCCCAATTATTTGCCCGGCAATCTAGTCTACTTCCCATAACCAGGAGGATAGCTATATGTTTTTCTTTGGGTTCACCTTCTTATTTAGTTTCTTAGGATATCATATTATAGACTCACTGACCTTTATTTATCTCTAGAAACCAATTATGAGTGAGTACATCCCATGTTCATCCTTTTGGGTCTGGGTTACCTCACTCAGGATAGTGTTTTCTATTTCCATCTATTTGCATGCAAAATTCGAAAAGTCATTGTTTTTTACCACTGAGTAGTATTCTAATGTGTATATATTCCACACTTTCTTCATCCATTCTTCCATTGAAGGGCATCTAGGTTGTTTCCAGGATCTGGCTATTACAAATAATGCTGCTATGAACATAGTTGAACAAATGTCCTTGTCATATGATCGGGCATCTCGTGGGTATATTCCCAAGAGTGGCATTGCTGGGTCCATGGGTAGGTTGATCCCAAATTTCCTGAGAAACTGCCACACTGCTTTCCAAAGTGGTTTCACAAGTTTGCATTCCCACCAGCAATGGATGAGGGTACCCCTTTCTCCACAGCCTCTCCAGCAAAGGCTATCATTGGTGTTTTTGATTTTAGCCATTCTGACAGGTGTAAGATGATATCTCAATGTTGTTTTGATTTGCATTTCCCTGATCGCTAAGGAGGCTGAGCATGACCTTAAGTGCCTTTTGGCCATTTGAACTTCTTCTGGTGAGAATTCTCTCTTCAGCTCAGTGCCCCATTTTTTAATTGGGTTAATTAGCATTTTAAAGTCTAGTTTCTTGAGTTCTTTATATATTTTGGAGATCAGACCTTTGTCTGTTGCGGGGTTGGTGAAGATCTTTTCCCAGTCAGTGGGTTGCCTTTTTGTCTTAGTGACAGTGTCTTTTGCTTTACAGAAGCTTCTCAGTTTCAGTAGGTCCCATTTATTCAATGTTGCCCTTAATGACTGTGGCGGACAATGAGGGCTGCTGAGAAGCCAAGGACCATGGCACCGGGTTTTGATCCTACTTCATGTTCTGGCTTTGTGGGAGCCTACCCAGTTTGGATGTTCACCTTCCTAGACCAGGATTGAGGGGGGGAGGACTTTGGACTTTCCACAGGGCAGGGAAACCTGACTGCTCTGCAGGCTGGAGAGGGAGGGGGAGGAGTGGGGGGAGGGGAGGAGGAGAGGGAGGAGTGGGAGGGAAATGGGAGGCGGGGAGGAGGCAGAAATTTCTTTTTTTTTTTTCCAATAAAAAAAAAAGAATTAAGAAGGGAAGAACCTGAAAAAAAGCCTTTTTGGTGGGCGGTTAGCTACCTTACCTTTGAAGAGGGCTTATTCTTCTTTGGTTCGTTGTCAGTGGAAAGAGGTTGGGAACTACTAGGTTCCTCTTGCTTCCTTTTTTCACTGCAGTTTTTACTTTTCCTTTATTTGGCTTTTTAACTACAGGGATGAAGAAAACACAATAAATTCAGGGAAATGTTTAAAAAAAAAAGAAAGAAAACACATATTTGTCTCAGTGTGTGGGTGCACCCCCTCGCGGTCCTGAGTTCCTTGCTCGTGCTCTCTCACCTTTTGCTCCTGATTTGGACCTTGGGGTTTCAGTCCGGTGCTCCAATGTGGGACTCTGTCTGTCTCCTTTCATTGCCTGATGAAGACTAATATCCAGGAGGGTGACTATATGTTTTTCTTTGGGTTCACCTTCTTATTTAGCTTCTCTAGGATCGCGAATTATAGGCTCAATGTCCTTTATTTATGGCTAGAAACCAATTATGAGCGAGTACATCCCATGTTCCTCTTTCTGGTTCTGGCTTACCGCACTCAGGATAGTGTTTTCTATTTCCATCCATTTGCATGCAAAATTCGCGAAGTCATTGTTTTTTACTGCTGAGTAGTACTCTAATATGTATATATTCTACACTTTCTTCATCCATTCTTCCACTGAAGGGCATCTAGGTTGTTTCCAGGTTCTGGCTATTACAAACAATGCTTCTATGAACATAGTTGAGGGGTGCACCCACACACTGAGACAATGGGGATGTTCTATTGGGAACTCAGCAAGGCCAGCTGGACTGGGTCAGAAAAAGCAAGGGATAAAACCGGACTCGCTGAACATAGCAGACAATGAGGACTGCTGAGAAGTCAAGAACAATGGCACTGGGTTTTGATCCTACTGTACGTATTAGCTGTGTGGGAGCCTAGGCTCACCTTACTAGATGATGCTCACCTTACTAGAACTGGAAGGAGGTGGCAGGTCCTTGGACTCCCCACAGGGCAGGGAACCCTGACTGCTCTTTGGACTGATGAGAGAGGGGGAGTTGATTGGGGGAGGGGAAGGGAAATGGGAGGCGGTGACATTGAGGAGACAGAAATCTTTAATAAATAAATAAATAATAATAAAAAAAGAAAACACACATTTGTTATATTCAGATTTATTTGTTTTTATTTATTGTATCATATTGCATTATACACTTCTCTTATTCTTTAGACGCCTATCCTTTTATTTATGATACTTCCTTGGGGGTCTTAATAAAATAATAAAATGACAGTAATACATGCAGTGCTGACATCTGCTGGCTGAGATGGAGACCAACAAGGTATAACCAGATAAGTCAACCTATGAAAATTTGTGTGGAGTACCTGGAGCGATGTCTTTAGATTTATTTCAAATTTCATGACTTCTAACATAATGTAGAGGATTTTTGCATGTTAAATCAATGCTATTCTGAAGGCTGAATCTAGATGGATCAGAGAAAAAGTCCTATCTATACTGAATCTTGACTGTGCTCTTTGCCCTTTCTTTATCAATACTGGATTTATTTATGAGCTTGTTACTATCATATTGTCTTCATTGAGAGTTTACACCAAGTCAGAAACTTTCTGTAGAATTTAATTAATTGTTATTAAAATAAATCAATTAGGCCCAAAGTAAATCATAATTACTATCGGGCTTTTGCATTCCTATAAAACAAGGTTTCATGAAACATGTTTCATGTATCCAGCCTTAATAATGATAATGATAAGCATTATCATCTACAAATTTCATGCTATAAAACTTTATTATAAAGTTAAAAAACATAGTATTTTAAATAATTTTAGGATTTTATGTTGGGCCACCTTCATAACTGTCCCTGTCGGGAGAAGAATTGTTTATTTCTAAAGAATTGAAATAGACAGCATTAGAAGAGCTGGGGTTTGCTCTCCTAGAGAACCCATCTTAGCATCTTCTAGCTGCACTAACTGGTATCTAATACATTAAATGGCAACATTTAGCAATGATCATCAAATAGTGAAGACTATTACAAATGTAAGCCAATATTTATTTTATATTCCATATCTGATTTATAAATCTATTATATAACAACAATAGTCAAGAAGTTGTAGATAATTTCTGCTAGATGGCACTTGATAAAAATTTATGATTCAAATTCTGAAATCTATAATCTAGTCAATTTAAAGACCTAGATGTTATAAAGAGTTCTCTTGGGACTTATTTTATATCCAAAGCTGACTTCATGCATTAGAAGCTATTAAGAATATAGATTTATCACTTTGTAGATCAGGCTGGCCTGGAATTCACAGAGATCCACATGCCTCTGCCTCCTGAGTGCTGTAATTAATGGTGTGCACCACTACCACCCAATGTTCAACTACGTTCATAGCAGCATTATTAATAATAGCTATAACCTGGAAATAACCTAAATACCCCTCAACCGAAGAATGGATAAAAAAAAAATGTGGTGCATTTACACAATGGAGTACTACTCAGCAGTTAAAAATGATATCTTTAAATTTATAGGCAAATAGATGGAAGTAGAAAAAAACATCCTGAGTGAGGTATTCCAGACCCAGAAAGACAAATAAACTATGTACTCATCCTAAGTGGATACCAGACAAAAACAAAGGATAATCAACTTCCAGTCCACAATCTCAGAGAAACTATTCCAGAAATAAATTGGAAGCAGATGCAGAGACCCACAACTAACCACTGGGCCATGATCCTGCCTAAGAGAGGGAGGAGCAATAATATGAACAAAGGGGTCAAGATCACGATGGGGAAAGTCACAGTATATGCTGACCTGAATTTGTGGAAGATCCCTGACTCCAGACTGACAACTGGGGAACCAGCATAGGACCAAATCAGGCCCCCTGAATACAGGTGACAATGGTGTGACTTGGGCAGTATATGGGGCCACTGGCAGGGGGACCAAGATGTAACTCTAGTGCATTAACTGACTTGTGAAGCTCATTCTCTATGGAGAGATACCTTACTCAGCCTAGTTATGGGCAGGGGGATAGGAGCTTGGTCCTGCCACAATGAGGTGATGGGACAACCTTAGTTGACTTCCCAGGAGAGGCCTTAACCCACTTAGAATTCCTCACATTTTTTGCAGCATTTGTTCATAGTTTAATTAGATTAGTAAGCAAATAATTATCAATTACACAGTTTATGGCAATAGCAATCATAACCACAAGCAAACTCTATCATGAGATGAATTTGTTTTTCAGTTGGTTTTTATTTAAATATTCTCTTCACAACACTTAAAATACACATACTAAGTTGTATCACAGAGATGTTATGCCGTGCTGTTTTTTTTCTCTCATTCGATTTAACCATCAATGCCTACAAGTGAAATTATCTTTAAAACAATACTACAGAAACAAGTATTTTGCCTGAATTGGGATGGAGACAGAATACTGAAAAATACTTGTTTACAGTGTACCAGACATTGATTGTTAGTGTGTGTTCCATAGCTATAAAACCTAAATGTATGTTATGATAGTGTCTTTGTTAGGGTGTGTGTTGCTGTGAAGAGACAGCCTGACCACAGCTCTTATAAAAGAAAACATTTAATTATGGAGAGATGTAGGAGCCCAGAAATGCAGTCCCATTTCTCACCATTGTCTGGCAGTCAGAATATGTGAGAGACTAACAGGCACAATTTGTACCTTTCAACACAGGAGGTGGTCGCCTTGCTCTTTTAAAGTTAAGTAAACTCAGCGTCATCCTGACAGGTGGTCAGGATATACCAGGGTACTTCTGCTCCTTCCATTGTAATTACGAGGTCACCTGGGGAGGATATGTTTTCTGCCCACCTGACCAAGTATTGATCAAGTGTACAAGTGTATATGTGACTTGAGTCATCCTGCTACCTAGGCAACAAAAGCTGATGATAGGAAGTCTCATGCTGTTATGTTAATGAAGCCTTTTTTACCTTCTCCCCCATTTTACATTTTATATAAACGCTGTGGAAAAATAAAGGATGGTGATTTTCAGGATCTGAATAATCCCTGAAACTCCCTCCCGATACTGTCCTATGTTTTCAGTCTTATTATTTTTATGTGTCTTCATATCTTTCACTTATATTTCTTCAATTCCCATGCCTCTACCCTGGCAAGAAGTGCCTTTTGTTGGTCCAGTCTTCAACAGTGGGACATGGTAGTGTGTAGGCAGACATCATGTTAGAGAGGTAGCTGAGAATTCTACATCTTGCAGAGGAAACAGGAACTGGTCTAACTCACTGATTATGACTTGAGCATATATAAGATATAAAAGACTGACCCAAGACCCACTCAGCCACACAAACCCACACACCTGATCATCCTCCCAGTGGCCAACACTCCCAAACAACCCCAGTAGACTACAGAGGCTCAGGTACAATCCATACCAGTTGGAAGGACAGATGAGTAAACACCAGCATAAGGATATATTCAACAACAGAAGGAGCAATATGACACCACCAGAACCCAGTGATCCTACAACAGCAACACCTGAACATTCCAGTGCAGTGGAAGCACAAGCAAGCAACCTTTAAATAGTTTTGTAAAGATGATAGAGACCCTAAAGGGGAAATGAAAAATTCTCTTAAAGAAACTGAGAAGTAACAAACACAAAATTGGAAGAGATCAACAAAGTCCCTAAAGAAAGCCCAGAAAAGCAAGTGGAAAAAATCAAACAGACAACGGAAACTTGAAAACTAAAAGTGAAACAATACGGAAAACACAAACTGAGGGCATTCTAGTAATGGAAAATCTGAACAAGCGAACAGAAGCTAAAGATGGAAGCATCACCAACAAAATACAAGAGATAGAAGAGAAAAATCTCAGGTGTTGAAGATATGATAGAGGAAATAAAGTCATTGGTCAAAGTAATACCATACTTTCTCATTGATGGATGAAGGAATAAAAGCCCAGGTGTACACTGTCACCTACAGGAGTCTGAGCTCTCCTTAATCAGGTAGAGGTATCATTCGCATGAAATTGGATCTATGGTTTTTACAAAGAAATTAATTCAGAACAAGCCAATAAAAAGTAGAGCTTGAATTTATTTAAAATAGAAAGGTACTTACGATAAAGCATTTCAGGAGGCACAATTGTGAGGTACTCACCAGTAGTTTATTAAGCAAATTGACAGAAGAAAGATTAAGATTTACTTATAGGAAAACAAGAGACCCCCAAACTCTTCATCTTTGCAACTGTCTGCCCCATGGAAGGGACCTTACACAAGCTATACCATCCAGTACCCAAGTTTGAGTTAACTCTCCAATTCTTATATTCTCTAGCAAGTGGAAAGGTTATTGACTATATAAAAAAATAGCTAGAATCCCAAATCAGGAATTGATAGTAGCTTCCAATTACTTTCTGTATTAGGGGGTGTTAACTGCTCCATTGCATAGATCTACCCATCAATGTACTTTTCCACCGAGCTACTCCTCACAATCTCCAACTAAGTAGAATGACTACTAAAGATTCACAGTTGGGCAATAATGTTATACCTGGTGAAAACAATAGCAAAATACTCTAATCTGGCTCTCTACGTTTTCAATTATTTCCTCTGTTGTTACCACATTTTTTCCTGATCCTTGGAAGGACTCACTTACACATGATGCTTTTCTGAATAGTAGAATATAATCTTACCAAAACAATCACTGTGTCTCAGCTGCCTAAACTGTCTCAACCCTTTCTATCAGTAAATAGGACTAATTAGATGAGGTTGTCCAACCTGAAAGCAGTAACAGTGCGGCCAATAATTGTACTAATATATAAGCACAAACACAAATATTTAAAATGGAGGTAGACAGGTCCATCTTTTTCATTCAGCAAAACAATGAACAAAGCAATGTGGCATTGACTCTACATTGGGACATTTGGCCTCATCAACCATGGGATCTCTGCCCTTGCCCATAGTACAAGATGTGAGTTCCCTCCTGTCCAGACTTCAAATCCAATCTAAAGTCTGTTTGTTGTACGCTCAAGAACTGTACCTTCATTGTACCAGAGAGTATATCTTTCATGACATTTTGATAGTGTATGACATAGAGTCTTCAACTGACAAGGACTGCTGTCTTTAATTACTTTAATTACATTATCCTCAATGACCTAAAAAAAAAACCTTTCTAGGTCTTTAAAAGCAGACAGCAGGAAAGAGGAAGAAGCCCCCATTTAAGTGTTAACATACTTTTTCAAAGTCCTGCAAAGAGAAAATGCAATGACTCAGCAATCAGGTCTAGTCCTCCAGTTCTGGAATGAAACCAACACCACAGGCAAGAAACTTTAAGATTTGGGAGACCTCTGTGTTCTTGATAGGCACAGCACATATGGAGATAGCAAGCCTGTGGCACTAGGATTTCATTTAACAAACAGATAACTTCTAGGAGTCTTTTTCCAAACACCAGGAGACCGTCTTTCAAAATTTTTAGCTGATATTTTCATTGTTTTTCTACATGCTGTCCCAACTGTAAAAGGAATTCAGATGATACAATTATACTGACAACAAAATGAAACCCGTTGACACAGAGTGACCAGCATCTGTGAAGTACCAATTCTATCCATTCTAACAAGGGCTATTTGTTGCCCATTGCTACTCATTTAGAAATTATCAATGCCAGCATGAATAGATCCTACGAACTGTATCATATTAGCCCTTTGGAGAGAAAGGTTTATGTACAAGGGAATGATAGAAAGCAATTCTTGAGGGAGGTCTCTGATCTAACCATTCTCCATGATTTAACTCTATATATGGTCACTGGAGTGGTACCACTGTGCTTCTCTCCAGCCCATAGAAATTTACTAAGAGTAACTTGGGCTATTTCACCTGACCTTGATGAAGAAGAATAAGACTCAGCACCAGCTCCCTACTGTAATCATCTCTACAGCTCTGACAAATTGGAGGGCAATACTGTAGCTGAAAATACCGTAGTTTCTTAACTCACATATTCCTGGGTGTAGAGAGGGCCTGGGATGGGCATGTGATTGCTACCTCCAGCATACCTGTGACAACGGTAAGAGTACCCAGCTTACAATGAGGATTTATTTATTTATTTATTTATTAAAGATTTCTGCCTCCTCCCCGCCACTGCCTCCCATTTCCCTTCCCCTCCCCCAATCAAGTCCCCCTCCCTTGTCAGCCCAAAGAGCAATCAGGGTTCCCTGCCCTGTGAGAAGTTCAAGGACCACCCACCTCAATCCAGGTCTAATAAGGTGAGCATCCAAACTGCCTAGGCTCCCATAAAGCCAACAGGTGCACTAGGATCAAAAACCCATTGCTATTGTTCTTGAGTTCTCAGTAGTCCTCATTGTCTGCTATGTTCAGCGAGTCCAGTTTTATCCCATGCTTTTTCAGACCAGGGCCAGCTGGCCTTGGTGAATTCCCGATAGAACATCCCCATTGTCTCAGTGTGTGGGTGCACCCCTCGCGGACCTGAGTTCCTTGCTCGTGCTCTCTCTCCTTCTGCTCCTGGTTTGGACCTTGAAATTTCAGTCTGGTGCTCCAATGTGGGTCTCTGTCTCTGTCTCCTTTCATCACCTGATGAAGGTTAATATTCCTGAGGATGCCTATATGTTTTTCTTTGGGTTCACCTTCTTATTTAGCTTCTCTAGGATCACGAATTATAGGCTCAATGCCCTTTATTTATGGCTAGAAGCCAAATATGAGTGAGTACATCCCTTGTTCCTCTTTTTGGGTCTGGCTTACCTCACTCAGGATAGTGTTTTCTATTTCCAAAAGTAGTATGGCGGTTTCTCAGGAAATTCGGGATCAACCTACACCTGGACCCAGCAATACCACTCTTGGGAATATACCCAAGAGATGCCCTATCATACAACAAAAGTATTTGCTCAACTATGTTCATAGCAGCATTATTTGTAATAGCCAGAACCTGGAAACAACATAGATGCCCTTCAATGGAAGAATGGATGAAGAAAGTATGGAATATATACGTATTAGAGTACTACTCAGCAGTAAAAAACAATGACTTCTTGAATTTTGCATACTATGAGGATATTGCAGCACATGTCATTAATCCTTTTTCTCCTGTCCTGTCATATCATATATGCCTTCCACATCTTTGGAGAGTTTAATCTCACTAAAAGCTCATTATCACAGCACTTGACTTTCTGTCAATTTCTTTCCTAAAACTGCCATTCAGCACAAATACTGGCACTTGTGTCTTTTCATAATGCTGCTGGATGTCTTTTCCTAGAAAGGAATAAACAAAGGCTTTCTAACCCTAGATAGGACACCACCAATGAACCTCAGAAATGATTCTACATAGTCCAGCTTTTTGAACCAGTATCTTTAATGGAATTACTTAATGAAGACTATATCGTTACTAGTTACTAGTATTAAAATTGGTGAGTTTGGAGAGAGAGCACGAGCAAGGAACTCAGGACCTCGAGGGGTGCACCCACACACTGAGACAATGAGGATGTTCTATCAGGAATTCACCAAGGCCAGCTGGCCTGGGTCTGAAAAAGCCTGGGTTAAAACCGTTCTCACTGAACAGAGCGGACAATGAGAACTACTGAGACCTCAAGAACAATGGCAATAGGTTTTTGATCCTAGTGCACCTGTTGGCTTTATGGGAGCCTAGGCAGTTTGGTAGCTCACCTTACTAGACCTGGATGGAGATGGGTGGTCCCTGGACTTCCCACAAGGGCAGGGAACCCTGATTGCTCTTTGGGCCGACGAGGGAGGGGGATTTGATTGGGGGAGGGGGAGGGAAAGGGGAGGCGGCGGTGGGGAAGAGACAGAAATCGTTAATAAATAAAAAAAAGAAAAAAATTGTGAGTTTGGAACAGATAGTGGCCATCACGTGATTAACAATTAGGGAAAATTAGGTCAATGGTGCTCCCAGAATTACCTGAAGATAGCTGGATTGGTGTGTTGAGTGTCTCCCTAGCAGAGGTTTGATGTTTCATAGGCCAGGGAAATATCTTGTACATCTTGCAGTATAGCTTTCCAGGATCTGGGAGTTATATCTGATTCTGAGTCATGAGTCTCCTTCCTCCTCCAGGAAAGAGAGTTCCAATATCAAAGAAATTACTACTCCACAGAGATGGGATAGGCCTGTTCCCTTGGCTTTCAATTCTCTTATCTTTTCTTGTTTGCTTTAGTGTTTTACCACCCCCGAAGAACATGGTCATTTGGTTCACTGATAGCTTACAATGACCATACACCACCAATAGAATATTCACAGCCACTAAAGTCCTGCACACTACCCTGATCCCTGTTGAAATAGCTTTTTTCTAACATGATCAAGAACATAGGCCTACCCATATGTAGGAACTGTATATCATACATCTCCCAAAATGCACTCTCTAATCAGTAACTCCTCTCCATTTTCTGTCATCTCCCGATCCTTGATATTAATGAGAATCACAGAACATTAAGATGACCAAACCCATAACACAGAAAAGGGACTTTCAAAATCAGGTTACTTCAAACACTAAAGAGACAGAACTAAGAAACTATATTGACTTTGACTAAGAGAAAACCACATGGAAACACTACTAGCTGACTTTTGTCAGCTGGATATCCTAAAAGCACCTGGAAAGAGGAAAGGAGCATCAGTAGAGGAACTACCTGTATCAGATGAGCCTACTGTAATGTCTGTGTTATATCATCACTAGTAATAATTTCTATGAGTTGATTTAAAAACAGTAGTTGATGAAACCAAGAAAAGTAAACCAAGAAGCATTATTCCTCTGTGTCTCTGCTTTGGGTCCTGCCTCAGTGTCCTGCCTTGATCTCCTTTCTTGACATTCTTTAGACAATGGGCTATAATGTGTAAGATGAAATGTGTCCTTTCCTCCCCCAACTTAATTTTCTCAGTGTCTTATCACAGCCACAAGGAAGCAAACTAGAGTACACACACATGGAAGCAAAAGCATCACAAAAAGAACATAATCCTCAACTTAAACTTTAAATGCCTGGAGGGCATAGACTATCGAAACAAACAAAGCAACTGACAGTTAACCTACATTAGTGCATCCAACACAGACACCCTCCACAGTTGAAAGAAGGAGAACTTTCTATGAAGTCACAAACTTCAAAAATCAATACCCACTATGACAAAGGACATTGTACTGAAGAGCTCTGTCTACCACTACACAGCATTAAACAACCTGCATGAAAGAATAGCTCTGCTGAGCTGGGCATGCTGCTGCATGCTACAGCACTAGCTCAGAGTGAAAGGGGTCCTGAATGAAAACTGTAATACCTTATATGATTTTTGGAGGATAACTGGATCCGGTGTCATTTTTAATCAGTAGTAATAGACATTGTCACCTTGGTTAGTGCCTTGCAGTTCGAACAAGAAATGTACATAAACACATGCTGGATCCATGCCACCATCCCTAGTCCAAGAACTCACTAGTGAGTGACAGAAAGGAGATATACAACACAAAATAAAATGAGAAAGGAAACTAATAGTCCTATATTTCTGCAAAATATCAAACATGTTCCAGTATGTGAAAATACACTAAGATGTGGAATTGGCTGCTCTTTTTTAATATACCAACAATCTACATTGCTTTTTTTATGTAACCGAGCACCCTGAGACTATTAATGCTTTCTTTCTGTAATTTTTCTCTTCTTTAATGATCATGGTCTCAAATCTAAGCATAACAGGGGATGCTAGAATCCTAAGATGCTACAGAGGCTGTTGCAGGTGGAAGAAGCTTCAGTAACTGCCACTCTCATTTTACTTGTGGAAGAGAAGAGAAAGCAGACAGACACAGTGGCTCACAATGTGGACACTACAGCAAGGGAGGCAGAGACAGAAAGAATGCACAAGTGTCTGAAGTCAGACTGACACAGTGAGATCTTGACGAACATGAGCTTCAAACAAAAACTTATTGCAAGAAAACATCCAGGGGTAGGAAAATATGGGCAGGAACAAAAGGTTGAAAGAGAGAACACGTGTTGCCAACATCCCTTCAGCCACTCTGTTATTCACTTCTAATCGCAGAATCCATATTTAAGCATCTGAATGATAGCTGAAGACCCCAGCTTCTGAAAGCTCATAGCAACATCACTATTGAGTATAAGGCTGTAGTGTTAAGGTCGTAGAAGAATCAAAGCCCACAATGAAGGAATAGAAAGTATAGAAGAGAGATGTGAGTCCAACCTGGGTTAGCACCACCTAAGGAAGGACTCCTGGTGAAGAAACCCTAAAAGAAAATCTTTGGAGTTCTTATTTCCTACATGGTATACTCAATGCACTCAGCCCTGCCTTTTGTCAACACGGTCACATAGGAGACCTGTGATCTCTTCCCTTGATCCCGGGCAAGTGCTGACAGGTATCAACCGAAACAGTTTCTCAGCTGAGTTGCCTCAACCTTATTGTCATTTTCTTTCTTTCCAGTGTTATTATCTGCATGTTTAGTGTGTGCTGCTGGCGAATGTTCTATTAGAATGCGATACATCATGTTCAGATTATGAACAGTTTTAACAATGAACCTTAGAAGAAGAACTGCCATGGTCTCCTAGCAGAATAGCCCTGGGAAGCAGGATTCTCATGCTAGGCTTGCAAGCTTTACCCACTCATTCATGGCTGTTGTTGAACTCCTAGAATTTTTTTTTTTTTTTAGCTTACAATCTGGACTTGACATTGACTACTGCCTGATTTATGATATCATTCTCCCTCCAAACCTGGTAGAATCTTGAGGTTTCCCCGAAGCTGCCTGTAAACAAAATTGGATCACTTCAGGTTACTGGTGTCAAGTGACCAGTTAGCACTCCTTGATACTAGACACACATGTGGGTTGTCAGCAGATCAGAAAATGATGCGCATTCATCTTGCTCCACTGTGCTGTGCATTACTGTCTCTCCTACCCTGACAATGTCAGGGAAGGGAAGAAACTTAATAAGTTTATTTTTGTCACATTTTATAATATTTTAACATAGTCTTAAATCCTTGAAACAATAGGAATACTATTGATGTAGATATTTCTTGTGGACTGTCACACTGAGCTTTGGTGACTACTAAATATGTGACTTTGGACAGACAATTTACTTTCAAGAGTTTTTTTTTTTTAATCCAATTTACAACGATAACAGTATCACTAGGATTTGGGCTCTGTACTGTGGAATCTTAAGAAGCAAGTGAATAGGGAGCAAAAGCAGTCCCTTTTTGACAGTGTTAAACTACAGAGACAGAAAAATAATAAAAGGTGTGGAGGGATCTAGCACTCCGTACCATAATTGTGACAGTCTCCATCCACTACTGTGTCCCCATTAAGATTTCGAATTCAGTTTTGTTATAAATGTTATATTCACAGCAGGTATAGTGACACACATTTGTCATCATAGCATGTAGAAGTTGAAGGCATGGAGATCAGTTCAAGGTTCTAACCTGGGCCACAGAGTTCCTGTCTCCAAACAAACTAAATTAAAAGTGTGGAAAGAATGCTAATGATTGTTATGTTTTGGAGTATTTAGTTTACAGTAGATAAAAAGAGAATGGGGAAGAGACTAAGAGGGTACCAGACTCTGAGAAAACAGTTAGTACAGAGGAAGAAATATTGAATCTGTTTCATGAAAAATAAACCATCAGGAACTGGGTGGGAGTGCTAAAAATATACAAAGATGGAGGGATAAAAATATAGTAATAAAAGCAGTTAAATTGTCAAGATGATCCTAAAGAAACGCAAAGGTAGTTTGGGACTGAATGTTAAAGAGAATGACAGAATTTAAATCAAAAGACACAAGGCGTTGTCATTTCCCAAGCTTTGTTTAAGCAACCACGCTGTTGAGATTGTTCTGGGTCTAGGTCCCTGTCATATTGTCAAGACTCCATCTCCCAGCAGATGTCCCACCCTGGTCCTCTGACTCTAACCATCTATCCAGTCTTCAACAATGTTCCCTGAGACTTACATGCAGTGGCTGTGCTCGATATTGTCAACTGGGGATGGGCACTACACAGTAAACTGCTTTCTGTACAGTACCAATTGACATGCAAGCATATTGGGGAATTCTCATAAGTCTTCACCTCTATAACAGTTATAGACAATTAAGTTACTAAGAAGCAATCTTACTCAGGGTGAACCCCTTGATAGGTGAGAAAACCCCAAGAGGTCAGACCTAAACACATATGAGCAATGAGCAACATGAAATGGCAGCAGCAGATTGCATACATAAATTCATATACATACATGTTATACATAAATATTAAAAGGTCATGTATTATAGAAGAAGTGGGAGAGACACAGAGGAGTTAGAAGGAAGAAGAGGTAATTTGATAAAAACAGTACTCACAAGTGAATCCTTAATATAACAAAAAATTTTCAAATCTCAGAGTAAGTATCAGCCTGTTGGTGCTGGCACACACCTACAATCCCATCATTCAGAGTCAAATACAGGCCATCTCTGTGATTTCATGGCCAGCCTGATCTATGCAGGAAGACTCTGTCTCTTTACATAGAGTCTGCACAGAATAGCACAAAGGCTGTGGCATGAGAAGCTGTCTACGGTTCTACCTCTAATCACCTCTGTTCCAGGACACAGTTATGAGGAAGTATCACAGCAGGTATAAGATGGAGAAAAAGAAATGCAAAGAAGGGCAGTGTTCAGATTAGAGAAAATGTTGAACCAGATCCACTAGGAATTCTATGCACACACAGGAAAAGAGGCAGTTTATCAAATCAGAGATATCCGACCCAGTACCAAGCATCAATCTGACCCCTTCCATTGGGGTATGTGAAGAACATAGGTCTTAGACATTCCCAGTTAGTACAAACTGGAGATACAAACACTGCCTGCTACATTAACCCAGAAACTTTAATATCACCAATTTTTCACTGTCCTCTTGAGTCCTATAGAAAATTTCCTAACAGACACTGTTGCCCACCCTGTTCAAGCAGAGCTCATAGAAATACTATCCCCACTGTTGCTGAATCCTGATTTCTGTAATGGTGTAAAGAGAGGGGAGCATTTCACTTAGGGCAATGACTTCTGCTTTGACATCCAGGGAGACGAAGATGTCCCTGAGATTGCCAGCTCCATGTCAGATACTTTATCTGCTGCAGAATCAAGATCTCAGCAAAACCGGCATTGAGGTCTGACAGATTAACATGGTGCCCAGCTATCAATGGGAACAGGTCATTAACTGCCACCATGTATAGCACTTCAGAATTCCTGACCATGCCTCCAGCTCCAAACCTGGAACAAACAGAGAATAAAACTTGGATGAGATGAAAATCAAATGATCAACAGCTTTAAAAGCCTATGACAGCACAAAAGAAAACCAAGACCCATCCCTCCTCCCTTTAGCACACCCTAACATGCAACAGCCCCTGCCTTGCACTGATGCTGGGAGCCTACGGCAGAAGCATGCTACTGATAATACCACCTTGGAAAGCAGAAGCCTGGGTATTGAAGGTATTAAATAGCAGGGGGTGCTGGGTAGTGTGATGAAGTCCAGCATCAACTTTGCAGAAATCACTACATGAGAGCAGATAGTCATCCCTTCTAGTTCTTCAACTCTCTCACAGACTTAGACCAATTCCAAGATCCCAGAGCAATCAAACCAAAATACTCAAAAATCATCTCATGGTATCAGGTCCAGGAAAACTCTAGTATTACTAGTGGACCCTCTGACCAGGTTAGGAAGGCTAAGAGGGTACAGTCCCACCTGTCTTCTCACTGTTCCTAAGTGGGTGGGAGAATGTCCCTAAGTGGGTGGGAGAATGGCATTCACATTGAGAAGTCATTCTTAGTGCCTCAAGATACCTCATTCTTGCTGGACACCAGTTCCTCACTGCTGTGGATTTGCTAGGTAACACCCAGCCAAGTCACCCCTCCCCTCCCAGATTCTGGGGTCATCCTGCAGGGAGTGGGGAGGTTTGAGTTAGGCAAGCCTAGAGCAGACAGCTGAGCTGAGTTCCCACAGTCCTCTGTTTCTTTCTGGAACAACAGCACTTAGTGGGCTTTGCCATGTATTCTGTCCACGTGCACCTCTTCACAGAGTCTTATTATTTTGTGTTAGGCCTAGACCTGGGGACCAACATAGCTGTGTTCTGGAGCCTGCTCTGGCTGCCTGTCTCTCTGTATCCTTCCTCTGGGGCTCAGCAGGCAGGCAAAAGGATTTCAGGCCCAAGTTTCCCTGTCCCTCTATCTTGCTGCCTATGGGATAACCTTCTGTGTCACGAACCTGTCCCAGAATCAGTGGTATGCAAAGACAGTCTTGCTACAAACTCCCAGCTCAGCCTCCTGAGTGCTGGACTGAAAGCTATGCATCACCACACTGTACTTTGTTCCAATCTGCTTTACTTGTTCCAATCTGTGGGTCAGTGGAGTAGGTGTTCCCAGATTGGCCTCACTGGATGGGTACCTGTCTCTCCAGGTCTATGGCATCCGGAAAGCTGGGGCACAGTTTGATGAGAGTTGGATCATCTTACCCAAATATTCCAGCAAATTATTTGTATCAAAAAGTATATCATCAAGCCAACACAAAACTGGGAAAGACCTGAATTTCTACGTTGAAAACAGAGGCCCAAAAATGCTGGATACTCAAGTCTGAAAAAGTACAGAGCCCTAGGAGTCGAGTTAATCCCCCAAAGTGATCCCCAGGTGTCCAGTGTGTGAATCTGTGGGGATATAAGTTAAGACATTTATTTCCTAAAATGATGTTAAATTATTGGGTAAAAATTTTTTAAATCTTTTCTGAACTATGATTTAATATAACAACTTGTTTCAGTGCTGTGTGATCTCAAATTCAAAATTTCACTTAGATTTTTTAAGGAGGCATACTTTTTTAGAATTTCCTTCATTGAAATGAAAATCATTTAGAATGTTCATTTTGATACAAAGCTCTTTCCAAAGATTAAATGGTTATAAGGGGAAGAAAAAAGGTCTTCTGAAGAGCATCACTGTGATTCTCTCAATTTCAATTCTTTTAAGGATGACCTAATTAAATTCCAACAGACTCTCACAAGATCTCTGAAGTCACAATGCACCAGACTTAAGACAGTCTCTGTAGGATCCTGTGTAGGGGTCTTGTAAGAAGTTCTCTTCTGTCTTAGCTTAACAGGAAGAGTTCCCACAGCTATACAAACCCTTAAAGCCCCCCCCCCTTTTTTTCTACCTTATGTCAGGACCTTTTGTTTCTGAGAACAATTACTTTCAAAAATGTATAATTGCAAACACCACCCCTAACCCTCAGTTTCTCCTCTTTAGATATTGATCTTTCCCAATTCTCTTGGCAGTTTTATAGTCCCTAACTTTCTTTCTCTAAGGAAAATAGTGGCCTTTCCCCCATGGTCTAAGAATGTAGCAGCACTCTATCCCCTGCTGTAATACACTAAAGAGTTTCCCTCTTGGGTAAGAACAACAAAGAACTATTGACAAAGATTCCATCCACACCATCTTGTAAAACCTTTCCTGCTGCTGTTTGAGCAGAGTTGAGCTCTTAACTCACTTTTTACTGCAGTAGTCTTGATTATGTGTGACTGACTGTGGGCCATGTGATCTGATAACACTTTAGCATTAATTTTCCAGAATAAATTTTGAAAATAGTCAGTTTTTTTTTCAAAAGCAACAACTCTTTAATGTCCTGACTAATAAACAAACAAACAAACAAGACTACTATATGACCAGGAACATTTTCTGGTAGAAGACTCAAATGAAGACTTGCATCCCTCTCCTCCAAACGAAAAAAAAGAAAAAAAGAAAATAGTCAGTTTTAAGTGTATTTTCTAGTTTCTTTTTTATTGCTGATTTTTATTGAACTCTACATTTTTCTCTGCTCCCCTCCCTGTCTCTCCTCTCCCCTTCAACTCTCTCCCAAGGTCCACGTGCTCCCAATTTACTCAGGAGATCTTGTCTTTTTCTATTTCCCATGTAGATTAGATCCATGTAGTCTCTCTTAGAGTCCCCATTGTTGTCTAGGTTCTCTGGCTTTGTGATTTGTAGCCTGGTTTTCTTTGCTTTATGTTTAAAAACCACTAATGAGTGAGTACATATAATTGTCTTTCTGGGTCTGGATCACCTCACTCAAAATAATGTTTTCTAGATCCATTTGCCTGCAAATTTCAAGATGTCATTATTTGTTTTTCTGCTGTATAGTGCTCCATTGTGTAAATGCACCACATTTTCCTTATCTATTCTTCGGTCAAGGGGAATTTATCTAGGTTGTTTCCAGATTGTGGCTATGACAAATAATGCTGCTCTGTACATCATTGAGCACATGTTCTTGTGGAACACTTGAGCATCCTTTCAATTATTTTTATAATTTCTCACTAGGTTGCAGAAAGATAATAAGACACTGGCTAACAAAAACCTATGACCACACAATAAGAGTGAAAGGATTGGGGGCTATAGTTTAAAGGTTCTGAGAAATTACATTTCAACAAAAAACTTTTAGAGATCCATAAAAATTACCTACACAGCCTGAATGAGACCTCTGCATGCTTCTTTACACCTGACCCCATATCAAGGACCATTAACCGCACTTGCTTGTTCATGCGTTGGTTTTGTTCCCTAAGCCACATTCCAGTATCCTGCTCCAATTATCACTTGCAGTATTCTCTTTTCTATTACTGCAAAGAAACTCATCCCTGATGCAAGGTATATCAGTGAGGGAGCATTTAGCATGGGCTGATGTCTGCACTCCTCCCCAGTAAAGGCCTATGAGTAGGCCTTCTTGACTTCACCAAAAAGGGCTTCTATTTGACTTTATTGAGGTGCTTGTTCAAATTCCTTTTAAAGACAAACTAATGCTTTTTACAGAAATAATTTTGATGTCTGCAACACCTAACCTTCAGGTCTACTAGCACAAAGCAGCCTGCGTGTACCTTCCTTCCTTATTGCTCTGAGTTCATGAGTTTCAGCTTGCCTTTATCATGAAATGGGAACTATAATGGTGCTTCTTGTCTTTACTAATAGAAACAATCTTTCCAAATTGCCAAAAAATTTAAAGTGGATAATTGATAAGTATGAGATTTAGGAAAGCATAAAATATTAGAAGATAAATATGCATAATAAGAAACAATATGCAATACAATTTGCTGTAGAAATAATTCATGCCTGTATTCCCAGTGTTTTCAAACTAAGGAGATCGTGAGTTGCAGGCAAACCTGGATTATATACATAGATAGTGAGATTTTTCTAAGGATACTGAAGTGTAAAACTTCTGTGCAGACCTTCACTAGCCCACCAACATGCTTCACCGTTTCATGCTCCTGGGTTGTAGCCTCCCTACCCTTCCCGGTCTCACTGCCTCTCTCTATGCAACTCCTTTCATTTCTGACCATTACCTGATGCAGTTTAAGAAAGATGATCATATTACTACATCTGACTCCCATATTCCTCTTTTGAATGCTCACATCATCCCATCTGAACTCTCGCATCATTCCTGAACTGCTGTCTGCTGTGCATTTTCAGTGTCCTTTGGGTCTAAGTTTGTGTGAGGCAGCTGTCTTCGATCATGTGCTGCTATACTCTAACTGAGCCTATAAGTAAATAACAGTCCACCCTGTCTCTCATGGACAGCCTGATAGCCACACACATTTACCAATGATTTTCAGTAAGGGTTCTTTACAGTACTTTGTCCCATCCTTGGACTGTGTCTTTATGTTTTGAGATATTCTAATAATATAAATGAGACTGGGTGATGTATAAACAACATACATTGCCTTTCTAACTTTTCTGAAGACTGGAAGTGCAAGATCAAGGCTGAAGCAGATTCAGTTTGATGAAATCCTGCTTCCTGGGTCACAGGCAGCCGTTTTCTAGATCCTCAAATGACAGAAGCAAGAAGTCTGTCTGGGCTGTCTCATTTCCTGATGACTTAATTATTTCCCATGGGAAGTGGGTCTACCAGTACAGATTGGGGACCATGAAGCCTATGTCAGACTGGAATGTTCAGAAAGGAAAGCCAAGAGAAAGGGCTTAAGCTTTCCACAAACACGAGAGTCCATGAGGAAGCTTATCTCTCTGAGGAACTCTGTACTTACAGATTATCTTTTACGTAAGGAATTTTGTTAGTTTTTTTTTTTTGGCAAAAAATTATAATTGAGGGCCCTGGGATAAAGAAACAATATACCCTACCAAAGGAAACACACAGCAGTGATATCACCAAGACAACTCAGCTTTAATGTTTCAAATGTGGGCATGTTGTTTCTTTCTCACTGTGTTCTTGTCTCAAGGAGGTGTAAAATCAAGCATTCAGAACACTGAGAAGTCATGAGTGCTCCCCCTAATCCTCTGTACTCCTCATTCTCATTACTACCATTGACTTAGTTGCTTCCAGAGCTTTGTCCATAGGGGTGAGACCAAGGACTCCAACTTCCAAATTTCTGAATCTTTGTCTCCAGATTATACCATCAAATGTATTTGCCAAAACCCAAGACAGTGCTCAACAAACAAAGACTTGTGCCACCAGGAAAACCCTCTTAAAATGCACTACAAGTTACATATGAATCCTTCCCCTGCTGCGCGTATGCCCTGAATGGCTGTGCTTATGTTGCTAGCTACTTAAGAGGCAGAAGCTGTAAGAAGCTGTAAGACTGCTGAGCGGGGAGATTGGGCCTGCAGGGTACTCACACTAAATATAGTAACATTATGCTCCAGAGCTGTAAAGAGATTTCTCATCGTCTAAAGGGAAAGACTTCTCAAAAGGATGCTTAGGCAACACCATGGAAACCTTAATGTGCTTAAGAGAAAAGGAAACTTTCTTGTCTAAAAATAATGCTTCATTTTCAACTTCATGTTAAATTATTTTCTTACTTTTCATTGACATTTTGGAGAATTTGTTGTTAATCTTAATAGAATAACAAAATACTTGAATTTTATGCTTGCTACTATACATCTGAATGTTTTTAATTGCTTATAATAGTCTGTATTGGATTCATATTAGATTTCATGACTATACATAGTGTTTAATATAATGTATATTTAAATTTCATATGGAACGTATATGATCTTGAATTACATATTTGATTTCAGCTTGTTTTTATTTCTGTATTCCTGATACTTTTTAGGCAGTCCGAGTGCTAATGTTCTGATACTAAACACACACATATGTGAATATACATATACTCATATACCATATTCAATGCCAATATTGCAGTTAAGCAGATGAATGAGCCCTTCAAGATGGAGTCACAATCAAAGAAACCCAGCTCTTTAGAAGTTGTAACAGTGCAGTCTGACTTTTCTATACCTTCAGATAACTCTTTAACTTCATGTGCTGAGAATCCAAGATTTCTGAAAGTAGCAAATGATTGTATAATGTAAATTACTACTTTTTGGTAGGAATCTTAACCTTAAATGGCTGAGCCATTTATTCAGCTTCCTAAATTACTACTAATCTCATCATATGGCAGATGAAAAACAAGTGAGTTGAGAGAATTTAAAAGGTTTTAAAAATCTTTATTGTATTAACAGGTAACTGCAAGTAACTATCAGATAAATATGGCATTTTTCTACCAACCATACTTTGTAAAATAAATAAATAATAAACAACTCAGAAATTGAGTCAATTCATGAAATTGTGATTTAAATATATGATATGGATTGTAAATAAACACACAACACATACACAGAGAGAGAGATGAGACAGACAGACAGCTAAAACTGGATAATGACTGAATATTCTTGACTCGGCTCTCTTGTGATCATCAGCATTCTCCTCACACTACTTATTTCTTCATAGGTCACAGAATGGAGACTCTAGCCCCTTTTCTACTCTCCTTCAACAATTGTGGTGCCCAGCCTTAAATATAAATTTATGAAGATGATAGAGACCTTTATAAAGAAAATAAAAAAACTCCCCTAAAAATGGGGAAAAGATAAACAAAATTAGGAGAAATCAATAAATCTCTTCAAGAAAGCCAAGAAAAACAATCAAACATGTGAAGCAAACAATTCAAACAACTCAAGAGTTCAAAACAATAAAGAAAAACACAAAGTGAGAAAATTCTGGAAATGGAAAATCTGGGTAAATTATCAGAAACTACAGATACAAGCATAGCCAACACAATACAAGTGATGGAAGAGAGAATCTCAGGAGTTGAAAATAAAATAGAGAAAACAGATTCATTGGTCAAAGAAAATGTTAAATCCAACAATTTCTTTACACAAAACATCCAGGAAATCTAGGACACTATGAAAACACAAAAGCTAGGAATAACAGGGATAGAATAAAAAGAACTCCAGCTCCAAGGCACAGAAAATATATTCAACAAAATCATAGAAGAAAACTGTCCCAACCTAAAGAAGGGTATGCCTATGAAAGTACAAGAAGCTTAAAGTACACCAAATAGACTGAACCAAAAAAAGTCCTCTCATCATATAACAATCAAAACACTAAACATACAGAATAAAGACAGAATATTAAAAGTTACAAAGGAAAAGTAACATATGAAGGCCAAGTAACATATGAAGGCAGACCTATGAGAATTACACCCGACTTCTCAATGGAATCTCTGAAAGCCAAGAAGGTCTTGGACAGATATGTTGCAGACATTAAGAGATCACAGATGCCTACACCCAGACTACTATATCCAGTAAAACTTTCAATCACCATTGATGGAGAAAACACAATATTCTTTGACAAAATCAGTTTTTAACAATACCTATCCACAAATCCACCCTTACAGAAAGTACTAGAAGGAAAACTCCAACCCAAGGAAGTTGGTTGTACCCACAAAAACACAGGCAACAGTTAACCTCACACCAACAAACCTCAAAGAAGGGAAACACACAAACACTATTACCAAAAAATAACAGGAATTAACAATCACTGGTCATTAATATCTCTTAATATTAATGGATTTAATTCATTTATAAAATGAATTTAAAAATAGGATCTATCCTCATGCTACATACAAAAGACACACCTCAGCCTCAAAGAGAGACATTGCCTCAAAATGTATGAGAAAAGATTTTCTAATCAAATGGACCTAAGAAACAAGTGGGTGTGGCTATCCTAATATCTAATGAAATAGACTTCAAACTAAAATCAATTAAGAGAGTTGGAGAATGACACTTCATACTCATCACAGGAAAAATCCATCAAGATGAAGACTCAATTGTGAACATCTATACCCTAAATACAAGATCACCCACATATGTAAAAGAAATATTACTAAATTATGTAAATCACACATTAAACAAACCACACATACGCTAACAGTAGGAGACTTCAACACCCCACTCTCACCAATGGACAGGTCAGCCAGTCAGAAACTTAACAGACAAATAAGAGAACTAACAGGTATCATGACTCAAATGGGCTTACCAGCATTTATAGAACATTTCACCCAAACACAGAAAATAATATAGAGAGATGATAGACAATAGGTAGGCTGATAGATAGATAATTAGGTAGGTAAATAGATAAATTTTAGCTATAGCTATCTAAGTATGTAAATGTATTAAAGTATCCATTTATGGAAATATGCATAATAACAGACACATTTATACATATATTGTAATATTCTTTAACAAAGTCATAATTGCCTTGTAAAGAGAAATGAAAACTATTCTTTTTTGTCTATTCTCTTCAGTGATTTGTAAAAGATTAATATTATTCCTTCCTTTGTAATTTGGAAAGAAAATAATTGTTAAAATTTCTGGTAGATTTTTGTGAGAAGTATTCAATCTTGTATTTCATTTTATTTTCACTTAAAATATTTTCATAAGTAAATATATTCTGATCACAATTTCCTAGTATGCATGAGATTATGATTATTATCGTTAAATTTTACTGATTTGAGTGACAAAGATTGTGTCAGGTCTCTTCTCATGCTTGTTGCTGTGCTCCTCCTCTTAAATGATGTTTTCTCTCACCTCCCTAAACCAATACCCCCAAGATGATCACTTTTTCTAGCTTCTTGGACTAATAGCATTGGATTTTTTTAAGTGTATTTCCAAAGAGACTATGACTATAAAATAGGGAGAACAGCAGGAGAGACACATAGTGGGTCCCGTAGTAGGTAAGGAAGATGAAAAACAGAATATGACAAGCAAATTGCTTGGGTATTTATTTAGGAAAATGATTTGAGGAGGGGATAGGAAGAAAGAGGAGAGAAGCGTAGACAGAGAGAGAGAGAGACAGAGACAGAAAGACAGAGAAGGGGAGACTAGAGGAGAGAAGAGGGGGCTGAGTTGTGCACACCACGGAAGAGAGGGAGATTGGGAGAGAGCAGAGCTTCTCTTAAAGGGACAGGGTACTGCCTGGGTTCATCCTGCCAGGTGACAAAAAGCCAGAATAATCCTAACAAGAACATCTAGCCTTGTGTTATGTACTCATAGAGACATAGCCTTTCCAAATTTACCTCATTTATCATTTTTGGGTGTGATGAGTAAGCTTAAACTCTACTCTCTTTTTTTTTTTTGTTTTTGGTTTTGTTTTGTTTTGTTTTTTTCAAGACAGGGTTTCTCTGTGGCTTTGGAGCCTGTCCTGGAACTAGCTCCGTAGACCAGGCTGGTCTCGAACTCACAGAGATCTGCCTGCCTCTACCTCCCGAGTGCTGGGATTAAAGGCGTGCACCACCACGGCCCAGCAAACTCTACTCTCTTAATAAATTTATAATAGCATGTCATAATATTAAGATTCAAAAAAGTGAAATTTAAACATTCTAAATAATAAAACATTTTCCTTTGTTTCATAAACAAGATATTGAACATTGAGTGCAGATAATCTTGAAGATGGGTCCATAATTTGTTAGTACTAGACTCTTCTAAATATTCTCTCTTTTTATCTTAAAGTGACTTTTTAAAATAATTTTAGCCTGTGAGATGTTTCAGGGTGTGAAAGCCCTTGTTTTCAAGCCAGGAGTCCAATCCCCGAGATCCAGAGATAGAAGAATACCAAAATTTTTTTCAAGCTAATCTTTCACCTACACACCTCAGCTGAAGCATATGTAATTCCATATGTACACATTTAAATAAAAAACTACATGTGTTGAACCTTTAATAATAATAATTTAGAAGCAGTAAGATAGACTAAACTAAAATTAAGCCATAGATGTCTTGGAAATATAGACCCTCAATTGCTGGACAAGGATGACATCAATAGACATGCCAAAATGGACAAGAACAAAACCATGAGAACTCAACTCTACACAAAGAACTATAGAAAAGCTACAGAATGCTCAAACTGAGCAAAACAGTCTTCTCCAGGGATGGGCACAACAGTGGTTATGCAAAACCAAATGAAAACATATATTTAGGAGGGTGTATGTGTGTGTGCGTGAGTACATGTGTATGCATGTAACAACAGTGAATAAAAGAGGCCAGGAATTTGAAAGATGAAAAGGAGAAATATAAGTATATATGTATATATAAGTATAAATTAGTATATAGAAAAATATGGAGAAAGAAAAGGAAGACATAATGGAATTATATTATAATCTTAAAAATAAATAAAAAAGATTATAAAACCTAATATTTTAGTCAAAACGCCTTTTCACCATATTAATCTGTAAATCCTCTAGAGGAGTGGAATGGATCTGAACTTTAAGTTGCTTGCAAACGGGCATTTATTGCAATGCTAGTTAAAGGCCTCATCTCGTAATGATTCCGATGAGTAAAAATAAAAGCTGTGATCTAAAATGAGAAAGTGAACTGCAATTAATATGCAACCTTTCCTTTGGATTTTGAAAGAAATATAGAAATAATTGATCATGTGGTGCTTGCATCCTCATGTAAAGTTTTAGGTCACTGTAAAGAGCATAAAATTAAAAGTTGTCTTGAATAGAGAACCACTCTGGCTGCTGAACACATCCTTAAGAGGAAATTTAAATGAATGCAGGAAACAATTGGCATTTTGCAGCTAAAAGAAACTCTTAGGAATTCAGTTCCTCCTGCTTGATGTCAAATCAAGAAGTTTGACTAATTAGATGAGTGAAAAAGAAGGAAAACAAAGAGTGAAGTAGAAGGGAACTGGGAGGTGAGGCTGGAACCAGAGAGTTGAGAGGGGTGATGGGGGTGGGAAAGATCAACCAAATGAAGCATCTGTGGAAATCCTACGTGGAAACCCTATTACCTGATGAGCAAATTTTAAAAAATAAAATAATAAAAAAAAACCTTGAGAATTCAGAATGGTATTAAATCTGATTGTTTTGAAACTGTCCCTGTGAACATAGTAAGAGTGACAGTGTAGTGGCACAGTCCCCTAGGACTTAAATTCTCCTTATAAAGTAGAGCAGGCATGACCCAGGAGGGGACAACATTTAAGAGCCTAAAGTCTTAAAAGTATTTATAAGAAATAATGTGTCTGTTCATAAAATTAGAATAAAAATTATAACAGAGGGGAGAGCTTGGGCAACTACAGCTGGGGCTCCAGGATCTCCGGTGGTCTACTGGACCCCTCGCTCCCTCCCACCCCTTACCTCTTGTCCCCGGATCCTTGAGCTACCAGAAGGCCCCGATGACTAGGAGCTGAGGAATTCCATCTGGACGGGTGAGTGTCTACTAGCCAGGGGCGGTGTGTCCCAGAAGCTAGCACAAAACCCCCTCCCCCAGCTCTTTCTGCAGGGCTGCCTTTCTTAGGCAAGACCCAATCCCCCCGGCAACCCACCCCACCCCCAACCCTGCCCTGTGGCTTGCTTGGACCAGTGCTCAAGAACGGTTTTAAGTTACCTCACTAAGGCTATCCACCCAGAGCGGGGAGTCCCTGCCTTCTGGGCAGGTCGCAAGGTTCCCTGTGGGAGAGCTTGGGCACCTACAGCTGGGGCTCCAGGATCTCCGGTGGTCTACTGGACCCCTCGCTCCCTCCCACCCCCTACCTCTTGTCCCCGGATCCTTGAGCTACCAGAAGGCCCCGATGACTAGGAGCTGAGGAATTCCATCTGGACGGGTGAGTGTCTACTAGCCAGGGGCGGTGTGTCCCAGAAGCTAGCACAAACCCCCTCCCCCAGCTCCTTCTGCAGGGCTGCCTTTCTTAGGCAAGACCCAATCCCCCCGGCAACACACCCCACCCCCAACCCTGCACTGAGGCTTGCTAGGACTAGTGCTCAAGAACAGTTTTAAGTTCCTTCACTAAGGCTATCCACCCAGAGCGGGGAGTGCCTGCCTTCTGGGCAGGTCTCAAGGTTCCCTGTGGGGGAGCTTGGGCACCTACAGCTGGTGCTCCAGGGTTGCCATCTGAGTTGTTGTGCTGAGGAGTTCCATCTGGACGGGTTGGTTCCTGTTTCTACACTGAAGAGATACACCCAGAGAGTCAGTCACAGCAAAGTCTGGACCAAGACACCAGGCCTCTCTGGGCTCCATTTGAAGCAAGAGATGGGAAGGCGCCAATACAAGAATTCCTCCAACAACCTGAAAGACAACATGACATCACCAGAACCCAGGGATCCCGAAACAAGAAGAATTGTACACTATACTCCAGAAGAATTAGAAGAATTTGACTCAAAAGTGAATTATATGAAAATAATAGAGGACCTTAAACAGGAGGTGAAAAACTGCCATAAACAATTAGAGATGACAAACAAAAAAGTAGAGGAAATGAATAAGTCGCTCAAAGATACCCAAGAAAACCAAGAGAAGCAAGAAAAAGCAATCAAACAGATAAGGGAAGTGGTTCAAGACTTGAAGAATGAAATGGAAGTAATGAAGAAAACACAAACCGAAGGAAGGATGGAATTGGAAAACCTGGGTAAACGATCAGGAACCACAGAGACAAGTACTACCAACAGATTACAAGAGATAGAAGAAAGAATGTCAGACACTGAAGATACCATAGAGAAAATAAACACACTGATCAAAGAAAATAGCAAAACCAACAAATTCTCATCACAAAACATTCAGGAAATATGGGACACAATAAAAAGACCAAACCTAAGAATAATTGGGATAGAAGAAGGAGAAGAAGTACAGCTCAATGGTCCAGAAAATATATTTAATAAAATTATAGAAGAAAACTTTCCCAACCTAAAGAAAGATATTCCTTTGAAGGTTCAAGAAGCATACAGAACACCAAATAGACTGGACCAAAAAAAAAAAACATCTCCTCGCCATATAATAATCAAAACACAAAACATACAGAATAAAGAAAGAATATTAAGAGCTGCAAAGGAAAAAGGTCAAGTTACTTATAAAGGTAAACCTATCAGACTTACACCTGACTACTCTATGGAAACCATGAAAGCCAGAAGGTCCTGGATAGATGTACTGCAGAAGCTAAGAGAACATGGATGCAAGCCCTGACTACTATACCCAGCCAAGCTTTCGTTCACTATAAATGGAGAAAACAAAATTTTCCAGGATAAAAACAAATTTAAACAATACGTAACCACAAATCCAGCCTTACAGAAAGTAATAGAAGGAAAATCACAAACCAAGGAGTCCAACAATGACCACAATATCTCAAACATCTAGAGACCCTTCACCAGCACAACTCAAAGAAGGCAAACACACAAACTCTATGACTAAAAATCTGACCGGAGTTAACAAACACTGGTCATTAATATCCCTTAATGTCAATGGACTCAACTCACCTATAAAAAGGCACAGGCTAAGAGATTGGATACGCAAACAGGATCCAACATTCTGCTGTTTACAAGAAACACACCTCAACCACAAAGACAGGCACCTACTTAGAGTAAAGGGATGGGAAAAGGTTTATCAAGCAAATGGACCTAAGAAACAAGCAGGTGTGGCCATACTAATTTCTAACAAAGTTGACTTCAAACTTAAGTCAATCAGAAGAGATGGAGAGGGACATTTTATACTCATAACAGGAACAATTCATCAGGATGAAGTCTCAATCCTGAATATCTATGCCCCTAACATAAAAGCACCCACGTACGTAAAAGAAACATTACTAAAACTCAAGGCTGCCATCAAACCGCACACACTAATAGTAGGACATTTCAACACTCCTCTTTCACCAATGGACAGGTCAATCAGACAGAAGCCTAACAGAGAAATAAGAGAATTAATGGAGGTAATGAATCAAATGGACTTAACAGACATCTATAGAACATTCCACCCAAATAGGAAAGAATATACCTTCTTCTCTGCAGCTCATGGAACCTTCTCGAAAATTGACCACATCCTCGGCAACAAAGCAAACTTCCACTGTTACAAAAAAATATCCATAACCACCTGTGTCTTATCAGATCACCATGGTCTAAAGTTAGAATTCAACAACAAAGCTACCCCCAGAAAGCCTGCAAACTCATGGAAACTGAATAGTCAACTATTGACCCACACCTGGATCAAAGAAGAAATAAAGAAAGAAATTAAAGTCTTCCTTGAATTCAATGAAAATAAAGAAACAACATACTCAAACTTATGGGACACTTTGAAAGCAGTCCTAAGGGGAAACTTCATAGCCCTTAGTGCCCACTTAAAGAAAACAGAGAAAGCATACATTGGAGACTTAACAGCCCACCTGAAAGCTCTAGAAAAAAAAGAAGCAGACTCACCTAGGAGGAGTAGAAGACTGGAAATTGTCAAACTGAGAGCGGAAATCAACAAAATAGAAACACAGAAAACAATCCAAAGAATCAATGAAACAAAAAGCTGGTTCCTGGAAAAAATCAACAAAATTGATAAACCCCTATCCAAACTAATCAAACGGCAGAGAGAGAATTTGCAAATTAATAAGATCAGAAATGAAAAGGGGGACATAACCACAGACATAGAGGAAATTCAGAGAATCATTAGATCTTACTACAAAAGCCTGTATGCCACAAGACTGGAAAATGTAAAAGAAATGGACACTTTTTTAGATAAATACCATATACCAAAATTAAATCAGGACCAGGTGAACAATCTAAATAGACCTGTCAGTCGCGAAGAATTAGAAGATGTTATCAAAAACCTCCCTACCAAAAAAAGCCCAGGACCAGACGGTTTCAATGCGGAATTCTACCAGAATTTCCAAGAAGACCTAATACCTATACTCCTTAAGGTATTTCACAATATAGAAACAGAAGAGTCATTGCCAAATTCCTTTTATGAAGCTACCGTCACTCTGATACCAAAACCACACAAAGACTCAACCAAGAAAGAGAATTACAGACCAATCTCACTCATGAACATCGACGCAAAAATCCTCAACAAAATACTGGCAAACCGTATCCAAGAATACATTAGAAAAATTATCCATTATGATCAAGTAGGCTTCATCCCAGAGATGCAGGGCTGGTTCAACATACGAAAATCTATCAATGTAATCCATCATATAAATAAACTGAAAGAAAAAAACCATATGATCATTTCTTTAGATGCTGAAAAAGCTTTTGACAAAATTCAACATCTCTTTATGATAAAAGTCTTGGAGAGATTAGGGATACAAGGATCATACCTAAATATAATAAAAGCTATTTACAGCAAACCGACAGCTAACATCAAACTAAACGGAGAGAAACTCAAAGCCATCCCACTTAAGTCAGGAACACGACAAGGCTGTCCACTCTCTCCATACCTCTTCAATATAGTGCTTGAAGTGTTAGCAATAGCAATAAGACAACATAAGGGGATCAAGGGGATTCGAATTGGAAAGGAAGAAGTTAAACTTTCGTTACTTGCAGATGATATGATAGTGTACATAAGTGACCCCCAAAACTCCACCAAAGAACTTTTACAGCTGATAAACACCTTTAGTAATGTGGCCGGATACAAGATCAACTCCAAAAAATCAGTCGCCCTCCTATACACAAAGGATATGGAAGCAGAGAGGGAAATCAGAGAAGCATCACCTTTCACAATAGCCACAAACAGCATAAAATATCTCGGGGTAACTCTAACCAAAGAAGTGAAGGATCTATTTGAAAAGAACTTTAAAGCATTGAAGAAAGAAATTGAAGAGGATACCAGAAAATGGAAGGATCTCCCTTGCTCTTGGATTGGGAGGATCAACATAGTAAAAATGGCAATCCTACCAAAGGCAATTTATAGATTCAATTCAATCCCCATCAAGATCCCATCAAAATTCTTCACTGATCTTGAAAGGACAATAATCAACTTTATATGGAATAACAAAAAACCCAGGATAGCCAAAACAATCTTATACAATAAAGGAACTTCGGGAGGCATTACCATCCCTGACTTTAAACTCTATTACAGAGCTACAGTAATGAAATCGGGGTGGTATTGGCATAAAAATAGAGAAGTCGACCAATGGAATCGTATAGAAGACCCGGATTTTAACCCACAAACCTATGAACACCTCATTTTCGATAAAGGTGCTAAAAGTATACAATGGAAGAAAGAAAGCATCTTCAACAAATGGTGCTGGCACAACTGGATGTCAACCTGTAGAAGAATGAAAATAGACCCATATATATCACCATGCACAAAACTCAAGTCCAAATGGATCAAAGACCTCAATATCAATATGAACACACTGAACCTGATAGAAGAGAAAGTGGGAAGTACCCTACAACAGATGGGCACAGGCGATCGCTTCCTAGGTATAACCGCAGCAGCACAGTCATTAAGGGCAACATTGAATAAATGGGACCTACTGAAACTGAGAAGCTTCTGTAATGCAAAAGACACTGTCACTAAGACAAAAAGGGAACCCACTGACTGGGAGAAGATCTTCACCAACCCCGCAACAGACAAAGGTCTGATCTCCAAAATATATAAAGAACTCAAGAAACTAGACTTTAAAATGCTAATTAACCCAATTAAAAAATGGGGCACTGATCTGAAGAGGGAATTCTCAACAGAAGAAGTTCAAATGGCCAAAAGGCACTTAAGGTCATGCTCAGCCTCCTTAGCGATCAGGGAAATGCAAATCAAAACAACACTGAGATATCACCTTACACCTGTCAGAATGGCTAAAATCAAAAACACCAATGATAGCCTTTGCTGGAGAGGCTGTGGAGAAAGGGGCACCCTCATCATTGCTGGTGGGAATGCAAACTTGTGCAACCACTTTGGAAAGCAGTGTGGCGGTTTCTCAGGAAATTTGGGATCAACATACCCATGGACCCAGCATTGCCACTCTTGGGAATATACCCACGAGATGCCCGATCATATGACAAGGACATTTGTTCAACTATGTTCATTGCAGCATTATTTGTAATAGCCAGAACCTGGAAACAACCTAGATGCCCTTCAATGGAAGAATGGATGAAGAAAGTATGGAATATATATTCATTAGAATACTACTCAGCGGTAAAAAACAATGACTTTGCGAATTTTGCATGCAAATGGATGGAAATAGAAAACACTATCCTGAGTGAGTTAACCCAGACCCAAAAGGATGAGCATGGGATGTACTCACTTATAATTGGTTTCTAGAGATAAATAAAGGTCAGTGAGTCTATAATTTGATACCCTAAAGAAACTAATTAAGAAGGTGAACCCAAAGAAAAGCATACAGCTATCCTCTGGGTTATGGGAAGTAGACCAGATTGCCGGGCAAAAATTTGGGATCTTGGGGGGGTGGTGGGAGGGGGGGATAAGGGGAGAAGGGGAGAGAAATGTGAGAAGGGGAGGGTGGGGGGAACTTGGGGCAACGGGATGATTGGGATAAAGGAAGGTTGGTTAGGGGAGCAGAGAAGCACACATCATAATTAAGGGAGCCATCTTAGGGATGGCAAGAGACTTGGATCTAGAGGGGCTCCCAGGTGCCCAGGGTGATGTCCCCAGTTAGTTCCTGGGGCAGCTGTGGATAGGGAACCTGAAATGACTCTATCCTATAGCCATACTGATGAATATATTACATATCACCATAGAAACTTCACCTGGCGATGGATGGAGATAGAGACAGAGACCCACACTGGAGCACTGGACTGAGCTCCCAAAGTCCCAATGAGGAGCAGAAGGAGGGAGAATATGAGCAAAGAAGTCAGGACCACAAGGGGTGCGCCCACCCGTGGAGACAGTGGGGGCTGAGTCTTTGGGAGCTCACCAAGGCCAGCTGGACTCTGACTGAAAAAGCATGGGACAAAACCGGACTCTCTGAATTTGGCGGACAATGAGGGCTGCTGAGAAGCCAAGGACCATGGCACCGGGTTTTGATCCTACTTCATGTTCTGGCTTTGTGGGAGCCTATCCAGTTTGGACGTTCACCTTCCTAGACCAGGATCGAGGGGGGAGGACTTTGGACTTTCCACAGGAACCCTGACTGCTCTTCAGGCTGGAGAGGGAGGGGGAGGAGTGGGGGGAGGGGAGGAGGGGAGGGAGGAGTGGGAAGGAAATGGGAGGCGGGGAGGAGGCAGAAATTTTTTTTTCCAATAAAAAAAAAATTATAACAGAATATTTATGCATCTCTAGTATTGTTTGGGGTACTAATACAACATTAGAAGTTTCTATGTGGACAATTAGTGTCCCCACAGCTGTGAGACAGGATACTGGGTGTATTTCTTAGTTACTTCTATTCCCTGAAACCTGTTGAGCTTCTGTGCTGCTGAAAGATAGAATTTCCAGTCCTAATCCTTTGTAAATTGTAAGGCACAAGTACATGATCAAGATCTGCTAATACAAACTATCAAAAGCAGCACTGAGTTTTTAGATCGGATGTGTTTGTTTTCTTTTCACTCTGACAAACAGAAAATTCCGATCCAAACTAGGTGGAGTTTGAGTTTATTGCCAACTATATTTGAAACTTGTTCGTTCTTTCAATGTCCTTTCTCTTTTAGACTATTTTATTGTTAGTCTTCATGGTATATGCCTATAGTTTTATTACTCATTGGAAGAATAATCACAAGTTTGAGCCTGAGTCTAGTCTATATAGTGAGGCATTGTTCGAAAGAAAAGCAGAATTTTTATCAAAGATTAACTCTTAACTCTTAATTTTCTACCTGGTTTTAAGTATACTTGATATTGTATTTACTCATGAAGATAAAATATTTTTATATTTGAGAAGAAAGAAATTTAATATGAGTCATTTACCAGGGGAAATTTAAGTTTTTAATAACATAATAAAAAGCAGTGTGTGAAACACGTATTGTGGTACCTGCCTATAGTTACTGTTTGTCATCAGGTCATCATGTCTCCATAGCACTGGAGGCAGACATGCAGACATATCCATTCTTATTTTTTTTTTTTTTGAACAGGGACATGGAAAAGACTGACCGACTGACCTTATTTTGCCTAGGCAAAAGTGGTTAAATCAATTCTCCATTGTCCTGCTGTATGTCACAGTCTGGACCAGGTCCTGGCAGCAGGTGTAACACTGGGGCATCCTGCCCTGTGGTCAGAGTCATCCAGGTGTGCTGTAGAAACTCCTACAGCCAGTAGCCTTTAAGTTACCCACCCACTTGGGCATGACCACTTATATTATAAATGCCAATGTAAGGCACATGATCGCCCTCTTCTGGCTGCAGGATTCAGTTGCTGTTCTCCCTTAGAGCAGAGGACTGTGATCTGTGAGTCTACCCCTAAATAAATAACCCTCTATTATCCTCAATTCTTAGCTAGTGTGGGATTTCTTTTTAGTGTTCATCTTCACAGGTGGAGACATCATGGTGTCCCATATTCTTCTTTGGAGACCTTGGTTCACTGCTAGGATCTCGGAGTCTATGTCTAATATGATAAGCTTTTTAATCATTATTTTAAATACTATATTTTGCAGATCTCTGAAGTATGAGGGCTACATAGGTATATCTGATTGTACAAACTTTGTTTCTAGTTACTTATTTTAAGTTTGACTTTGAAAACATATACAGGGACCTTAATAAGGCTTATCCCAGTCAGTACTTTAAGGATGACTGACTAACTTGTATTTTCTAACAGTCTATAATGAGTTATAAGTTTTCATAAGACTAAAACTTTCCATTCTGTCAGATTTATCCTTAAAAAATAATGATTTTGAATTGAAGCTAATAAAGAGTCTTTGTGAGCATAAAAACAGAACAAGTTTTTACCCAGCTGTTAGCACTGTCTCCTGGGAAGGCAAGGAAAAGGTCCCAGGGAAAATAGGAAGAGTAGAGAGACTGGGTGCTGTCATTGCCCTTGACAAGTTCTAAGCACTACAGCCTTACTTTAGGGAAGAGCCACAAGTTCCCTTTTGCCAGAGATAAGAAGGGTGACATCCTTTTTAGGGAGTAAGAACGTTTTCAAAGCAACTTGAAGGAATGGGAGCTTTATCCAAATGCCTGACTTTGGGAAAAGGACTTTATAATTTTATCTCTGTTAAGTGTAAACCTTTGAAAACAACAACTTTTCAGCTAAAGCTCCTCTTAGTATCAATACAAAAATTTATGACTCAGTTTATCCAAATAGTTTAAACCCAACAAAGTTAGCAAAGACAAGGAGGCTAAACATACATTTTAAAGCCTGAATGGACCTTAAACAAGGAAATATATTTTTAAACCATTAGTTAATATTTTGAGTGCTATGACATTTTACCATAGTTTCCCTTGTTATAGTGATCCCCCATTACAGTGTTTCCCCATTGTTGTTTTACCATTGCAGTTTTGTCTGTGTTGTGAATCTCAATTAAAACATCTGACATGCAGGTAGTCCTAGGCTTCTCCTGTACAACCCTCAAAAGATTGATACCAATAGGCTTGGATAGTGTTCCAAGCCATCTATCAAACTGCCTAGGTCATTGTTTTCTGCATCATAAGAAATGAACATCTAGTTTCTATGACCCTAATTTTTAGTTTTTTATTAAGTCCAAATATTAACAATATAAAACATTTTATAAGCACAAATGTCCCATAGTTTTAACTGTTCTTTTAAAATTAAAATCTGTTTCATTTATTTATTTAAAAAGAAAATAATCTTGGTTTTTCATTTTACATGCCAATCCCAGTTCCCACTCTGTTGTAAGAGGAGCGGCGGGCTGTGCCCCTCGCACCCGGCCGCCCGCATGGCTTAGCTTACGCCCCGAAATAATTACATGGAAACTGTAATCTTTTAAACACTGCCTGGCCCGTTAGTTCCAGCCTCTTGTTGGGTAGTTCTTGCATCTGGACTAGCCCATTTCTGATAATCTGTGTAGCACCCCAAGGTGTGCTTACCGGGGAGATTCTAGCCTGTGTCTGTCTGGAATGCAGGCATCATGGCGACTTACTGACTCAGCTTCCTTCTCCCAGAATCCTGTTCTGTTTACTCCACCCACGTAAGGGTTGGCCTATCAATGAGCTCAGGCAGTTTCTTTATTAATATGAAATCACTCCCACATCATTTCCCCTTTTTCTGCTTAAACAAAAAAGAAGGCTTTCATTTTAACATAGTAAAATTACATATAGCAAAACAGTTATCAAGTAAGACTTACAGTTACAATATTTATATTTACTTTATCTTTTATCATAACTAAGGAAAATTACAACTATGTATCCATTCTTCAACTCCATCAAAGACTCCAGAAGGATATAATACTAAACAAGAAATAAGAAAACTCTAGAAATGACAGAGACATCTCGCTGCCTGGACAGTCACCCAAAGTTCCTCTGTACCGTTGGGGCATCTATCTTTGGCCTACAGGCCCATAGTATCCAGCAGACATTTTCCATGAAGCAGGAAATTCCAAAGACAGTTTAGTCATTTTCTGTTGTGTCCTGTGTCCTGCAGAATGTCTCGTAGACTCTTCTATGAATCAGGAACCCTGAAAGACCATCTCACCTTTAGGCAAGTTCAGCAGTCCTCTCTCTGTGGGTTCTTTGTGTCCAGTTTATGCAACAGTCCAGGCAAGAGCAGTCTCTTGCCCAATGGCTATCAAACTCCATTTGGATCTTCTTCAATGCCCATCTTCCTCTCGAAGTAGATTGGTACTGCCAGGAGCAGACGTGTCTCATTGTCATGAAAAACCCTAAGTTACTAAAATATTTTAAATGCCATAGTCTGCAATCTTTGAGAGATATGAAGAATGTCTATCTAATTGAAATATATCTTTATATATCTAGAAAATCTAACATGACTACAAGCTTGACTATTATTTACGATTATTTAACAACAACCTATATTTTCTAATTATACATTACATTTTAAAAATGAACTACACAATCACAATACCTTGATCAAGATCAGAAATACATATACAAAATTGACCTTAAAATCCACACCAATGCAAATTATTTTTATCTATATCATATCCCCCTTTAAATGTAAAAGAACATATATAATCAATATTTGGGAACATGGGTGCAGTCAGATTAGGTGGCAAGAAAGGCCTGTCTGGTCAAGTTAGGTGTCAACAGAGACACAAGGATAGAACACACAAGACTGACAAACACAACATTAAACAAAGTGCCCAAAACAAACTCCAGTGGGTACCAGATGTTCTGGTGTGTTGACAGCCCAGAGATTCAGCCTCGACATGAACAAAAATCATACAGATGGGATGGGAGTTGTTCAGTAAGGCTACCTCATCCCCAGAGACTTCAGATTCAGAGTTACAGATAGATCCTGACTGGGTCCCTCATGGGATGGTCTAAGATGAGGAACCCCCTTCCAGACAAGAAAAGGGGTCATCTCCCAATTTTACCAGGTCAGCCCTCAGCCCTCTAGCATGTCCATCAGGGAAAACTGACCTGCTCATATTTAGATTCAGATTCCAAGGTTGGCACCAACAAAAACGATAGACAGACAGACAAGCCTTCAAACACAGATAGACTTACCACTGTCGATCAGAATAAACCTTCAGAGTAGGTGTCTGGGGTCCTGATAGGCGTCTCTGGGGATCCAGGATGAGCCCCCAAATGTGATGCCTAGTCCGTGGGTATCCCAAAAGACCACCTGGGAGACCAACTCACTGAAATGTGAAAGCAAAGGTTTATTGTGAGCACATTACAAGCCTGTAGGGACCTCTTCCTGCTCTTCCTCCTCCTTCTTTCCTCCTCCTCCTCCTCCTCTTCTTCTACTTTCTCCTCCTCCTCCTCCTCATCATCATCAGCAGCAGCAGCAAGAGGAGGGACCTTGCCCTTCTAAAGGGCACTGTTTAAAGGCAAAATCCAGATAACTTACATTTGCAGAGTGTGGGGTTCAATCCTGATTGGCTGACATTTGTCTAGGGGTGTCCTGATGAAAAGCATGGGTGTGTGCTAGCAGGTGATCCTATCTACAACAGTCGGAACATTAGGAATTTCCTTTGGATGGTCTGTTCCTGGGTGGTGCCCAGGTAGTCTCAATTTGTGGTCTTTCTTGAAAACAGATGTTGCCTTAGGGTAATAGGTCTACTGAGACTCAGGCCTCTATTGAGCCTGTGATGGTCTTTTTCTACAGTTACAGCACTTAGGATGTGGACAAAGGTAGATCAGGAGTTCAAAGTCAGCCTGAGCTGCACTACAAGTTCGAAAACAGTATGGATACATAAGACTGTCCTGGAGTAAATGGGGGTGGAGTGGAAAATAGGAGGTGGGAACGGGAGGAAGGAGTGGCAACTGGAATTGGTATGTAAAATGAAAAAGATAGGGTTTTTTTTTCTTTTTTTAAAAAATAAAATAAATTATAAAAAAGGCCTTCATGTTAAAAAAATAAAAACAAATAATAGCAATAGAGTTACAAATCTCTACCAGTGCTGCTGAGTGACAAGAGGTCATTCCCTTGCTCAAGGTTCCAAGTTAGACAAACAAGGGAGTTCAGACTCTAAATTTTCAGTAATCCATGAGGTTCTACTTATGCATGTTTAAGGCAAATTGAAATTAATGTTGTTTTTAAATTTTTTCATATGTACTTATTCACTGTGTGTGCAAGTGTCATCGTGCCTGTGCGAACACCAGAAGACAGTTTAAGGGTTCTAGTCTCTCCTTCCACCAGATGGGTTTCAGAGATTGGGTTTAGGCTGTCAGTCCTGGCAGCAAGCACCTTTACCCACTAAACCCTCCCACTACCGTAAAATTGATATGCTTTGCCACCTTGGTTATTGTAAAAATTAATTATATTTTGGAAACATTTAATAATATTCTACCACCTTCCTCTTTAACAACAATGTAATTTGTATCATTATTTTCTAAGAAATTCATTTTAAAAGAGCTTAGTCATAACTTTTTATTGTATTTCTCATAATAGTTTTATAGCTCATTTTCCCACCACCCATGTGCACCCCTGAAAGCAGACTCTGGTGACTGGCCTGTGCTATAATGCCTCTTACCACTAAACTTGCCATGATTTCAAACTGACATTCCTCATCAACAGATGTTATATGCTGTATGTAAAATATTATATGTGATAACATTTCTATGAAAAATGATGGTGTGCCAGATAGTTTTGTAATTACATTAGCTAGAGTCATCTAAGTGGAGGGAACCCGTATTGAGAAAACGCCTCCATAAAATTTGACTGTGAGCCGGGCTGTGGTGGCGCACGCCTGTAATCCCACCACTCGGGAGGCAGAGGCAGGAGGATCTCTGTGAGTTCAAGGCCAGCCTGGTCTACAAAGGGAATTCCAGGACAGGCTCCAAAGCTACAGAGAAACCCTGTCTCAAAATATATATATATATATATATATATATATATATATATATATATATTTATATATATATATATATATATATATATATTTATTTATTTATTATTTTTATTGCATTAGTGTTTTGCCTGCATGTATGTGAGAGTGTCAAATTTGTACAATTCTTTCACCCATAGTTCAGTGTGGCAGTTTGAAAGATAATGCCCTCATAGGCACATAAATTTGAAAGCTTGGTCTAGAGTTAGTAAGGATTAGAAGGTGTGACTTTGTTGGAGGAGATGTGTCAATGAGAGAGGACTCTGAGGTTTCAAAAGTCTATGCCATTCCCAGTTAGCTCTTTCTTATTGCCTAGTGCTTGTGGTTCAGATTTAAGTTCTCAGCTACTGCTTCACAGTCATGGCTGCCTGCTTTGTGCCATGCTTCCTGCTATGATATTTATAAAATCTACTACCCTCTGGAAATGCAAGATCTAAATTAAATGTCTTCTATTTATTGCTTTGGTCATGGTGTTTTATCACAGTTGTAAACTGGTAACTAAGTTTACCAGTAACATGATATAAATGCTAATATTACCTTCTTGAGTATATCTTGCCAGGCCATCATTATTGTGGTTTTGTAGACTTTATAGTTTGGTAGACTATGGATTGCTTTTATCCTTTGGAAGTTTTCATTAGCATTTTTGGATACTATAAGAGCTAGTCTGCAGAGAGGCAACTTCAGGTTCAGTTCAAACTGATTCCTTTGAATCCGGTGTCCAACATGTATGGCGTCTTAAAAATAGGCAAATAGTATAATATCATTTAAAAATACATGTACACATCCACACGCAACACACAAACACACATGCATGCAGACCTATGCATAGACATATAAGCTAGGCATTTTAAGTAAGCTTATACTATAATTTGTTTGCATATGTCATTTTCAAGCATTTGAGTGTAATTGATATCTTCTTCCCCCCTTCTCCAGCTATAGCACCTTTGTCCCTCTCTCCCCTTACAAAATCCTCTCCCCATCCCACATTGTCCCATTTTCCCTTTCACATCATGTGTGGACTGTTCTAGTATCTTCCTCTCTAGAGTTCTCTTCTCCCATACTTTCATGGTTTCTTTCAACCTTTCTGAATTCTGTGGTTATACCCAAGATAGTGATGTAGTCTAGCAGTAGATACCCAAAATAGTGATGTAGTCTAGCAGTAGGTATTTTGTCTATAGCATACCATCTTGTATACACCTCATGCCTGACCTTGGGAATGAATAGGGGCAAAGCCTGGTTAGTATTTAGATGCGAGATTGTCACTGTGAGCAAACTCTAGCATGAGAGCACAGTTAGCTGAATTAGGCTACTTTGAAAACTGAGGTCACTTGGGAATTCTCTAGAGCTGCATGCTGCCTTTATATGTACATTGACAAACTACATGGTATTTCTTCCTATTAAAACTTTAATATGACTGTGATATAAACAAATCACCCATCAATAGTTAGAAAAGAAATTTTAATAAAATGTATTTTCAAATCTGAGATCCCAGAGGGTAGAAAAATATTGATAGCATAAAAATAAGTTTGGTTCATCACTAAAATTGATTCAGTGAGAAGCACTACTAATAAAAATGATAGATTTTTTTTCCTTTGGTAGTTTTTGCTCTGACAATTGCTCGAAGATGTATTGATAAATATGTGCACACCATTTAGAAGGAAAATGCATTTAGGAGACAGGGCTATAAAATACAGAAGAAACTTAGATTAATATTTTATGGAGAATTGCACTATAAATGTTTTAAATATAGATCTTGCAATATTACAGATTACATTGCTTTAACAGCAATAAAATTCCGGGTGCTAATTAATGAATATTTAAAACTTGAGAGATGAGGGCATGGCTCAGCTGTAAAGGATTTATTTTGCATAAGCAAACTCCTGAGTTCCATCCCCCATCCTTAAAAAAAAGAAAAGACAACAACAATCTTGAATGATGAAGCATCTATAATTTTGGAGGTACAGCTAAAGGATATGAAAACTGTGTGTCATTGTGCATGGCCATCACATTGCAACACTGCAATTAGTATGTGGTTAGTAGGTCTGGACCTTATTTATTTGTTCATTTATTGTTATTGTTTTTGTTTTTGTTATGTAGACAAAAATCTCACCACGTAGCAGCCCCTGACCTTGATACTCCTGTTTAGCATAGCCTTCAAGCTCTCAATCCTCTTGCCCCTACCTCCTAAATTCTAGGAGTAAGGACCTGTGTCACCCACCACACTTGGCTTTTATGACTAGAAATCTTCTTATTCTTCCATTTTACAGAGAGTGTGAAGAGTAAATAGCAATGACAGAAGTGTAATAACCTCTAGTTCTCTTGAATTTTATCTTACTTTCTTTGCGAACTGACTTGTGTGAATCTTAGTTAAATCTTCTCTCTTATCTATGTGTCAATACTCTTGTGTTATGCAATAAATATATATTTCTGTAGTACTTCTCTCATGAAGCCTCCCTATATATTTTTGTATGTCCTCGATAAATATAACATGTTGTAAATTTAGAGTTTATGCAAAATTCTTTCATGGAATAATATTAATTAGTGGGGAAAAATATTCATATATAATTATGTATATACATATACATGTGTGAATATGCATATATTTGTGCAAACAAACTCTTTAGAGGAAGATATGAACAAAGCATGGATATAGTCAAAGTCCAACTTGGTGAACAAGTGAGTTTTGTTGAAATGACAGGGATATGGGTGAGGGTTTATGTATAGGAGCAGAAATGAATCAAAGACAGCTGTATCATCAAAGCCTACTCCCATATGGGTGACAACTTACAAAATCTGGGAACCTAGAATACACTGCAGAGCCTGTAGACTGCTCAACGGGTTGAAAATATTTTGTTTTTTAGGTGGCACAGTGGTCTGAGTCTTTCCCAAACAGTTCAGCTGGTATTTGCTTTTTCCAGGCACACATTTCAGTTCTCCTGGGCTGCCATGCTTGTCTGAGAGTCTTCCTTGCAGTTTGGTATTCTGACTTAGACTTTCAGCAGTCTTTGCTTTGCTCTTGGGGGAGGAAGGGGACTAATGAATGCTGTCTGCTTTAGGGACTTCCTGAAGTGATTTTCAATTGTTTACTTCTTGCTTAATGAGCTTCCCTGAGGGTGAAATATTTTCAGCTCAGAGAAAACTGTTATACAACACTCCTTTATCTTTAGCACTAAAATTCTTTCCACATCCTCTTCCACAATGATCCCTGAGTCTTGGAAGAGGTGACTGTAGAGGTCCTTCTCTGACTAAGAATTTGGCTACTATGTCTCAGCAAACAATCCCTTGTTTGCAGAGCCTTTACCAGTGGTTATGAGTTGAAGCTGACAACAATGGTCTATGGGCACAAACACAGTGTGTAAAATGCAGTGCTAAAGGAATATCCCAACCATTTAATAAATAAAACTGATGACTTAGCCAATTGTATCTATGACCTCCACAGTCACAACATTTTATCTAAGTTCTTAGTACCGGTGGAAAATTCCTCCCTGTGGAGTAAACCTTATTTCCAAATAGAAAATTGATTCTACCCATAATCACTACTGCACCTACTGGCACATCATGGCAGGCACTTAAATTATGAAGCATGCAGGATTCACAACTGACTAAAATATTCTGTGTGATTAATTATTCATGGACTCCTTACTAGCAAGTTCTGATACTATAGGAGCTAGCTCACAGGGAGGGTTTCTATGGGTCTAGTCCTACCTTTATTTCTACAAATACTGCAACCAAAATTTGCAATATTTTTGACTATAATGTCTTACCATTCAGTTCTGAAATGTAGCAACACTGATGTCAATAGTCTTTATATCTTGGAGGCTGTTAGGACCTCTTTGATCAACAGTATGTAGAGAGGATGGACCACTGACTGGTATTGGGAGTTTCAATGTACACTGTACGTCTTTGGCGAGCATCCATTTTTCACTTTCAAGATACCGTTGTTTACTCTTTGTGAGCATAATTATTTTTGGTGTTTAACTCCCTCAGATATACAAACACTTTTCTCTAATTGCTATCTAAATCTGTAAACATTCAGAAACTAGCATTATGTCATCTTCATAACAAACCTTTGCCAGAGAATGGGTAGAATAGGTAACTTTGCTGAAGCAGAATGAAAGCCTCTTATCAACTGTTCCAATTGTCAGGTTAGCTCAGAGGTTCACATTGAAGAAGATGCTGAATTTGAACATAAACAGGGTCTCATACATCATGGCTCCATCCATTTGTAACAGTTGTCTCTTCCACAGACCAAGGTTGGGTATGACTAAAAGGCAGTAACTTAATTACCTCTCCGGAATTCTGTCTCTGAGCCATTGTATTTCCCTATCCCAAAGATCTTCCATGAGGCCTCCTCACATTTCTCTATCCCTAAGGAACTCAGTGGGCTTGGCTTAATCTGCTCTGCCCTACTGAGGGCAAAGAGGGATGAGTTTCAGTCCTCTCCTGCTATACTTGCTGTCCCCTGGGTGTGAGATGCCATGGAAATGACTTTCTTCCTATTGTCTCAGTGCCTTAAGGATGGAGGAGTAGTTACATTACCCCTGGGGACCAGGAGTGGAGTATGGTGGTTTAAATAATAAAAGCCCCCTGTAGGTGTTGAGATTTCAAAAGGCCAAGCCAATCTCAGCTGCTCTCTCTCTCTTCTTCCCACTACCTGCAGATCCAGATGCAGGACTCTCAGCTACTTCTCCAGTACCATGTCTGCCTGTGTACCACCTTGTTCACCAGCATGACGAAAATGAAGCACACCTCTGAAACTGTAAGCAAACCCCAGTTAAATGTTTTCTTTTACAAGAGTTGTTAAACTGGGCGGTGGTGGCGCAGGCCTTTAATCCCAGCACTCAGGAGGCAGAGGCAGGTGGATCTCTGTGAGTTCGAGGCCAGCCTGGTCTACAAGAGCTAGTTCCAGGACAGGGACCCAAAAAGCTGTGGAGAAACCCTGTCTCGAAAATCAAAAAAAGGGGGCTGGAGAGATGGCTCAGTGGTTAAGAGCACTGCCTGCTCTTCCAAGGGTCCTGAGTTCAATTACCGGCAACCACATGGTGGCTCACAACCATCTGTAATGAGGTCTGGTGCCCTCTTCTGGCCTGCAGGGATATACACAGATAGAATATTGTATACATAATAAATAAATAAATAAATAAATAAATAGAAAATCAAAAAAAAAAAGAAGAAGAAGAAGAAGAAGAAGAAGAAGAAGAAGAAGAAGAAGTTGTTGTCATCATAGTGTCTCTTACTGGTAATAGAACTCTGACTAAGATAGCCACTCTCAGTCTCCAATACATTGCTCAACTACTATTCACAGCTATGGTCAGGCAGCCAAACCCAGCCGGTGCTTGTCAATAATCTCCAACCTGGTACATTACTCTCAAAGTCTACTAAATTTCCTCTAAGTCTTTAAATGCTTTCAAGACGCCTACCTATTTGCATGGTGGATCCCGTCATCAAACAGTCATGCTAACTTATATCACATAGACAGATGATTCTCCTCCCAGACTGCTCAACCACAGTTGCCTGCTCCATTGCCTTAGCCAAGGTCAAGCAATTAAGTCCCGTACAACACATCATTAGTTCTTTCAGGTCCCTGTTTAAGTGAAAATTATGTTTTCATAATTAGCTGGTCTTTTTTCCTTCTAGACCAGTGGCTCTCAACCTATAATATCTTAGTAGCCAAAATGGTTTGTATGTCTTAATGACAGTGCTGAGATAAATTTCTCAATCAACAGTTTGTAGTTTTGACTTGGTAAGGATACAACCCATTATCCATTGGACTCCAAGGAGACTTCTAGTACATTCCAGTGATCTCAACTGAAAAATTCAAAGCAGTGAATTTGAGAAGTTCATCCCAGCTGATGAGTTATGAACTATGTGTGTACAGTACAGACTACATAACAAATTAATACTTCCTAAATTTATTCTCTGGCTCTAAGGCTTGTTGTAAGTCTGGAAGTCAGAAAAATAATCAGCAAAAAACTTACTTCCCCTTCCTCTGAAATTGGAGCTGTGGGTGTGGGTGTGTGATATAGAAGTCCTGTTTATTTTGCTATTAATTTTTTCTCAAACAAACTAATGTTTTTCCCAGTGCTTCTTTATAGTGCTATCTCATGTATATCACCAAATTCAATTTTTCCTTATTGCATTAATTAACTGTATAATAAGAAAAACATATTCCCTCTTAATAATGTACATGGTAATAAAATGACTCAAAATAAATACATTATTCTTCTAGGAAACATTAAGGAAATATATTCGTAAATTTAAAAAATGCTCCATTTAAATGCAACACATTTCTGGTGAAATATCAATCTTGCACCTGAAGTCCTACTAAGTGGATTTGCAGCAGGTATAGGTGGAAATCATGGATTTTGCTTGTGAACTGCTAGCAAGACAATCTTTTGTTGATTATAAACAACTATATAAGGAAATAGCTATAAATGTCAAGAATTGGTCTCAGTAAAGATGTACTTTGGAAAATGAATGGATAGTATGTAGGAAAATTATATAATAAGATATTATTCTGTATTTTGAAATGTTTTATAACACCATAAAACACATAAAGAAAGCTTAGTTAGTCAAAGCACCAAGTACAATGGACTACAGTCTGTCTGAGGCTAATGATACCCCAGAGAGAGTCCAACCATGAAGATAGCATAAGGACCAGTATTCACCAACAGGTAGAGATGGTGGAACAACAGAATTTCTGTTTAAGGAATGAAACACTTTTACTCTACGATGAGAAACATAATAATTTGTTTGCAAGCACACAGAATGCACAAAATCATGTGTGAATCCTAATGTGTAGCAAGAAGTCTGAACGGTAATGATGCCTCAGGGCAGGTCCATAATTTGTAGCAAATGGACCATTCAGATGGGGATGCTAGTAACAGACAGTGCTGGCTGGAGGCTCATGGAGAAAGTGGAAATCTTTGCCCTAGCTTTTAATTTTTTTATGAAATTAAATGAATCTCAAAATTAAGTTTATATAAAAGAAAGTTTTTTTTTTCATTTTCTTGTCCTCAGAATAACATACTATGTCTAGGTGAGTTACAGTCAATAGACTGAAAGGACTGCATACTTCAGAAAATATTGTGCATAAAAGAAGTGGGTGTATCTTGTGTGAGATATTTGTGGAGAAACGTGATATTTTTAAAACACAGTTTACAAATTCTGGATAGCCGTTTAGAGAAAAAATATAATTTGATTTTAACAATGCATGACTGAAAACATTGGTCTGGTTCAGTAGTCTAAATGAGAACACATTTGGTTTTCTTTTATCTTTGTGTGTGGAGACATTTCTAATTATGACTGAAATAACCAGTTATGTAATTAAAACATACATCAGTGCCCCTACTAGACACCACAAGGCAAAAAACACAAATGCCATGCCAAGAATAGGTTGCTTCCTTTGTAGTTGTTGGATAGTGAAGTTCTATAGACCCCCCAAACATTGCAGGTGTTTGCCAATGCTATCTTGATTACTCTTCTGTGACTGCATATAGCACACTCCAGAGTCATGAAACATGAAAAATCAGTCTGGCACTGGTCTGGAAGCTTCATATCTATTGTCTAGCTTCATAGAGCTGGAATCTGAGAAAAGTTCCCATCGATCTTCTCCAGCTATAGACTCTGTAAGTTACAACAGTCGCCTGTCTGTTGAAGAAGCATGTCCACTGGCTGAAGGAATAGTGCTAATGTCATGGGGAAGTCATTTTCGGATTAGATTTACTAACTGTTTCTCAGGTTGAAGCCTGCATCTGGTGTGGACAAGAGAGTGAAGAACCTGTGGATAGACATGTCACTACAGACCTAATGGGGGGATCTATTGCTGTATTTCTGTCAAATGGAAATGATAGTCAACAAACTTGCAATGATTTATTGTTATACATATGAGGCATCTCTTGGTCCTCATCAGAGAAGCCTGTTTTTTCAGTAGATGATAACTGGCATGGAGAATTTCAACTAGCCAAGATACAGAGAATAAGAGATTGTGAAATACTCAGCCATAAACAGGACTTCTATATCACACACCCACACCCACAGCTCCAATTTCAGAGGAAGGGGAAGTAAGTTTCTAAGAGTTAGAGATGGTGAGTGAGTACAAGAAAACAGAGTTTTCAGGACACAGTTAAGTAGTTGTTTATAAATATGCACAGCAGTTAAAACAGAACGCAAAGATCTGAGTAAGTCCAAGTCAAAGTCCTAATACAGGAAAAGGTAAGTGCGCATAAAGCCTCACCAAAGAAGCAATTGATAGTTGAGAGCTGCTGGGAGAGGAGAGTCAGTTTTCTTTGATGCTATATATAGCCTTGGGTGGGTTGACCAGGCTCCAGTAGAAAGTCACATTTATAAGAGGATATTGGCAGGGAAAACTATATTCAATGTCTTAAAAAAATAGAGGATACAAATTTGGATAACTCAGAAAGTGGAAGAATTGTGTGAGGATTCATATGAAAAAGTAATTCCAATAAAAATAAAAATATATTCAATCTAGAGAAAGAAAGCTAGACAAAAAAATCTTTTTAACTAACATAACAGAAAATAATTCAAATTTCTTTAATTAAGATTCCTTAAAACCAAAGGTAAAATAACATAGAATAATGATCAAAAGAAAAAAAGTGAACTAAGATATGAGTATTTTACAGAAGTATATTGTTCTTTTAACAAATATACTTATTAATTAATAATGTAAAATTAAACTATGTAATATACCATTTTTAACATATCCTGTTATCATGAAATCAATTCTCTAAGTACAAAACCTGTTGTACAGAGTTGGAGACATGAGGCATTCAAAATTTTGGTAGGCATTATACTATAAATCGCAATCACATAAACCCTTTGATCCAGAAATCTGACATCTAAGACTTAACCCTGCTTATAGTCTGCCAACCCACAAGACTACACAAAAAAATTGCAATACCAAACTTTGGAGAAACTTGTAGATGGATAAATAACTTTTCATAAAAAAATTATAATTTTCATTGGATAGCAGCATTGTAGAATACTATGCAGATTTTTGAGAAAATAAAAATTAATTAAAAATTTATTACAAGGATAATATTAAACAAATAAGAAAGAATGGCTGTATTAGTCAGGGTTCTTTAAGGAGCAGACCTGGAAGGATGAACTAACATATATCTATACCTTAGTAAGGGATTTGTTAGACAGACATCCAGGCTGTTGCCTGAGTGGTCCAACAATGGCTATCTACTGACAGAAAGACATATTAGCTTTCTGTCGCTCTCCCGAAGAGGTAGCTTCTCCTTTCCTTTTCCTCCTACCCCTCTCTCTGTCTCTCTCTCTCCATCCCCCTTCTCCCTCCCTCTTCCCTTTCCCCTTCCCTTTTCCTTCCATACCCACTAAATAAATATCCAACCTCACTCTGCCAAAAATAATAATAATAATAAAAAAGAAAGACATATTAATTATCCTGTAGTTGTTGGGTAAATGAGACTGGATGTCTCAGAAATTCCAATCTGGCGCCATAGTGTCAGTGAAGTCCTTGAGAGTTGCCAAATTTCAGATCTTGTTGGAATCCTGAAGAAGGATGTTATAACAGCAGTGAAGAGTTGGCTCTAGATAGATGAATGCACCAGCGAGAGTGAGGGCAATGAGACATAAGAGGCCCAGCTTCCTTCTCCCATGTCCTTCTTTGAGGGCTACCACATACTGGTGTGGTTCAGCTTGAGGGTAAATCATTTAACTTCAATGATCCAGAATTAGGGTGGGTTTCCTATATCGAACAAGCAAACCAAGAAAAATCCATCACAGGTATGTCCAGCTGCCTGTGTTTTAGTTAATTACTAATGTAGTCTAGTTGACAACCAAGATCAACCATCACCGCGGCTCAAGGTAAATGTGAAGGTTCATGCATTCAACCCCAATCATCAGGAGTCAGAGTGAGCAGACTGCAAGTCCCAACCCGGTGAACTAAGTACAAGCTCTTTACTCAAAGCACAACATATAAAGCTCAAATAAACATACATATATATACATATATATACGTATATATGTATATATATGGGGGAATGGGTGGGTGTATGTATACACACATATAGTGTGAAAGCTTTGTTAGTGAGTATAGAGAAGTTTTTGTGATTTTTAAAGGTGAATAAGTTATTTCTTATTAAGTATGTATATATTCATGATAAATCAAATAGTGAAAATGATTAATGATGTAGATGTTTGTGAAGAACCGGGGAAGAATGCAGAGATTTAGATAAGTTCTTCTCTGGAGTTGAATTACGGTTCATAAGTGTAGAAGGAAGGGAAGAACAAAAAATAGACATCTGTGCCTTCCACAGGCAACAATTAAGTTAGAGAGCCATTAAAAGAAGATTCTGAAAACAGTTTGTGAGAGATTGGAAGCAGTCTGTTTTTTCTTCTTCAAGGTTTCAAGGTGTAATGACAACATTAAGGAAGACTGGTTGATTGCCTCTGGGGAAATATACTTCTTTATATTAAAGAGTTTTCATAGTTGAACTCAGAATCATTAGTGATTTGCTGCTCAGGGGTAAATAGTATATGTGAAACAGTAAGAAATGTACAGTGATAACGTGCACTGTTACTGATAAAATTAATCACCTAAATTGGCTTATCTGCATGCAAACAACAGTAGAACTAAGAACTAGATCAACTCTAAAGGGTCAAAGTTTTAGAACCAGCCAATATTTCAATAGTATGAAAAATAGAGACAGACCAATCTTCAAAAAGCTATAACCAACTACAATTTGCACATCAGTTACATCCTAGAATGTACCATCAAACGGATTCTAAAAAGACATTATAAAACTGCAAATACATGCAATATATGATATTTTTAATGTACTGTTAAATATCTTAGTCCTTAATTTAGTTATTATTTAGGAAAGTGTTACATACAAGGTATTTCTGCAGATATTTCCTGGATAAATTATAAAACGACTGCAAACTACTTTCATATTGTTCAGCTAAAAACAATTTTTTTGAGAAAGGAAGCAATTTTGAAGCAAATGTTAGTGTTAGAATAGTAAGATATGTTGGCATAACTAATATCGCCAAGCTTTTTGTAAGTCTGACTTATTTTTCAAAATAAAAAAGGTATAAAACATAGAATAATCAACTAAAACAAAGATCATTTTTCTGATAAATTTATAAACCAAGATTCTTAAAATACATTTGTTTAATATACCTATCTCTCATTTGCAGCCGTGTACTAGAGTACCAGTGGAGGACATGGTTGGAGGGCTGTAGCTTAGACTGCATGAAATATTAAGAACTATATCATTTGTGTAACATTCTTGTATGTGTGTACATTCATGCATGCATGTGCAAGAATACATATGTGCATGTCCTCGTGAACACAGTAGTTTTGACTTTAGGTCAACCTTGGGTATCATTCATCAGATGTCTATCTTTCCTGGGACTTTTTTTGTTTTGTTTTATTCTGTTTGTTTTAGAGATAAAATCTCATTCTAGCCAAGAACTTGGCAACTAGGATAGAGTACCTGGTCATTAAGTCTCAAAAAAAGTGCATGTTTCTGCCTTCATAGATTAGGATTACAGACTATATGTCCATTTCTGTTACTTTTTTTGTATTGTATTCTTAATGGATTTAATGAGGTACAGCTATTGAAGGAACAAATGATTGCAAACACTCCATCTCTAAATGGTTCAACTTACCAAAGAAGGAATCAACTTTCCAGGTCAGATAAGACAAAAGGTTAAACACCAGACACAACTGGACTGGGAGCCCTGTCTTAGGGCACTGTGAGAAATTGGTATCATCATCTTTCCTAAGCATAGTTTTCCTTTGCTGTTCAGAATTAGGCTTCACTCTGCTGATTTGATGTGCACAAGCTACTACAGTGTCTCTTGCCTATTCTCTGGTCAATGTGATAGCTGGATGCAGTTTCTATAGCTCCTCGGGCCCATCTGCTCCAGTTGTCTCTTCCTGGATGAAATACCAATAAACAAATAAATAAATAGCCTTGAAATAAGTAGCACGTGAGTCTGTGATTTACTGGGCCACTTTCCAAGTCTGAAAGAAGAATGAGATCATTAACACCTGGGCAACTTGAACTGAAAAAGGGAAAGAGGAAAGAATTTTCATAAAACAAAATTAGGATTCTTGTAGCAAAAAAGGCTGGTGATGAGTGTTGGGTAGGCAAAAGAACAGCTGTTGACTCCCAATGCCAGTACGCTTTCTGGGTAGCTGTATACCATCTTATATTACTTCATTCAGATTTGATGACTTCAAATAAGATACATGAGTGGTTTTGATGGATAAAATTAGGTTTTCTAATCAGTGTTTTTATATATGTATGATGTTATAAGAAGAACTAACTTTGATTCCAAACTACCTTATCTCACATAAATTTTTAGTCAAATGAACACATTTTCTTTTGGTTCATTGCAAATAAATCGTTTCTCTAGCATTTTGTTTCTCGGCTTTTTTATTATTTAATTTGGAGTCATATTTCTAGACCATTAAATTAATATTTATGGGAAACTACTAAATTTCAAAGCAAGAAGATTATGACTCAAGAATGACTCATTTTAGTGGAGAATGATTTTGTCACAGAGGTAATGCAGTGGAGGACAAGGTGCCTTTTATTCTAGCAAAGACACATGCATATCACTCTTGCCCTTGTAGTGGAGTGAAATAGGGTTTGGCAAGTAAGTGATATTACCATGTGTGAAACTACCACCTTTATATAAAATGTAATAGGAAATAAAATTTATTTTATGAAACTACATCAAATAATTTTTCTTTCATCAAGAGACCATCCTAAAACCTAAAATTGTAGTACCACTTGTTTCTGATTATTCTGGGGGTGGCTCAGCTTCCTGAGTGCTATTTGGCTGGGATTTTCTGTGATAACAAGTGATTAGAGTTTTCATGCTTCTTTGTATGCTTTACAATTTCTGATTGATTTTTAAAATATTACAATGGGAGGGAAATGGGAGGTGGGGAGGAGGCAGAAATTTCTTTTTTTTTTTCAATAAAAAATGAAAAAAAAAATAAAGATCACAGTGCTATTGAAAGCATCTTAACTCACATGTAAAAATTTCTAAGACCACAGAGGCCAAGATTTTTGTGTTCGCTACTACAAGACCCTCTTTCTTCACCCCTTAGTGGTTCTCAGATACTAGCAGATGACATCAAACTCCTGCTCTTTGTCACTGGGTGCTTGGTGCAATTATTTGCTATCTCCCATGGGCATGGTTGTCCTTTCCATGTTTCTGAGATGTTTGATCTTGGACTTCTGTGCCTGTGATAAGCCCCATACACTGAACAGACTGGGAAGGTTGAGTTCAAAAGGCCTTGGTATCTGAATGCTGACTGCCCGGATGGTGCCCCATGCGGGCCTTGCATCCGATTGATGATGCAGTAAGGAACAAGCGCATCCACAGGATTTCCACTCTCACAACTTTGAAATCCCTGCTAGAGTTGAACCGACGGACCAAAGTTATCCTGCAATTTCAGTGCATATGAGTGCTGCCTGCTTTCTTCAAAGGAATTGATGACAATTATCATTTTTGACAGTGGCCTTTCATGAATACTTTTGTCTCTTTTGTATCCCAGCAGTACTATTAAATTTAATCTCTTTCTGAATGTAAAAAAAATATTACAATGTAAACCTGGGTTTATTCAAAAGAGAATATGATTTTCATTTTGAATAAGTCATCTGACCTACCTAAGGATGGCACTATGTTCCAAGTGTCTTTTATGGTTTCTTATTCAACTTTTAACGCAAACCTTAGAACAACCATGATGTTGGCCAGATGGGCTTCACATTTGCTGTAGCCAGAAGACAGCTTGAGAATGGGTATAGGTTTCTTGTAGTTTATTCTCCCATAGCTCTATTACAATGTTTACAGTATGATTCCTATGTGTGAACTTTGGAGGTAAACCAAGGAATTAAGTTACAATTCGTGCAATTACTACTGATTTCTCTCCATTAATTTTCATTTCTTTTCCATTACTATCATTTCATCTAGACAGTTCTTAAATCTTCAAGGCACTTCCTGAAGGTGTTCACTCTTCACCTAATAGTAAGAGAACAGGAGAAGGAAAAGCAATGAGCTATCCTTATTTGAAGGAGTTTCCCCATTCTTATAGCTATAGGTTACCTAGCAACTGCTGACCACTGATCTTAGTGCCACTGCTACCTTACCACCCTAGCCTTACCACCCTTACTCCATATAGAAGCTGTAAGGTAAGCTGGAGCAAACGAAAAAACAACACAGGGCAGGTCATTTCTCCCAGTCTTTTTAGATTTCAATAGTGTCATTTTGTGGTTCAGATGAAGAGAATATTTTTCATAGAGTTCTATCTCATCTGTTTTTTTTAATTGTGGCTAGTTTTAGTACATGTTAGATGGCAACAAAATAGACAGAAATGATGGGAAATTAGCCACTAGCTCTTTAAAATTTAAAATTTTGAAATGTAGAATGTGCCCAATACTTATCATTTCACATACATTTGAAAATCCAGACATTCTGCCCAGGATTTGGATATTTGAGTGGACCTTTTCTGATAGACAGGGTAGACCATACTTGTAGAGTATACTTGATTATATCCTTCAGAATCTGAAGGTCATAGTCTTCAATAATTTTAAGTAGTCAAGAGTAGGAAGAAAACAAAAAGTGCTTGTAGGGTAATATGGGCAAAAAGTATAATCCTCAGACAGAGGGCTACAGAAGGGGATCAACAAGGTAAAGAAAACATTGTGAGCAGATGTCCTCAGTTGACTCAGTGTTTTGTGTGTTCTGAGTAGTTGATTATAATGCCTCGCTGATGAAATAGTCAATTCGAGAGTCGTTTGAGTTATGAGTTTCATGCAAGAGTTATTTTGTTAATGAACTTCTTTGGAAAAATCTACTGTTGACCACACATTCTTTTAATCCAAAAGAGTGAGAGAATGTCTGTCATATGCTCTTACACTCATAAAGATCCTGAATAAATAAGTAAGCTTCTGTTATAAACAGAAAATATAAAAGGCAACTAACATGATAAGAATTAATGTTATGATTAATAAATGAGCTGGCTAAAAATAAGCTATACTAAGACTCAGCTGTGACAATAATAAAAACAGAAAAATATAAGGATAATAAATTTTCTAATATCCTGTTTTAAAACATTGTCCAGAAATACCAAGATATTTTATTTAAACATGCTTTTCTTTTTAGGCTCAAAAATGCTTCAGTAACTTCCACTCTGCTTTTGGATGAGTAAGTGAAATCTGTGCTTTAATATGTGTTTGTGTATATGCTATAGAATATTTCTGAGTCCTGACCCTCCTTTGTTTGTTTCCAGTCAGTATTCTGATTTAAAAACAGATATGGGCATTTCTTCAGTAAAATAAGTTTCTTTTTGTTATTCCATGTATAAAAGACTTTTTTGGGGGGGCATCAGGCCATCAACCAGCTCCCAAATTATGCTATAGAGATTTTATTATTAGATATGAATATTCAGCTTTAGCTTAGGCTCAATTTTTGCTAGCTCTTATATCTTAACCTGTTTATCTTGATCTACATTTTGCCTCAGGCCTTTTTTCTTCCTTCCTTCCTTCCTTCCTTCCTTCCTTCCTTCCTTCCTTCCTTCCTTCCTTTCTTTCTTTCTTTCTTTCTTTCTTTCTTTCTTTCTTTCTTTCTTTCTTTCTATCTTACTTTTACTTCTTCTCATGTCTGGCTGTCTGGTGGCTACCTGGCTTCTCATCCTAGGCATGGCCCTCTCCTTCTCCCTTGTTCTCTTCTCCATCTTCTCTCTCAAGCCTAGGTTTCTCCTCCTATTTGTTCTTTATGCCCACCAGCACCAGCTCTGTCTATTCTACTCCTGCCTAACTACTGGCAATTCAGTTTTTATTGGACCCAGTCAAATGCCTTAGTCAAGCAAGATGAAACAGCAACATATCTTTATGTAATTAAACAAACGGAGTATAGACAAAAGTAATACATCTGTACATAATAAAACAAATGTAGCAAAAGCTAATGTAGCACACCATTACACAGTTTAAGTAATATGCCATAGCATAAACAAATGTAGCAAATCTTTGCTTAGCTAAAGTAATATTCTATAACATCAATGTGTGATGGTTTGAAAGAAAATGACCCTCGATCGAATGGCAGTATTAAGAGGTAAGATCTTGTTGGAGGAAGCTTGTCACTGTGTGGATGGGCTTTGATGGCTCTTTTGCTCAAGCTTCCCTCAGTGTGACAGTCAATTGATTTTCTGTTGCCTGCAAGATGTAGAATTCTTAGTTCTAGCATCATGTCTGCCTGATCACCACCATGCTCCCTACCTTGATGATAATTTACTGAACCTCTGAACTGTAGGAGAGTCACCCCAATTAAATATTTTCCTTATAGGAGTTTCCATGGTCATGGTGTCTCTCCCCAGAAATAAAAACCCTAAGACACCATGCAACTCCAATGTGAATTGAATATGAGAAAGGGACCTCAAAGGCATAAAAGAATACTCAGTGACTCTGAGTACTGCATTGTACTAGTACTGAATGAAATTCAGTTTACTTGCTGCTCAACCATATTCAATTATATTCTATTTATAGCAGTCAGGAATTGGAAACAATGGAGATGTCCCTCAACAAAAGAATTGATAATGAAAAAGTGATATATTTATATAATCAAATTTTTACTCAGCTGTTTTTTAAAATTACAACCTGAAACTTACAGACAAATGAAACTAGAAAAAAAAATCATCCTGAGTGAGGCAATCTAGAACTGGAAAAATAAGCACGGCATTCACTTATATGTGGATTTTAGCCATTGAGTAAAATATACTGGATATGGGATTCCCCTCTGTATCTGTGAATACCATTGATTAATAAAAGAACTGTCTTGGGCCTTTGCAGGGCAGAATAGAGGTAGGCAGGGAAAACTAAACTGAATGCTGAGAGAAAGAAGGTGGAGTCAGGGAGAAGCCATGGAACCACTGCCAGAGACAGACATACCAAAACTTTGCCAATAAGTCACAGCCACATGGCAATACACAGATTTGCGGAGATGGGTTAGTTTAGGATATAAGAGTTAGCCAGAAATATGTTTAAGCTATTGACCATACAATATTGCTAATAATATGGTTTCTGTGTGATTATTTTGGGGCTGAGCAGTTGGAAACAAACAAGTGGCTTCTTACTACAATAACCAATCTACAACCAATAGACCCAGAGAAGTTAGGTATAGAGGGACTAGGGGGACACATCAATCTCCCTGAGAGGTGGAACTAGAATAGATTTTATGCATGGATGACGGGTGGGAGGCAGGAATGGGAGTATCAGTAGGTGGGGAGCAGGAGAAAAGATGGGATAAAGGGAAGGAATTCTCAGATAGATGGCTAATATTTATGGGTATTTGAAAGGTGGTATTGAGACCAAGTGCAGTAGAAACTTTCTAAAATATATGTGGGCAATCCTAAGGAAGTCTCCAAAGAATGAAGGCGATGGAATTCCAACTAGCCATCTCTTGTCACCAAATAATAGTTCTAGTACCAGGACTGAGTTAAATCCAATTGAGTTGCTTGCCTGCCAAATAGGTCCCATGAAAATCCCCAAGCTACACAGACTATTGCCAAGACAATAGATTGTGCTCCACTAACTGACAGCAAGACCCCATTTCTGAAGATAACACCCATACCACTCATTGAACACGGAGACATCAAATCGGTGCCGACAGAGACTTTTCCCCCACTGTTTTCTAGCATAATGGTACAGGAAGTTACACTGAAGGTTATCAAAAGAGAAACATAAATATCTACCCTCCCACAAAAACCTTTGATATGGAATCTGTCTTGGTAGCAAAATATGCTAGGACAATGGTTGCACAAAACATATGGGAGTAACCAATCAATTTCTAATTTAACTTAAAGCCTATCCACAAGGTGGAACTCATAGCAGATACTGCTTGTGATTGCTTGTATAACCAAGAACCAGAGAAAATACAGCCTGGAGATATTAGGTAAAAGCAAATGATTGTCTGAAAAGGGGAAAAAGGTAACAAAATTAACTCTTAATAATATCCTGTTCTATTCATAGACCAATGCCTCAGTCAGCAATCATCACAGAAGCTTCCTCTCATGGCAGATGAGAACAAATACAGATAGCCAAAGACAGACATTATGCAGAGAGTGAGAGACCTTTGAACACTCAGCTCTAAATGGAATATCTGATTAAATCCCTCCTTTTAGAGCTCAGGGAACCCTTTGGAAGAGGAGGTGTTAAGAGTGTAAGAGACAGGAGGACACCTGAGCAAAAACTTTTATATCAACTCACAGGGACTGGAACAATGTGGACAGGACCAACACAAGTCTTCTGTGTCTATATTATAATTTTCAGTTTAAGATTTTTATGAGACTTGTATGTGTGTGAGCAAGTAGGTCTGTTTCTTATACCTTCTCTTAGTCTCTTTTCCTTCTCTTGGTTTGCCTTGTATAACTTTGATGTGATGGTCTTTGTTTTATTTTTTAATATCTTATTTGGCCATAGAAAGTTATTATCTCTTAGAAGCCTGTTATATTCTAATGAGAAATTGAAAGGAGTGGTTGTGGATACAAGGTGGAATGGGAAGGAACTGAGATAAATGGATGGAAGTGAAACTGTAATTAGAATAAATTTTAAAAAGAAAAAAATAAAACTAAAAGAAAAAAAAGACAAATAGGCAGACAGAGAGAAAGAAAGAAAGAAAGAAAGAAAGAAAGAAAGAAAGAAAGAAAGAAAGGAAGGAAGAAAGAAAGGAAGAAAGAAAGAAAAAATGGTTTCCAGTTTCAACATTCTATAAAATTTACAATGGTAATGCCTTGTATTTTGATAATTGTAAACTTTAAATTTTTTAATTATTATTCTTATTATTTACTACTGTGTGAATAGGTGCACATATTTATATGTGCCACAGCACATGAGTATAAGTCAGAAGAGAGCTTTGTAGAGTGGGTCTCTCCCTCACACAGGTAACAGGCATGAACTCAAACTGTAAGGTTTGCAATATCTGGTGGCAAGGGCCTTTGTTCTTTGCCACCCCATCTCCTTATTCTCAAAAACATTTCATGTTATCTGCAACCATGCTGTTTACTTCACTAAAACTGTAAAGAAATCAACATCCTTGAACAATTTTGATGGTTTCTTTTTAGAAACAACTGAGTATATTTCTACTTAAATGGAAACATTACAAAATAACAACAGAAGTAATAGAAGCCTCCCAGACCTCTTTTATGGCATAAAATTTTATATCCATTCATCTGGAAGCATTTCACTTCAAGTCCTTGTTCTTCAACCATGCAAACCTGATCTAAAGACGGAACGCACAGCAGTTTCTTCACAAACATATCCCAGCTGCTGCTAGGGTGCTGATTTCCTACTGTCTCTCTTGCTTTTTCTCATCCAAAAGATAAATCAAGTATTAGACAAATTGCCAGATGTCTCAAGTTGCAGCCCTGGTAAGCAAACTGCAGTCTGAGAAACAGATGGAGGTGTCTGTGGCTGACTGCACTTGCTACGGCTGTGCTCTGTGGTGTGATTCACCAAAGGTGGGCATCCAAAGCCCAGATGCTCCTCCATAGCTGCTTTAGGAGCGATGCTTCCTCCGGAGCCCTTCTGCTTCATTGATGGATTAAGAACATTTAGGCTCCACTGCACTTGTGGCTTCTGGGTTTTTCTGTTTTGTTTTACTTCAGTGATCAGTCGATGGTGAAATAAAATAGGCTCTGAAGATAATGCATAAAAATTAACAGGAAAAACAAGACTGGTTTTAGTCTTTGCTAGTTAGTATTTGTCTATGTATCAACAAGAGAAATCACTCACTCTTTAGGATAACAGCTGTGGCAAAATCTAAGACATAGAAGTGATTTTAATAATAATTATATTCTAAATTTTAAACCTAAGAGGAATATCCTCTTGAGAGTAAACATTTTATATACACTGAGTTCTTTTAATATGTTTTTTCTTAGGGCATCAAACCATAGAGTGAGTATATTAGAGACTGAAGGGAAAATATGTGTAATTTTTGTGTTACTAGACAGGAGACCACAGGCAGTTAAACAAAAGCATAATTGAAAGCATAAACACAGGACTGCTGCTGTGACTCAGCAGGTGCTTACTGCTAAGCCTAATGACATGAGTTCAATACCCAGAACACATAAGGAACTAAAGACCCAATTCTCTGACTCCCACAAGTTTTCCTCTGAGCCCTACACATATGCTATGGCTTCCATGTGGATCCTGCCTCCCAAAAATGTAAAAGTGTATTTTCAGAATTAGAAAACTGTGTATCATAGTTCAGGAACAATTCTGGATCAGGATAGTATATTGAATTTCAGGGTTACAATGTGTTTTAAACATAGCAACTTAATGACTTTGTGGTAGGTAAATGACAAGAGAAGGATTGAGCTGAGTCGATCTTAACTCAGCACCTTAGTAGATTTATTTTCCAACATAGATGAAATGCATAAGTGTAAGGAGGGACACTGTATGTCAGTCAACCAACACTTACTGGATAACTGTGCACATATTTAAAACAGGAGTTGTTGTGGCAGTGCATGTCTGTGAGTGGATCTTTCAAAAGACTGCTTGAGAAGTTTACTGGAGCTTACAGATTAGGGATGATCTTGGGTAATGAGATCCCATCACAAAACAAAAGCAAAAAATCTATTACTGACGAGGAATTAAAAGAAGAGGCTGAGAACACATCTTAAAATGTTAAGGATTAACCTTGTGATTTGGGAGTAAAGTCATTCTTGTTGCTGACTTTCTCTGAAAAGACAAGATAAACAAATTTCTAATACCTATTTAATTTAGATAGAGAACCAAGGGCAGACCAAAAGAACCATCTAAACCAAGCCTAGCATATTGAAACAAAGAAGTCAATGGAAGTCCACACAGGAGCATGGATGTGGGTTTACTTGCAGAAACAAGGGTGACCTTCAGGCAATTATAGTACCAAAAAGTTCACATGTTGATTAAAGATGACTCACAAAATTTCATCTCTGAAGAACATACAGGGAGTCCCACTAGAAAGTCTCTTTCACCTAGTAGGTATACTCTGCTTACATAACCTTCTGACTCTCATAAGTTTTGTAAGTGTCCTCAACTTCTCAAGTTCCATTGATTTTCGAGCTCTCACAGTGTGAAGTTTCATGAGGTAGATGTCCAGCAGACAGTGTCTCTGTCCCCTTGGGTCAAATGTGCTGATCCTTGGAGAAAATAGAAATGTCTGATTATTTTCTTCTATCTATGACTGAGCATTGGACCACAGAAACACTCATTTATTCTTGTTAGGTTGACTGGTTATAAATGTCTGCAATAGTCACTGCCCAGCACAAAAAAAAGGAAGTTTCCTATTCCAGAGAAGGACAACAGCAAAAATAATCTATGTGTGTAGGCATAGGGGTTCAGATAGCTCTTATAGGCACATCACCTCCTTTACCCAACATGCCAATGATGGAGTCCCTACTAAGAGATATCATTTCTATGTTTTTACCCTGGTCTTCAATATCAGTTATGATTATCCTCCTGTGGAATAGCTATGAACTGCAATAAGAATGCAGTTAATTGAGGCCCGTTTTATGCCACTATTGAACCAGTCTTCACATCTTGACTGGCATAATGGTCCTGTATCACACAGAGTCTGTAACTTGATGTATTTGTCTAACTATTCCTTATAAATAAAACCTCAGAAGTCAGGAGTCAGATATTGGGGTAAGAAACTGAATGATCTGAGAAACAGTGGAGAAATGACCAGTGACTTTCTACCTCTCTCTTTCCTCCATCTAAAAAAAGGCTAAGACCCTCTCTAAGACCTGACCTAATGCTTCCTGTCTATCTATCTGTCCTCAGGCCTCCAAAATCTCTATGGTTAATTTTGGTCAAGCTGGTATCTCGGTCTGTTCTCTGATTCAAAGCAAACTTTATTGTCAGAATGCAATCAAAATATCACACAACATTTCCATTTTTTTCTAAATAAAACATCTGTATTATATCCACCTTTACTCATTAAGAAATAGATACTTAAATCGCATTACTTTGTTTAGTTATTTTCTTAGCTATGACTAATAATGACTTGTAAACAACCCCCTAAATGATGACAAACTTCCATATAATACAGATTGTGGGAGGCTATTACCAGATCTAATCCAGAGTAGTAGAAAGAAGACCTCAGAGTAATGAGGACTTAGGAAAAATTCTTATCTTTCTGATTGCTACACTTTTTCTATGTGAGTGGAATAATAAGGAAATACAGATGCTTTCTGATGGTAACTTTCTCTTTTACTTCATCTTAAATAATCCTCTTGGAGAATTTCTCTTGTCTCTACACTGGTACATAGCTTTTTTCAAACTTTCTAATTAGCTCTACACAGTCCCTTCTCACAGCATTTTCCTCTTAGTTTTTCTTTTCATAGTCCAAATTGGAAAATTATATATCACATTTTCAGTGCCCAACAGATTGTCATATCATATGATATGTGACATAGTTTTTTTAGGGTAGGAATGTCACTTTGACTGACTGACTGGTGAATAACCACCTGGTGGACAAGCATGTAACTCTAAGTTGGGGAGGGGTCCCAGACAGTAAACAATTGGCTGAATCTTGAGCCTGAGTCAGGGACTATGTACAAAAAGTCAATTACTGAAAAAGTTATATCTGCTAAAGTTGCTTCTAGCCTGACCTTGAATCAGCAAAACACTTGGGAAAACGACCTCATGTATTTGTCTATAGGGACAATCAGATATTCATCTCTAGGGTCAACCAGCATGATTTGAATTTGCTCTGGAGTCCAAAATTAGCTGTATGTGTAAAAGGTTGATTTTGTGACTGAGAAAACTATGTCAATCTAAGTAATATAAAAGATCATAGTATTATTTCTATTCATCATAATTATATAGTTAAGCAGAAATCATCTTCCTGACCATCCCCCGCTGTATATGTGCCCAATAGATGGAATATTTACATGAAATAAACATAAAAGCAATGCATTTGTGATTGACAGCTTTTTGAAACTGATTTCATTATTTTTTCTTACCTGTTATTGCTCAGGAAACATTATTCTAACGCTGTATTTGAGCTGTTTTTCCAGGTGTGAACTTCTTTTTTGACCCATTTAGCCTCATGATATATTTTATTCATTTTAAAAATCAATGGTTCGTCATACAAATAGATTGCCTTAGAATTTTTTAGGTTGATTCAGTCAGTGACCCATAAACTAGTCTTCTTGTCTTTGCCACATGCACACTGATAACTTCTACAAGTGCAAACTAAACTCCTTGGCTTTCTGATCTACTTCTTACATAGTAAAGTCTTTGTTTCCTTCAAATCTGAAAATGTTTTATGCTATGTTTTCAAATGTTGGTCAGTTTCATTCTCTACACATAGAAATTTCAATTATTTTTCATATGTCTCTACATGTCTTTTCCCATGGACAGTATTTACTTTACTTCATTGGTTAATCTGTACTAACCACATATACTTTAGTGTTATTATAGCATATTGTAACATACTGCTATTATATATGAGCACACGTATAATCTGCAATTATGGTACTTTTGCCACTACTTGTCAGTGCTTATTTGTCTGATTTAGTATTCATAACATCAGCATTATTTCATGTTTTTAAAAGGATTAAACTGTTCTAATTTTTAATTTCATGAATTATAATTTGTTCTTTTATACCTTTAACTTTTTTTAGAGTCTCTCTGCCTAAAATATTTTATAATTTTCATTTACTGCACTGTGGATACACTTAACATCAATACCTGTTTTCAATTTCAGATGATGATTAATTTTAAAAATTAATATCTCATAGACTTGGCTATTTTTTTAAACTTCATCTATTAAAAAATTATTTTTGTTTGGATTTATTTATTTTCCCTTATGTGTATGAGTTTTTGCCAAAATGTATGTTTGCTATCTGTGTGCCTGGTTTCCACAGAAGTCAGAAGATAAAATTGGATATTCTGAAACTGGAGTTCCAGACAGTTTTGAAGCATCATGTGGGGCAGACTCCTGAGCCTGTGCCCTGACAAGAGCAGCAAGTAGTCATAACCACTGAACCATAGCTCCAGCCCCCAAACTATATTTCTCATAGAGATTTATATTCTGGTACGCATTACTTAGAAATTTTTCAATATTTTTATAGAATCATAGTTGAGTAACTCTGATTAATTAACTGAATAATTCATTTGCTTTTCAAACATAATATTGAAAAAACAGAGGGAAAGAAAAATAATAAAATTTCACTTGCCATATTCTTATACAAGTAACACAATTGTACAGGTCTCCCATTTTCTAAAGACCCCATATATCTCATGATTACTACTTTCACATTATCCATCTATAATTAAAATTTATGGGGTTAAAACAATGATTTTGATGAAAGTGCTATGCATTAATTACATTGTCACAGAGAACTATAATTAGCCAGTAGCAGTAAATAATTTAATCTGATAAATTGTAAAATGATAAGAAACATGAGTTAACAATGTAAGCAAACATGAAAATTCAGAGAACATAATATTTTTCATTTGATATATGAATATTATTTCAATATGATCTGATTTATAATTATTGATTGCTTGAAATACTAATATCCTAAAAAGTGACTTCCATGTAGCATTATTTAGTGAAGATATTTAAAGGTGAGCACAACTTATTTCAATGATTTTAATATTTAAAAAGTAACCAGAATTCATTGTGTTCTGTACAATTTAACATAAAACTCCTAAAGGATCCGATGACCTGGATGTTTGTGTGAAGATGGCGAAAAGAAGAAGCTTCTGATCACCTGCTTCAAACAAGTGAACCAGGATAGCCCGAGCCATTTTTATTTATACAGTTTAATAGTTCCCTTGGAGAGTTTTACAATTATATTTGTTTTTTTAAGTTTCTAATAATAGTTACAATAATTGCCAGTTTGTTCTCTTATCTCTTGCCTTTTCATCCCTCAGCTTCCCCACCTGTAATCATTACCTATTTGATTTGCAGACTTGTTATTAGAAGCATAAGCAGTATAGCAAGCAATAAAGGAAGTTTTCTAACTGGGCACACCTACAGGTAGAACAGTGTGCCCAGTTGACAGCATTTGCGGTTACAGCATCATGCAAAGTAAAATGAAAATTTGCCTCTAAGGGTTAAGGTTTACCTCTGATCAAATCTAAATGCTCGCAGTCAACTCATCAACCAAGGCTGAATCGATTCATTCTTCATTATATACTACTCTATGTCCTACAGGGGATATACTAGATTTTCTCCTACCATCCTATAAACTACATAAATTAAAAGCTTACTCTTAATAGTTGGCAACACTTCCTTTTTCTACTCATGACCCCTTCCTTTCGTCTTCCTACAGAATTGACTCCTACAGTATTGGTGTGACTATTAGAATGAGGGCATTGTGGGTTTCTATGATTCTGCTTCATTCCCTGTCCCTAAACTGTTCCCATTAACTCTTGATATCATCTACTTATTAACATTTCCCCTAGACTGTTGTGGTTAAAAAATCATTCTCTCCATGACAATTATGCAAATTTGTTTTATTGTTATGAACTTTTGTGACTCTTCTCAGGTCAGTCACAAGGTGCATTGGAAAGACAACATCCTGTTCTTGAGAATCCTGAATTCATCGTCACACCTGAAACATCAAAGACATTAGGGACTAAATCAGATCCACTGTGTATTTTTAACAACATCCCCTCCGGCTCACCCAGAGGAGAAACATCAGGGGAAAGTTTTCCTAATACAATAATCATTTCATGTATGGCTCTACAAAAGTGAAACTAAAGGCAATCAGCATTAAAATGTGGAAGGAAAGAGGAGAAGAGGTAGTGCATGTGCTCCTGGAATCATGCCCAGAATTATACAGCAAACCATCATTGGTTTTGCCAAAAGTGGGTTAAATTCTCCCAGGACTTGCCAAAAGGAGAACTTGTTTGTGCTATTCTCAGACCTTGTCCCCTGAAGAAGTCACATGACTCCCAGCAGGTATTAATATATTTTTGAGGGGAAAAACTCTAAATCATGGAAAAAAGATAAAGTTAAGTGAGAAAAAATGAATAAGAAAAAAATTAGGCCCATTGCAGATTCCTGGCCCTGTAAAAGAATAAACATCTGATTTAATTTTACTTGAATCATCTTGAAAACAGTGAGAACAAAACTCAGAAATGAATCAGTCATCAACAAGTTCACACGGAAGAGCACAACAGAAATAACAGCCATACTTCTCTAAATTTCAAATAACATAGATGACCCAAGACATGAAAATACTAAGGATAGTGAGTGAATTTTTAAAAAATCCTAGTAAGTAAGATATATCAAAGATCTTAGCTCTCACTAGAAGAATGTAAGTATAAGCTCAAGTGTGTCTATTGTAGGCTTAGATCATGTGTGCTCTGCTCTAAGTAGAGAAATCCACAAAAAAGATACGAATATACAACATACTAATGGTGCGATATTTCACAGTGTGTTACCTTATGCTATGAATATTTGGTAATTTTTACATAAATAATAAGTTATTTAAAAAATTAGTAATACTTTCTTACAGACTAGACACTGTACAAACCTAGGACCCAAAGAACAAACAGCAAAGAGGGCAGAACATTTTTCTCACCCATATTCTTTCCTGGAGATGAAGATTTGTTTCACCTTCAGTCTGGAAGCATAATTGTTTTGGTATATGTTAAAATATCATTAAAGTATATAAATATGCTTAAAATACTAGTAATGGTAATTATTTTTATTTTAACTAGATTTTCTGATTTCAAAATTCAGGAAAAACATGATTATAATAAAACCATTCTAAGTTAAAAAGTAAAAGATAAGAAATCCACTGTTCCTTTTCATATTCAGTCTGAATAATGTATATAAACTTCCTAATTTTACAACAGAAACAGGGAGGGAGTTATATTTTTCTATCAGAATACATGATAATACATAAAGAAAGCAAGACATAAAACTAAAAAAAATAGATGGAATTATGTCTATAATCGTAATTGACCTTAAAAAACTGAAGTTGGTAGTAAGAGGATCAGTGTTCATCTTTTAATTACTCTTTGTAATTTAAAACTATTAATCTTTTAAATATATCTTTGCTTGGTACTCACTTAAAATGTACCACAATCAGACAGAGTGTTAATATCCAGACTCTAAAAGTACTTAATAAAATGGAGCACACACAAAAAACATTTCTAGTCAACTAATAGGCTTATGAACTAATTGGCAATTTGCCAGAGAAGAAATACAACTGACCAATAAATATTTGAACATGTATTTATCACCTTTAGTCACCAGGGGAATGCAAATTAAAACTGTCATATTTCATCTAACTAGTCAGAACAAATGGCAACAAAAGTAAGCAAGGGTAAAGGGAAATAGGAACACTTGTTCACTGCTGGTGGAAATGTCAACTTAGGTAGTTAATACCAAAATCAGTGTGGTTGGTTTTCAGAAAAATAAAATAGGTTTATCAAGGAACACAGATTTTCTTCTCCTGGGTGTATGCTCAAGAACTCTATATCCTAGTTCAGGGATGCTTACTTGTTCATATTTAATGCTGTATTACTCATTAACACCTAAGAAATTGAGCCAGCCTAGGTGTCCATCACCTAGGGTGAGGAATACATCATACATATACAAATGGAAGTAGTATTCATCTAATCACAGAAGACCTAATATAAGTTCACTCATGAGACTGGATTGAGTCAAGTGGTTAGACCAAATTAATAACTAAATCCACGTAACTACTTCAACTATCTCAAGATATCTCCTTAGCAAATATTTTTTGTTTTAGCATTCACCTAGTTCTACTAATAAAAATTTGTGTAAAATGTGAATGGACATTACTTTTAAAGACAAGTAATGAAAAAAATTGAATTTAATGTTGGCTTAAAGTGAACTTGAATGGCATGAAGATTAACTTATGACAATTAGTCATTTGGGAATCAGGCTTCAAGAATACACAGAGAGACCCAGCAATACCACTTTTGGATATATACTTAAAGGATGCTCAATCATAACACAAGGACATGTGCTCAACTATGTTCATAACAGTATTGTTTGTCATAATCAGAATCAAAGAAGTAGTACCACGATAATCAAATAATTGTTGATTGTATTGCCTCAGGACACTGGGTATAATGTTGCATTTTATGTAATTGCTATGTTACAACAGGAAGAAGAGATGGAGGAAAAATAAAGGAAAAAGTAAGATACCTATATTTATCTTATCAATGAAAGTTGTTTTTGTTTGGTTGGTTTTGAGGATTTGGGGGGTAATTTTTTTTTTATTTTGGATGCATACTGTCAATATAAAAGGCATTGACTTGGTACCCTGTGAAATTCTGGCTCTCTTGTCATATTGTTTCTTAATTTAACGCTCCATTCTTTTTGAACATTTTTGTTTTTGAGTTACAGGAATTAACACAAAAGATTGCTCAAAACATCAACACTAAGCCACTTATCTAAGGCTCATAGCTTAAAGAAATTATGGAAAAGAAACTTTCAATTTTAGTATATATCTTTATGTTTATATCTGTATTCATTTATCTATCTCTTCATAGATAGATAGATAGATAGATAGATAGATAGATAGATAGATAGATAGATTTAGATTTAGTGGCTACTAGAAGCAAAAGTCATTGAACTCAGGAGTTTTTTCTATGAAATTGTAGCTAATTGAGTTTTGGTAACAAAGTTCTTTTCATTTTGATTTTTTTAACACCAGGCTAAAAACATGAAAATGTTACAAATCTATGTTGAAAGAAAATTTTTTTTTGGGGGGGGGTCGAGACAGGGTTTCTCTGTGGTTTTGGAGCCTGTCCTGGAACTAGCTCTTGTAGACCAGGCTGGTCTCGAACTCACAGAGATCCACCTGCTTCTGCCTCCCGAGTGCTGGGATTAAAGGCGTGTGCCACCATTGCCCGGCTGTTGAAAGAAATTTAACAGAAGATAAGAATAGATAGGCAACTTAAAATTGGTTGGAATAGATACTTTATATTTCTCTTAAGTCATTAAAGAGAAATTAGATAATTCTGCATCTAAAAAACAATCTCCTCTAAACTTCAAGATTTTGGTCTCATGTTTATACTCCCTTATTATTTTACAGTACTTTGATTTTATACAAAAGGAGAAAAATAAAATTTGAGGAAAAAGAATTGGAAATTATATATATATATATATATATATATATGATTTTACTTTATCTTTTCTTGGTACTGTTAACTAACAGTAATTATAATTATAACTAAAACACCCCTGCCCTGTGCTCCTACTGCCCATGGCGGGTGAGAGAACGGACCCTTTCCCTTCTCAGATGTGGTCCTCCAGAAAGTAGGCCCTGCACCTAGTCTGGACAACACAGTAAAGTTGACACTATTGACAGGGGTGCAGGTGAACACCCTCCCCCCCCCAGAATCTGAACATGTGAGATCACCCCAATCTGCCATATGGTAGTGAGAGTAAAGACTTCCCCCTTCTCTGATTCCTGTGGCAGTTAGGAGAGCTAGTTGATTATGAGGTTTTCAGACTGGGCGAGTTGTCCCTGTGTTCCTGCCTCTCACCAGCTGCAGCACTCCAGCTTGCATGGGCAGTGCAGTAGAGCTGACCCTAATGTTGTAGGTATGGAAGAGCTGACCCAGAGGACCTGAAAGTAGGAAAACTTTACTGACCCTTGCTAATCCCTGCGAGTTGTGAACAACCAGGGACAATGCTGCAGAGCTCACCCTGGTGGTGAGAGAGAACTGGTGAGCTCACTAACCCTTTAGGTCCAGAATCAAAGGTGATGGCCCACCCCAACATCTGGTCCATTTGTGATGTGCTGGAGCAGGTGACAGGGAAATTCCTGCGGACCCAAAGCTTCAGGATCTCCAAAGCATAGGGCAAACAACAACAAGGTATCCAAGAGGAATCCCAGTGTGGGCCCAGCATCGATAGAGTAGCAGAAACAAGAGGCTACAAACCAGACCAATGACTCTTTGCAAAGAATATTAGCAAATAAAGATATATGGTAGATACTACAGCTTCTATGACAAAATTGATTTTTCCCTTTTTTCTCTTTTATTTTACTTTATTTGGTGTGGGGGAGGTTGTAAGGGCAGAAGGTGGATGCAAAGGGACCGGGATATAAACAAGGTCAAGATGCATGATGTGAAAGACACAAATAATAAATAAAAAGTTAAAAATAATAATATAACCAAAGACTTAGAATAGAGGTCATGGAGTCTCATCACATTTACACAGTGGGCAAACAGTAATGAGCCCTAACAAAGAAGCATTTTGCAACTGATACCTTCAGAGAAAGGAAAATCATTTTATCAATGGAGTGTCACTGGGTAAATTTACAGCACTACAGGGCAAGACCCATGCCCAGGATAAGTAGGCCAATTTGAAATGAACTTATTTTGTGTGGGCTTGTTGTTTTGTTTTGTTTAATATTCTTTTGTCTTACTGAATTTTTAAGTTTGTTTTCATTTTAAATTTTGTTTTTGTTGCTTTTCCTGTTCCGTATCTTTACTTATTTTGAAATATAGAGAAATAACATGAAGCTGGATGAGTAGGGAGATGGACAAGAATCTTGAAGGAGATGGGGAAGGGGACATAATCTGATGAAAATATATCATATGAGAAAGAATTAGAAGGAACAGTGGATTTGGGGAGGAGAGCAGGTGGGTGGAAACTTGGAGAACAGAAGAATGGGAGGATGTAGTCAGGATGTGCTGTGCGAGAGGAGAATAAATAAAAAGAAAAAAGAAGTAAAACACTTGAAAAGTAACTCAAAACAGACCTTCGGATTACATTTTGAAAGTCATGAAAATAGATCTACTTTTAAAATTTTAATCATGTTTTCTTCTTAGATTCCAAATGTAGTCTTAATCATCTAAGTGTGTAGGCTCATTCAGGAACTAGTTGCTTCAGTCATAGTACCAATATTCCTGTGCAACTACTTTCAGTACAAAGGGGATCATATTGATGTTTTCAGATCTCTACGTGTAATTCGCGTAATCTTCAAATTTTTATGAGGAAGCTAATAGACGCTGGGCACTTAGGGTTACGCTTTGGACAGAAATTACCCTTTGACAGCTAAAGTGTATAGACTCTAATAGGAAAATATTGAGTAGAAAAAAAGTTAATTGAATTAAAAATAGGAACTATGTGAAAAATAAATAACATATGTTCAACAAACAGAAAAACTAATAAGCCAAAGCTGTGAGGAAACTGTTGATGGGAAATTTGGAAAGACGGTGATTAAAATGATTAGAAGAGGATAGCACCTCTAAGAAGGAGGCTGCCGATCTGATAGAACAGCATCCTCGGTAGAGGGAAATATCAAGTGCAAAGGACTAAGTGAGGAACAGTTTGACCTTATTTGAAATACACAGAGATCAGTGTTCTTGAGAGTTTCAAAAGAGAAGTTATATTGAAGTCCTAAAGTAGACAGAGCTTGCCTAATTCTTTTCAGGCAAAGAGGATGAGGGTGGGCTTTATTTGATGTGAATTGCAGAGGAACCACTGATGTGGAATACCTATCAAACAGTCATCTGAACGAGGACACTTTTGAAAGAGAAAGAGGTTCTAATAATAGTTATTCCAGAACAATAGGAAGGAACTAGAACTCTCCTAGGAAAACTAGGGCATGCATATTCTCTGCTGAAGTTTCCTAGGCAAAGGACAGGCATGGCAATTGATGCCTGGAAATATTAAATGCCACTTTGCTGATTTTAGACTGCAAGATAACAATATTAAGATTTGAAGACAAACTAGACATTCTCAACTGTTTCCCAATGACAAATAATCTTGCTGATTTCAGTATTGTGAGATGTATTTAATCTTGGGTTACAGCAAGTAAGACATTTTCCGGAGCTCATTTGTGTTGTAGAGAAAATAATATGAAATAATTCTGAGAACTTTTGCCTAAGTACATAATGACACAATTTAGTTACTTAACTGAACAATGTAAATGCCCAGAAGTTCGTGTGCAGACAAAGTAATTTTTATTTAAATATATATCAAACTATCAAAAGTGAAACCTTAAGACATTTTTAGGCATGTGGTTAATCAAGTCAGGTATCCAGGAGAAACAGAGTTAGTCCAGACTCAACTATCAGAAGAGACCCACGAAAATTTAAGAAAACTGAAACTTTATTTTCCATCATAAGTAAAAATAATGCAAATTGAGAATAAGAGCTCACACTTGAAACCTCAACACTTGGGAGGCTGATGCACCATTGTTATCATGGTGAGACATGGCAATGCATAGACAGAGATGGTGCTGGAGGAGCTGAGAATTCTGCATCTTGATCCACAATAGCATCTTGATCTACAATTCTGTAGGCAGCAGAATTGAAGACTGTCACCCTGGACATGTCTTGAGCATATATCAGACCTCAAAGCCTACCTCCAGAGTGACACACCTTCTCCAACAAGGCCACAGCTCTTCATAGTGCTACTCCCCATAGGTCAGCCATTCAAACATCTGAATTATGGGGTCATACCTACTCAAACCACCACAGGATGCAAGGCTGACAAATATTTTCTCACACTCTGTGGCTTTCCTCTTCATTTGAATGGTTGTTTTCAGTTTTATGAGGCACCATTTATTAGTTGTTGGACTGAGTGAGTGGAGCCCTGTTCAGGAAGGACATTTCTGACCCTATATATTGTAGGATTCTGCATATGTTTTCTTCTGGTTTCAATACTTGAGGTTATACATTGAGGTTTTTGATTTATTTATCCATTTACAGTTGAATTTATTGAAGATACAGTCTTTTCCCTAATCTAGTGGATATTTTTGGCATCTTTGCAAAATGTAAAATGACTGTAATTTTATGTACTCATATTTTCGTCTTCTATTTTGTTCCAGTGATACACATGGCTGACATTGTGCTAGTGTCACGCTAGTTTTATTGCTATGGCCCTGTAACAAAGTCTAAAATCTGATACAGTAATCAGTTCTGTATTATCCTTTTTGTTCAATATCATTTTGACTATCCTGGCTCTTTTGTGATTCCATATACATTTTATAATTTTTATTCATTTAAAGAGTATCATAAGCATTTTTATTGAAACTTAGTGAATATATAAACTGATTTTTGTAGGATAATCACTTTCACAGTATCAATTCTACCAACCCATCAGCATTGGTGGTCTTTTCATCTTCTAGTGTCTTCATCAATATCTTTAGAGACTTAAAATTTTCAGAATGTCTGATTGTGATGTCCAAGCTTCCAAAAGAGAAAAGTCAATTAATAACAAAAATGAGCAGAACAGCTAGATATATCCAAGAGTAAAATAGTGTCACTTATATCTTGGAGCTAACCTACATTCATATAATTGGACTTATGGCCCATTTAATAAGAGAAATTCATGTCTGGTACCATAAAGCTACCCAACTTCTTATGACTGGTGAGGCCACAGAACCTAGAAAAAACCCATTACCGCCATTTTTCCAAACCAGTTTAATTTCCAGCTTCATAGCCTTATCCACAAATATGTGTAGTTCTTGCTTCTCATCAAGAAACTTTTTTTTTAGCAGAAGATGGAGACCATCACAGAAATTTACAAAATTCAGAAATCAACTGACCATAGGACATTTGTCTATAATTGTTACATATAATATACAACCTCTCTGGCCAAGAGAGCATCAAGGAAGAGGGTTTGATCTATTTTAACCAGAGGACCGGAACATCTTGTACAACATCATGTCTTCTATATATGTGTGAAAGATGTACACATTAAATTTTAAAAGTGGCTGCCTGAAGAAGATCTACATAATGAGAACACTGGTTGACACACAAAACCAGAATGAGAGTATTCTTCTGAGGCCCCACCCTGAGATAAAGAGCTACAGGCAAGTAATTGTTAAGAGAGGGAGAATGAATTTCTCAAGGAATAAGCACTAAGTAATCAACTTTAAATACATTTATATAAGAGCAACATTAAATAAACTCTGTGTGCACGTGGACAGAACAACAATAATATTAAAGAAGAGATCATGAATTTGAAAGAAAGTATTAAGGACATAGGACTTGAAAAGTTAGTATGGAAATAATGTTTAAGTACAGAACTCATATATGAACTTCTCAATTAGATAGAAATTAGCTTCCATACCTCACTATCTTAGAGTGAGACATCACGTGTCCTTCTACTTTTAATGTTGGACCATAAATGGGCTTCATTTTTGTGCAAACAAGGACGTCTGCATGAATATAACATTCACATCATGTCTATAATGGAAGATCTACACCATTCTTCCCAGGCTCTGCATCCTATAGCTACCCCCTTTTTCTTTCATAATAATTCCTGAGACTTGTGGGAGGGAAATAATTCATACAGATGGCTGACTTAGAATTGCATATTTAAAAATAACTTATTCTTAGCAGTTTGATCAATTTTGTGTCTCCTAATTGATGGTGTGCACTCTAAAAATTAGCTTCTCTGACTAAAATTGGAAACAAGGCTCATGTGTGAGTATAAACATAAACAATAAGAAGGCAGTTTGATATGCGCTTGTTTAGCAAACCAACTGTAATATGGTTCTCCTTAAAGCCTAAGACCTCTCTAACCATTTTATCTATCTATCTGTCTATCTATCTATCTATCTATCTATCTATCTGTCTGTCTGTCTGTCTGTCTGTCTGTCTGTCTGTCTGTCTGTCTGTCTATCTATCTATCTATCTATCTATCTATCTATTATTTTTTGTTTATGGATGGTTTTCCAATATGTATGCCTGTGAACTAATGTGTACCTGGTATCCATGGAGATCATAAGAGGATAGGGAATGCATATTATTAAAGCAGATACATTTGAGGAAGGACACAAACAAAAGTCTAAATAACCTAAGACTGTCATTCAAAATAGAGAACTACCCAAACTATGCCTCTTGTAACCAAACTCTTTTTTTTTCATAAGCCTCATAAAAAGAGACCCAAAACTATAATCATGCCTCTGAGAATCTTCATGTATATATCCTACTGCTCTCTCACAGTGCACTAACCTGTTCTCTATCTTTGCTTTAAATACACTCTCTTTGCTGCTTTGCATCTTTTAGGCTTTTGTTGCATTCTTTAATATAATGCCAAGAACCTAGAAATACCTGGCCCCGATACACTGGTAACACCAGGAATGTAATATGCTCTGTGGAGTGTACCTCAAATCCAGTTAGCTTACCATTATAGTATGCAGGGTCCACTATTGGGTAAGTCTATTGATATATTTTCTCTCCTACTCACTTACTTAGAACCCAATCTTTTCATGAAGGTTGAAGTAAATCTTAATGCATTATAGATCTCTCCCATCTCTTTTCATCTACTTTTTTTTGGTTGAAACAGATCCTACATTCTAGTCAAGACTACTTGGAACTCAATATGCATATATACCTCTGAGTGGTCTTGTCTTTATGATTCCCTGCTTTCTGCCTCAGCATCCCTAGTGGGGTATGTTCTATCATGCATCTCACTCTATCCATTTTTCAAAGATCAGCCTACTATGGTCAAAGCTGCTTATCTTGGCCAGCAAAAAAGGCTCCCAATTCTTTGAGAACTGCTAGAAAATCTGTTTCATTCTGTTACACCATTCTTATTATGTGCATGTTTGATGAAATGAGCAATAGCTGAGTCAGTGTGTGTATTTCCTGAGAGGAAATTGTCGCTTGGTATACATTATAAGAAAATCATGTCTAAAAATATGGTAGAATTTGTATTTTCATGAAATTTTGCAATAAATGACCACTATTTCTATTTCTATCTGTTCAAAGCTTCATTTTACTAAAGAGGCAAGACAGGGTAATACATTCCATTTGAAAGAGATGTTTTTATAATAATTCAATAAGACCTGTTCAAATAAATACCTTTAATAGCATATGATAAGGTATCAAAATATCTTAACAATATCCATGTCACAATTGTGGAAATAGCCATTTTAGTTATTTATGAAAAATAGACTACTGAGTTTCATGATATCTTTTGTTGGTCTTCTTGATTAATTAAAACAACTCTGAAAACTGTAAATACTTCAGCCATCCTCTTATACATTTTATATTTGTCATCACCTTTGTCTAGCTAAAAGTACAATTCTCTACTTATTGCCATAAACAGTTTTCCAAGCACAATGAAGTATATAATAGGCTGTATTTGCTCTATTGCTGTACTTTACTCAACTAAATGACATAAATTTACACCTATAATATAAGTTATTGTACACTACAGGGCAAAATAAAGGCTGCTTTTGGAGTTCAAACAACCGGAGCAGACAAAACATACTACTGAATGGCTGTCTGTATCCCAACAAAAGTAGCTGTTCTCTAAAACGTCCACAGAAATAGACCCCAGAGATAAAAAAGCAAGGTTCCCATCCATGTGTGGGTTTTAGTGATTATGAATGAACACATTTTAGAGACTGACTAGTTGCGAAGTGTCTTTTCACTTTTTTTTTTCAAACTAGGTGTTCTACCCTGTGTGATAATGAAGCACAACAGAAGGGACTATAGCCTTAGAGGAATTTCGAAGGTGGCTATTTTGATGCATCGTGTCTTCAAGCATCCATTGTTACAAGAAAAAAAAAGGTTGACTTTTAGCAAAAGGGCTCTTGTGTGGAAGTACTTTAAGCCATTTTAGAAGATAATAAATCTGTATTGTTCATTTTTGGTGGTCTCCAATATATATTGCCATTACTAGACTGATCATTTTATCTGTGGCTCATGCACTACCTATTTTATCATGTAGATATTATATTCAGTATGCATTAGTTTAATAAATAATAATAAAGCTTGGGGCTGGAAAGATGGCTCAGTGGTTAAGAGCATTGCCTGCTCTTCCAAAGGTCCTGAGTTCAATTCCCGGCAACCACATGGTGGCTCACAACCATCTGTAATGAGGTCTGGTGCCCTCTTCTGGCCTGCACCCATACACACAGACAGAATATTGTATACATAATAAATAAATATTTAAAAAAATAATAAAGCTTGACATGAAGAGTCTTTATAGTTCCCCCAAATATTTGATCAATTAATCTACTCTCATCTAAAATGAATAACTATAGCTTACTTTTATCAGGATGTAGCATGACTTTCAATGTAATTGGAGAAGTGACAAAACCTGTCTAATACTTTTTAATTTTGGAGCAGAATGAAAATCATTCAAGATAATTTTAAGTAGTGTAGCCATCACTGCTAAGTGTAAGTATTTTCCTACAATCTAATCTTCTTCCTTGCTTTATATTGTTAAAAAAATTTATGAAGATAAATTTATAAAAATCACATGCAAAATGTCGAACAAATGCAAAAGAAAGAAAAGGAGCCTGAAATGAAACAAAGATGTCCAAAAAGTCATAAAAATCAAACTATTAACTATTTACCTAAAAATAGTATACTACATGTAGGTCTGTATAAATATACATTTATAGTTTAAATGAAAATTTCTCATTTGGACAGACAATGTTCCATTCAAGAGCCCAAATCCACCTAACCAAGCCTCCCACACCAGCAATTGTAAACCTGCTTTGGATCCCTATTGCCCAAGAAATTTCTAAAACACACAGGTTATTGATATTGCCCTGGTTGCTATCTAGAGAAGGGAGGGAAATGTCTGTTACTGATGGCACTATGCACTTCAGACATAGGGCCTAGAGTACCCTGAGCTAGAATTGACATGGATGACCCTTCCTAAGAATTGCCAATCATAGTATCACAAAGCTCCAAAAAAGCTTCCTAAAGAAGAGAAGAGCCAACATTCATGATACCTGTGAACCACAACAATGGGCAGTAGGACAGCATAGCACTAAGGGTGCAGTAGTGGCACACATACCTTGGCAGTAACCTAAAAGCTCTCTTATTGGACTAAAACCATTCAACAACAATGAAATTATGTATGCTATTTGTAGGCAATTATTCAGGTCTATTGAATCCATCAATGCTGGGGGAGAACGTACCACTATCACTTCATGAAGCCAGCATAGTCCCTAGCTAGATTCTCAATATTTGTCCTACAAAATAATCCCATATCAAAGCCTCAGATAACATTGCGAAAGAAAGGGATGGAAAGAATGTAAGAGACAGATGATCAGGGAGTTTTCTCTGAGATTGTATTTCATCTTGATTTCAGAAGCTACACCCATAAAATCTCACAAAAATGACACTCTATACAAGAGCTGAACAGAGACAGTAACAATATACATCTAAAGTACATAAAGAGAAGTCCCTGAGACCTTAACCCTACACAAAGAACTGCAGGCAACCAAGGGAAGCTGGGAGCAGGAGACAGGTTCTTCCCCAAGAAGGAACAAATTACTTTTCCAATACAAAATGATCAACCCTGAAAAGATACATACAAGTAACATCATAACATATATGCATATAATAACAATTAATGAAAAAAAGGCCATGAGGTTGAACAAGAGCAAGGAGTGAGATATTAGAGACTTTAGAGGGAGGAAAGGTTGAAATGATGCCATTATATTATAATCTCAAAACATGCAAACATATTACATGATTATCATTATTTTAAATTAATATCCTTTCTTACAATATTAACTAAAATGTATCATTATCTTATTTTGGTTTATTTATTTATCACCCAACCCTGTGGCTTAAAATGAAGCCTGACTATTGTCACTTTCCTAACCTAGTATGCTTCTTAACTATGTTATAAATACTTGCCTTATGCCCAAGTTAAGTGTTGCTCTCAGCCCTCATCAAAGAAACTGTTTTTTTTCAAATTGACAGAGAACATTACAAAAAATACAGATATATGAATCTAGATGCCCAAGAACATATGTAATAAATGTCTTTCTGATTAAACTTACTTCACTTTAATATGATACTCTCCAGTTCAGTCCCTTTTCCTACAACTACAATGTCATTCTTACTTATTATTGAGTAAAGCTCCATTATTTGCAAATTCTATATTTCCTTTGCATCATAATAGAGATTGATGTGCAGCAATATTTGTACCATGCATACTTAAACTCTTTGGAGGACTATTCCAAGGAGTGCTGTTACAAGATCAAATAGTAATTCATTTTAGTTTTCAGAGGAAACTCCCCCAGGCTGGATTCTACACTAACTGGGTTACCTTATCTGCCCACCAGCAGTATAAGAAATGTCTGTTCTCCATCTACCATTAATAGTAGCTATCTTTTTCATTTTTAATGACAGCCAAAATGATAGGGGTGTCAAAGCATCTGAATATAGTTTTGAGTTGAATTCAAAGAGCAACTTTAAATATATTGAACAATCTTTATATATTTACTGGATACATGCACTTCATCTTTGGATTGCTATCTTTATTTGTCTCTTTTCAATTATAGTTTTTGGATTTTTAAAAATCGCTTACAGATCCTCCTGTCAAATGGATATCTGACAAATATTTTTTTCTCATTTTGTGAGCTCTTTCTGAATTCAGATAATTGGCTCTTTTGCTGTACAGAAGCATTTTTAACTCAATATACATCTCTTTACCAGTTCTTGCTTTACTTCCAAAGCTGTAAGAGTCATCTACAGAAAACACTTGTCCATGCTTACTTCTTGAAGTATTGCTTTAAGTTTTCCCCTAACACTTCGCGTGTTTCAAGTCCTACATTAAAGTTTTTGATCCACTTCATGTGACTTCTTAAAGTTGAAATATGGTGATCCACTCTCATTATTTTATATGGATATAGAGTTTTTCAGAGCCAGTTTTTGAAGCGGTTGCTTTTCAGGGTTTCATCAAAAATAAGGTGGTTAGAGCAATATGACTTTATCCCTGGGTGTTCCAGTCTATGTCTTTGTTTCAGCACCATATGCCAGTGGCATATTATTTGTGTTGCTGTGGCTATGCAGGTCCATTGATATCTTAGATGACACCTCCCCCAGCATTGATCTTTCTGAACTCAAGATTGCTTTGTCTTTTATACTTCCATTCAAATTCTAGACATGTTGGTTTTTATTTTATTTATGTAAAAAAATCCTTGGAATTTTAATGGCGATTACAACAAATTTGTGAAAACCTTTCAATACCATTGCCATTTTGTGGTTTTTTTTATATGTATAGTTCTACACTTGTTTAAGGTATTATGTTTATACAGCTCATATACAATGTAATGTATAGTTAAGAAATACAGATTAATATATAATATAATATATAATTATCTATAATAATAAAACTCTTAATTATGTTAGTTAGACATAACATATACATACAAGATATACAGAGATATATTAGATTAACTTCAACAGTTCAAAGACCTACAGAACATGACATTTAACATGTTTTTAAGATTTACATTTTCTCCACAGTAAGCCATATCTGCTTCTGGCAGCACCAATTACTTCAGAGACGTTAATGGGCATGGAAGAAACTCATTGTGGAATTTGCCTTCAATGTAACAAAGGTAGACATTTGGGTAAGAAACTGCTCTTGCCTGAACTGCTTGATGGTATGCTGGTATAAACTGGGCACTTAGAATTCACAGAAAAATTTGTTTTGGCTGAACTTGCCAAAACAAGGTGAAAAAGTACTTCAGGGTTCTTGCTCTACCAAAGAAATTGCAAGACATTCTGCAGGATATAGAAAAACTGTGACCAACAAACTGCTAATATAGACAGAACAAAAAGAAAAAACCCATCTACTAAATGCACAGTGAGTATCTGTGGTATATCGAGCTACAAATGGAGTATCTATAGCAAAATCCTTTCCCAGGACTGAAGAACTATTATGGGATAGAAGAGTAGACCGAAAGACTGTTAAGACTCAGATATCAAGAAGGACAAAATTTAAAGTGTCTTTTGGTCATAACTGGACATCTGTACTCATATATTCACAGCAGCTACTGTTACATGCACAAGACTTGTACAAGACCAAGCCAGTCAATATTCTAGTATGAAGGTATGAGACTCATTAGTTCCCATCACCAGCTAAGTAGCTCTTGAGGGTTGATAGTTTCTGGGAAAAAGAAAGTTTCTTTTCTTTAAAAGTATGGGCCTTGGTACATCAACAATGGTTTGTTGAGTGCTTATGAGCATATTGACAAAACAAAATATACATGGAGTAAAATTTGGTGGAAGGCTGTGAGACTGCTCTGTGCATATCAACTAGTTTTCTCATTTTATTTTCCTCCTGGTCTTAGATCCCAATTCGTAGTCTTCTGCTCCTTTAGTGCGAGCAATTTCTAAAGGCTCTTGATGCAAATGCGCTAGATGAATGTATTTGCAAGACTGGTATTTTAAGATCCTCATAAGAAAAGCTCTCTATTTGGGTCTGCACAAATTAGTACCTCTATAATAAACATATTAAAAGTGCATTCTATCAGAGAGCATTCCTTTCTGAAGTCTGATTATATAATGTGGAAAACAATGAACTTGGGTCCTATGGAATATCAGCCAGTAGTCTTATCAACTGAACCATCTCTCATGTTCTACTGCATTTTTTCTGCAAAATTTTCAAGAAATTACTATAAATATAAAGATCATATTTTCAGTCATTAACAGACATTTGGACATTTGGATGAATTAGAAGAATATCTTTCAAATAACAGCTATAGGTCATATTTTATTTTTTTCTTTTAATCACTTTGCCCTTTTAGAATGATTTAAACCATCATATGATTTATTTTTGTGACTTTTTTCTTAAATCAAAGCCTCATTGTGTAGCTCTGCCTGGCTTGGAGCTAGCTCCATAGACCAACACAGGCTTGAACCAACAATGGTCTGTCTGCCTCTACCTAACACTTGCTGGGACTAAAGGTATATACCTCCATGCCCATATCATTTTTGTGTTCTTTTTAAATAGCACAAATTCCCTTCTTATTACTTAATAAAGTCCCATTTTCAACTTTTTTTTGCAATATGTTGTAACAATAAAACTGCAGTGTCTTTATGTTAAATATCACTGAATCTATCTCTCACCTCTCCCTTTCCTTCCTTCTCCCTCAGCAACTCTGCCCTAATTCTTTCTCCTTCACTTTTACCTTTCTCACTGCAACAGTGTTTCATTTTTTTTTCAGAGAAAATCTTCTAAATTGTTTGAAAGATTCTGCAGTTATATATTAAAGGAAGACTATTTATTAATTTCATATAGTTGCCCCATTAGGCCATTGATTTACAAATGAAAAAAAAAATTTTCTACTAATTCTGTCCATTTCAATTAGAAAGTGATGTCACTAAACAAGTACTTAGTATGATTTCCTCACAGGAAAATTACCTTTGTCCACATCTTTTGACCAGAAACATCTTGATCTTGTGCACTTACATACTCTTTAGCATCCTTCATTTCTTTGTTTTTAATTTCTTCATTGGTGTGAGGTCTCACACCTGACTTGACAGGAATTCCTAGATAAAAATAGAAGGAGAATTGAGGGGAGAAAAGCACAAAAGTTGTTTTAAAAATAATTTTAGGAGATAAATACAGTACCACTGTTCATATGGCGGTATCAAATTTAAAGAGTATGAAAGACAATTTTGTTTTACATTGAAAACCCTTGACAAGTAAACTTCAGTGGTTACACATACCGCCGTTTTCCTTTAATCTTGGACTCCTCTCCTTTCCATAGGCATAAAAGCCATCAGTGGTTCATCTCAATCTTTTTACTTTGTCCTTACATATATTTTTGAGACAGAAAGACACAGAAAAAGACACAGAGAAACAAATGGAGAAGTAGGTTCTCTCCTTCCACTATGTGGGCTTTACTCAAGCCATCATTTTGGTTGATGTCCTTACCAATTAAGCCATCTCATTTGTTCCCAACAGTCATAGTTTTCATAAATCAAGGTTTCTACTTGTGCAATGAAATTCTGTATGTTCTAACACATGTATAATACAATTTAAAACAGCATAATTTCATTTCATTAAAAATTCCATGCTTGATGCCAGATGATGGTGGTGCACATATGCCTTTAATTTCAGCATTTAGGAGGGAGAGATGAGTGGATTTCAGTTAAGTTCAAGGCCAGCCTGGTCTGCAAAGTGAGTTCCAGAACTGTTAAGCACAGAGAAACCGTGTCTAGAAAAACTGAACTAGCTAGCTAGCTAACTAACTAAGTGAATAAATAAATAAATAAATAAATAAATAAAGCCATATTTCAATCATTCAGCTTCAAACCAAAGGCAACCATTCATCTTTTAACTCTTGAAACTTTGTTCTTTTGAGTTTATTACATAATTAGAATCACACCCCTAACTGTCCGTTTAACACCAAAAATATGCTAGTTCTTCTACATATATTTATATCTTGAGAATTTACATTATTATGTTTTTGAATGAATTCTTTGTCTATGAATATATATATATGCCATATTTTGTTAATTAAGTGATTTCTTGGTAGCTTCTAGTCTATGGCTTTTTATAGCTTTGTAAATAAAGCTTCTATAAGTATTTATAAATAAGATTTTATGTATATGGAAGCTTTTAAAAAAATTGAGTGAATAATGAAGAATATAATTAGTGGACTGTATTGTTCTGCTTTGCTTTGCTTTGTTTTGTTTTGCTTTTCGAGACAGGGTTTCTTTGTAGCTATGGAGACTTTCCTGTAGGGATGAGCCCCACCCCCTAGTGGGTGGGCTCGCCTGGGGCAGGTTTTGGAGGTTAAATAAGTTGCGCAAACGCTGCGCCGCCCCTTGTTTTGCCTGCTCTCTCCTGTTCGGCGCGGGAACTTTTGGTTGCGTGAGTTAATAAAGCTGTATAACCTTATAATTATCCTTCTGACTTAATTCAAATCCGCCTTTATTTGGCCCCAACGTGGTTCTGAATCCGAGCCCGCCTGTGCGCCCGCGCGCCGCCGCGCGCCTCAGGCCGCTGCATTGAGCTGGCCGCGGGAGATACTGTCTGCCCCGCGCACGCCTAGGGCCTGCGCTGTGCGGCTCGGGCCGCTGCTTTGAGCCAGCCTCGGAGATACAGTCTGCCCCGCGAACCTAGGGGCCTGCGCTGCGCGCCTCGGGCCGCTCCCTTACCAGGCCGACACCGCAGCCTGACCGGTTCCCGCAACTGCGCCTCCCCAACCCCACCGCGGCAGCGCCCTGCCGCCATTTTGAGCACAGCCGCCGGAGTTGTTTTGCGCTCCCAGCTGTAGCAGCTGCATTGAATCAAATCCAGCCTCCCTGTGGCACAGCATTGGTCTGATTCAAAGCAAGCTCTGCAGGCAGATAAATAAATCTTGGTTTTGAGTTCCTGTTTCAGACCGGCTCTCCACGTGGACTCAAGTGGACTCATCTGCCACCACTGGCAGGAACCAGTCATTGCAGGTAAAAAATTTTTTTTTTTCTTCTTTTATAAATAAAATGTCTGAGAATATTACTGTTCAGGACTGTAGCAGGCTTTTTGAGTGTGCCATGTGGGACATCTTACAAGAGGTGTCTGGCACCCCACATCTATGGATTCTTCTGGGATTAGTAATTTTCCTTGGCACTAAATGGTTTGACAACAGAAGTTTGATGGAGTCTTTAAGAGATGAATCCAGGATTCTTAAGGCAGAGGTTGAATGTTTGAAAACTATTAAGCATGACAATGATCTTCTCAAGAATCAGCTTGAAGTTCTACAGGAAGAGAATAGATCTTTGTTTAATAAGACTCTGGTAACTGAGCAAAAGTTAGAAAAGGTTCAGGCCAATATGGAGGAGAGATTTATTACTATGGAAGAAGGATCAGCTGATTTAAACAATAAATTCCAGCGGTCACTTTCTGAAGGAATTGAAACACTTATTGAGAGAACCAAAACGGTTGAATGTGACAATCGAATTTTGTCTAAAACTTGTGACAAATTGGCGGAAAGATTGTCAGTACAAGAAGGCACGGTTTACGCCATTAAAATTATGTCCAAAGAAGAGAACTTATCTCTAATGGACAAAATTCATACTTTAGAATCCTCAATGAAGGCTTTGGAACATAATTCTGGACAGGAGATTCAAACATTGCAGAAGGCAATGGTGAATAGAATTGAAAAGATTGAGGAATTTCTAAATTCTGATGAAGAAGAACAAACGGTAGAAAGGCAAATTCTAACTACGCCTGTGGGTAAATCCCTCCGGAAAAATTTCCACAAGACTCTACCTGCCTTTCCAGTAATAACAACAGAAAAGGTGATTGGTTCCAAAAACCCTAAGGTCATCAAGGAGGATATATGGGAGCCTGTCCGTATGAATGATCTCAAAGAAATTAAACAGGCTGTCATGACTTTTGGGATGCACTCTTCTTTTGTTAAGGAAATGCTAAAATCCTGGGCAACAAAAAGCAGAGCAACTCCTATGGATTGGGTGCAACTCAGCTCTGCGGTACTTGATAGCGGGCCGCATTTAAAATGGAAATGCTTATTCAGGCAAGAGGCTAGACGTTTGGAACAGCAAGAAAGGGCGAAGGGAGGTAACATTTGCATAGATAAAATTCTAGGTGAAGGACTCTTTTCTGACCCTCAGGACCAAGCTAATCTGGATGTGAGGACACACTCTTCCTATGCACAACAGCAGCCTTAAATGCGTGGGATAGAGTACAAGACCCAGGACAGAAAACAGAATCATTTGTCAAAATTAAACAAGGTCAGAGAGAACCCTTTAGTGATTTTTTACAAAGGCTTACTAAGGCTGTGCAAATAGGGATACCTGACCCAGACACAAGGCGTATAATGATTGAAAATTTGGCTTATGAAAATGCAAATTCGGAATGCAAAAGGATTTTGTGGCCTTTAAGGGTAAGATCAGCACCCTTGGAAGAATGGGTCTTACATACACTGGATGTTGATACATTTGATTATGGCACTGAAGCATGGGTGGAAGAAGCAATTTCCAATGGTAAAAGGAGACACCAGAATACCAAATGTTTTAATTGTGGCCAAATGGGTCATATGAAAAGAAATTGTAAACAACGGACTTTCAGAAATAATAATAATGCATCTTCTAGAAATAACAGAAATAGGAGGGTTCAGCCTTCAGGTTTATGTAGAAGATGTGGAAAGGGCAGACACTGGACGAATGAATGTAGATCTACAAGGGATAGACAAGGCAACCTGATACAGACGGAAACGTGAGAGGGGGGGGGGCCTCACAGGCCCCCATGGCACACATGGTTCAATCATTTCCAGTTCCAGCGGAGAACGTGCCTCGTCAGGACAATTAGGAAACCCCATGCCTACTGTTACAAGCAATAGTGATCAGAAAGATGAGTTACGTGTGTTTTGGCAAACTTCTATAAATGATCAAAGACCCAAGCTGAGAGTATGTGTAAATGGCATTTTTATTACTGGCTTGCTGGACACAGGTGCTGATGTAAGTATCATTACCCCAGAATCTTGGCATCCATATTGGCCTCTTCAGAATGTGAATGTCCAGCTACTGGGAATTGGAACCCTATCTCGAGTAAGACAGAGCACGAGATGGGTTGAATGCATAGGGCCTGAGGGACAAATAGGAAAATTAAGGCCATATGTAGCCAATATTGCAATGAATTTATGGGGTCGTGACCTATTACAACAATGGAATACCCAAATTAACATTCCTGCTACTTCTAGAGTTTATAGTTCTGAAAATAATATTAAAAGATATTATAAACGGAGAAAACCGGCCATTCGGGCCATACAAGAACAAGCAATTGAAGTCTCTTCAGAGATACCAACAGCCTTGCCTTTAAAATGGTTGACTGAGAAACCAATATGGACAAAGCAATGGCCTCTAGCTGAGGAAAAGTTACAGGCTTTAGAACAGCTGGTACAAGAGCAATTAGATGCTGGACATATAGAAGAATCTACCAGCCCTTGGAATTCTCCTGTATTTGTGGTTAAGAAAAAATCGGGTAAATGGAGAATGGTGACAGATCTCAGAGCAATCAACAAGGTTATTCAACCTATGGGCCCTCTGCAATCTGGAATCCCATTGCCCTCTTTGTTACCAAAAGGATGGCCTCTTATAGTTATTGATTTAAAGGATTGTTTTTTCACAATACCTTTACAAAAGGAAGATAGAGAAAAATTTGCCTTCACAGTGCCTACTTACAACAATTCTCAACCTTCCAAGAGGTACCACTGGGCTGTCCTCCCCCAGGGTATGTTAAATAGCCCCTCCTTATGCCAATACTTTGTGAACCAACCATTGCAAATAATACGCAGGAAATTCCCCAAATCCATCATTTATCACTACATGGACGACATATTGTTATCTGATCCAAACATAGATACCTTGAACAGACTGTTTGGAAATAAAGATACTTTTACCTAAATGGGGATTGGAAATTGCTCCTGAAAAAATACAGAAGGGAGATTCCGTTAATTATTTAGGTTATAAAATAGGTTTACAAAAAATCAAGACACAAAAGGCACAAATTAGGAGAGATCGCCTCACGAACTCTTAATGACTTTCAAAAACTGTTAGGAGACATTTCCAGTCTACGACCAGCTATTGGGATAACACCTGATCTAATAATTCATTTGAACAAAACCTTGGAAGGTGATAAAGATTTAAACAGTCCCAGAGAATTAACAGCTGAAGCAGAAAAGGAACTGACAATGATTGAGGAAAAATTACAACATGCACATGTGGACAGGGTGAATCCGGAGCTCGATTGTATTCTCGTCATATTACCATCGAAAAATTTCTCCTACAGGAATTTTTAATGCAAAGGGATGATATTATCTTGGAATGGATCTTTTTACCACATAAACCAAGTAAGAAACTAAAAACTTATGTGGAAAAAGTCTCTGAGTTAATTATAAAAGGCAAGCTGAGACTTCGTCAACTAGCAGGCATAGACCCAGCAGAAATTATAGTGCCTTTCACTGCTGATGAACTAAGGAAATTATGGGAAGATAATGAACCATGGCAAAGAGCCTGTGCTAATTTTCTGGGAGACATTAATAACAACTATCCAAAAAGCAAGAGGCTTAACTTCATAAAGAGAACTTCTTGGATCCTTCCTCGAATCGTCCGTGATGCTCCAATAACTGGAGCCCGTACATTCTATACTGATGCCAATAAAACAGGGAAGGCAGGTTACAAATCAGAAGACTTGGGTAAGGTGGAACAAAGTCCTTATGATTCTGTCCAGAAGGCAGAATTATATGCCATTCTTATGGTACTAAGGGATTTTAAAGAACCTATCAATATAGTTACTGATTCACAATATGCAGAAAGAGTTATTTTACATATTGAAACTGCTGAATTTATACCTGATGATACAGAACTAACCTCATTGTTTATCCAGGTTCAAGATTTGATCAGGAACAGGCTTTGCCCTATGTACATAACCCACATCCGATCCCATACGGGTCTGCCAGGTCCTCTAGCACAAGGTAATGCAGATATTGATCAATTATTGATTGGTAGTGTGCTACAAGCCTCTGAATTTCATGAAAAACATCATGTTAATAGCAAAGGCTTGAAGAAAGAGTTTTCTATTACATGGCAACAAGCTAAGGAGATTGTAAAGAAGTGCCCTACTTGCTCTTTCTATAACCAAACGCCACTGACAGCAGGGGCTAATCCTAAGGGCACCCATAGGAATGAAATCTGGCAGATGGATGTGTTCCACTTTGCAGAATTTGGCAAATTGAAGTATGTTCATCACACCATTGACACTTATTCAGGCTTTCAGTGGGCAACTGCTTTAAGTTCGGAAAAAGGCTGATTCAGTAATTACTCATTTATTAGAAGTCATGGCCATCATGGGTATACCTACACAGATAAAGACAGATAATGGTCCTGCTTATGTCTCTAGGAAAATGAAACGGTTTTTTGACTATTACAATATCAAGCATGTTACAGGTATACCATACAATCCTACAGGTCAGGCAGTCATAGAAAGATCAAATAGAACTATAAAGGATATGTTGAACAAACAGAAAAGGGTGGAAAACACCCCCAGAAATAGGTTACATAATGCTTTGTTAACCTTGAATTTTCTTAATGCTAATGAGAAAGGAACAACGGCCGCAGAAAGACATTGGATAATGGAAAAGTCTACTGAACTAAATCAACCAGTTTATTTCAAGGATGTGCTAACCTCACAATGGAAGCCAGGAGATGTGCTGCGTTGGGGAAGGGGTTTTGCTCTTATCTCCACAGGTGAGGAAAAATTGTGGATACCGTCAAAATTAATAAAGGTTCGGTATGAAGAAGACAAGACACTTGGAAAAGATAAATAACAATTCATTCACAAGGACGACCGAGCATACTAATGGTAAGGAACATAAATAGGTTGGGGGCAGGGTTCTTTTCTTATCTCCACAGATAAATACTGATCTTCAAAAAATTTAAGGGACCCTGAATATTTACTCAGTGATGGATGGAAAATGGTTACAACCCACTAAGGATCAGTAAGTATTGACTCTATATATATACATATCTATATGTTTTAATGAACACTTTTTTATAAATATGTAGAGCTGGTTTTGGAGTTGGACTCTGGCCCAGTCCCTCTTCAATTCCAAACCTGTTGATAAGAGATATCTCACAGGATAAGAATAATTATATACTTGGTAAACTTTCTTTACTTTTTCTCATATCTGTGTCTTTCTTTATATGTCAGTATGTGTCTTTGTTGTTAATGTTTAAATTTCCCCTAACAAACAACAAATTTTTCTACAGTAATTTTAGAAGTTTTCAGGATGAAGATGGGGCCCCACAACATCAACTCAATCTGGTTTTTATGACGTCATGATTATATACATATTTTTTTTCTCTTCTTTTTTCTTTCTTTTTAAGCGCTAATAATAGACTTGTTTTTTGGTACCAACTGCTCGAGACAATTTCGAATGGTGCACATTTTTGACAACACTCTGGCCAGACCTTCTAAAGATACACAGAGACTAGTTACAATTTTCTTAGGTCAAAGGTTAATTTGGGAATTTTATCATCATTTGCTTTCACGGGAGCCCCTAAGGAGAACGTCGCCCCCATGTCAGCTTGAAGCAATCTTAGAGGACGACGTCCCCTCTCCCAACAGAGTTTGCCCTCAGGGTTAGGGACATCTTTTAATGGTTGGTTTGGGGTTGAGGGGATGGGGGGATGTTTTATGGAATTAGGGGTATGTTAAAAAAAAAAAAAAAAAAAAAAAAAAAAAAAAAGAGGGGGATTAACTGGTTTGATGTTTGGTATTTGTGAGTTACTGATTTCAGAAAATTGTTTTCGGACTGTTTCCTGTATATTGATATATTGTATATTGAATGTGAGTGTTCCTACCTCTATTTTGTATAAGAATATGCTTATATTAGATTGATACTTCTACCATAATACGATGTACATTTCTACCTCTAATACTATTTATGTAATATCAATATTGAATGTGAGCTCCTTCCATTGTTTACTTTTGATATGTAATGACATTGTTTACAGATGAAGATCATTGTCTTCATATATTGCACAGATCATTGTCTTCATATATTGCACAGTTTATTCTTTTAATCTTCAAGTTAGATAGGTATTGAGAATTATATGTTTGTCATGTTTATTTTTAGGTTAATCAGGTCTTCTAGATACATAGAGATTATATTTAGTATAGATAGTATAATCTTCAGCCTCTTTAAAGAGCTGCAGAAAATGGCTTTTAATCTAACCTAGAATTCTATGCCAATGAGACACAATTACTCCTGGCAACGCCACTCTACTCCCGAGAGAACGTTGAGCACCAAAGACACTCCACTGGGAGCTTGTCTTCTTGGCAGAACTGGCCTTTGGGTTAAGAAAAGCCCATACCTCAACTACTGACAAAGTTTTGAAACAGGATTGTCTTATCTTGCCAAGACAGGGTAGGATGATTCTAAGAAAGTTCCTTACATCTGATAATGGTATGTCAGTTATGTTTGGCCTTAGCCAAAGTTGGTTGACTCAACATTGCAAACGAGAATTTGGGTGATTGCCCAGGTAGTCAGTTGTCTCTGTTATTTTTGGCACATTTTGGATATCTCTTATTTGTTAAGTAATATTTATTCCCTTCTCAGATCTTTGATGGAGTTGAAGATTATATAACTGTAATTACTCTCTATATTAGTTAGACTCTTTGAGATAGACTGTCTGGTAAAACTTTTGTTCTCAATATTGTTTATTATATTTATTTTTTGTTATTATTGTTTATAGTTGTATTTGGTTTAATTCTGTCTTATTTAGACAAAAGGGGGAGATGTAGGGATGAGCCCCACCCCCCTAGTGGGTGGGCTCGCCTGGGGCAGGTTTTGGAGGTTAAATAAGTTGCGCAAACGCTGCGCCGCCCCTTGTTTGCCTGCTCTCTCCTGTTCGGCGCGGGAACTTTTGGTTGCGTGAGTTAATAAAGCTGTATAACCTTATAATTATCCTTCTGACTTAATTCAAATCCGCCTTTACTTTCCTGGAACTAGCTCTTGTAGACCAGGCTGGCCTCAAACTGACTATTCTTTTTTATTTTTGCCTGCATATGTTTTTGTGCCTTTGTTTTTTTTTGCTTTATATATGTTTGTTTTGTCTTTATTTGATCATATTTTATTTTACTATTACTTTTAGATGTCTGATTTCTAATGAGAGAGAAAAGTTATTGATTTGTGTGGCTAGGAAGATGAGGAGAATCTGGGGAGAAAAACAAAACCATAATTAGGATAAATTGTATAAAAATTTATTTCCAATGAAACAAGGGAAAATCGTTCTATCTTTAGTAAACAAATATGACATTTTGAGTATCTTTATTAGATAACTTCTCTAAACATTAGCTTTTGCAGCTCAGGTTCAAAATTATGGGATTTTTGACAATAATTCTTATTGCAGACAGCTAGGGGACAATGACTGATACTGATTGTATATTTTCCATCAAAGAAACTTCTTCTAACACACACACACACACACACAAAGTATGTAGGTAATTGGTACATTTAGAAATAAAACTTGGAGGCAGAAGGTATAACAGTTCTACAGTATTGGGTTTTATCCACAATATTTAACAAACAATCATAAGAAAGCTGTTTGCCAAAGATACTGCAGTAGAGATCATATTAATTAAGTTTAACAAGACCTTCAACCTATTGACAATTACAGATTTTCTTCAACTCAAATAGCAGAGAATTAAGATTCACAAATAAAGATACTTCTTTGGAAGAGAGAAGAATAGCAAGAGAAAGGACAGTCAGCGGAGGAAATGAACCAGTGTGTCCTTCACACTCTACAGAGCAAAATATATTTAAATGAATATTCCAGTAAAGAAACAAAAGCATTAAGACAATGAGACAGACAATGACAAGAAGGGAAATGTAAAAGCAGATCTCAAATACGGAGAAGGAAACAGAGGAAATGTAGCAGAGAAATTCTTTAAAGAGGTAAATGAAGTATACAAAAGCGAAGTATGTTGCAAAGCAATCTGTCACAATGGAATTGACAAAATCAACTGTTGGCAACTAAATGTGGAGAAACCAATGAATCCACCTTCAACAAGAATAATGAATCAGTTTATATAACAAAAAATACCTTTTTTTTTCAAAAGTTAGGTCTCAAATGCAGCAATGATATGAATTCATTGGAAAATAAAGGTATTTTACATTGAAATTTAAGCCAGGACATTAATCTAAATAAAGAATCTGATGTGCAGAAACAACTTTATAATACTTCTAAGGGAAATTTATTAGTAAATATGAAGAGCTAATGATCAAAACTGACAAAATTCTGATACTAGGTATGTAGGCATTAAAAGGTACATATATATGCTTTACTGTAAGCCAACTTCAGAAATTAGATTTAGTAGATACTATCTTAGGCAATTTTGGTTTCTAGAGAGTTGGGGGTGGTGTTTTTACTCATGAAGGCAGGAATTCAGCTTTGATTATTATGCTTCAAGAGCAATCCAACTTTATTTTTGAGGCAGAATTTCTCATAAGCCTGGGGCTCACTGCATAGGCTAGTCTGTCTGTCAGTGAGATGCAGACATATATGCCTGGCTGTTCCTCTCCTAACACTGGATCACAAGGGCATATTCCACCACACCTGACTTGCTAGAGTGGATTGAACTCAGATTCTCTTGTTAAGACCACAAACACTGTTAAATAAGGCATATACTCAGATTCATCAGGCAATTAGAAATAATTTGAAAAAAAGTTATCATTATATACAAATAATTGAGCTTTACTAGAAAAATCCTAAAATTTTATATACACATAAAATATTTTAATCATATCGACCTCCGTATCCTCTTTTCCATTTTCTCCTGCCCTCTTTTGTTTGAATTATCTGTCTGTTACTTTTATGATCTTTTAAAATTCCACCTATGCAATGAAACAAACGATACTTGTCTTTTTGATTCTGGTTTATTTTACTTAAAATGAGTCTTTATTTGAGTTTTTAAGTGTCATTTGTTTTAAAACCTTCTATTTCTAGAGAAAAATAAGACAAGAGAATAAAAGACAAAATACAGACTTTATAGCTAAAATTAGTAAAGAAGTTTCTTCCTCCTCTTCTGCTTGTTGTTCTTCATGTTCTTGATCATCCTTTTTCTTCTCGTCTTCTCCTCCTATCTTCCTTTTCTATTTCTTCTACTTCTACATTTTCTCCTTCATCTCACATGTATCCCTAATTAATATAGGTTCCAGTCTTTCCTTTAATTGAAATATCTACCTACTGCTGCCTCTGTCTCCCTAACACTGGGATTAAGGACACCCATGACCACACCAGGAAAAGAAGCAGTCTTAAATGTTGATACTTTACTAAACTGAATAAAATACTTCAAACAATACCTACATATTAACATGTATATTTGTGGCTCACCCTTGGTGACTGCCAACCATTCCATCCACTTTTGTGGACCAATATTCCAAAGATTACTTGGGTACCTTCAGAGCCAGGCTTCTCCTTCTACCCTGTCCCTATATGCTTCCCTAGTTGCCATGCCGCTGGCTGCACCAATGGGACTGCTTGAAGACTAAACCCAGAATTTTAAAAAGTACTTCTAGTAGGACTTCATAAAGTTCATCCACCTGTCCATGATGACTGACATTCTACTCACTGTTGGAGCAAGGATCTTGTGGAGGTAAACCTTAAATCCTAATTAGAGATCTCAGAACTCAGTCCCCTTCTCCAACTTGCTTATTCCCAGGCCCCTTTAGCCTTATTCCCCAGGGAAAGGTGAGTGCATTATTTGCCAGTTCTGCAGCCCCATGATGCAGAACAATCAGATCTGATAGGGAGTCGAGTCAAAGCAGGAACTCAGTTTATTATTGTGAGTGTCAGCTTATATAGGCTAAGTTATGTTGTGCAATGTGGGGGTACCTCTAGCCAATGAGAGACAGCCAAGCTCTCCCTCTGACTGGAGAGGTGCCTACCTAGATTTTGCTGTCCCATCCCCCCTCAGTAGCTTTGAGACTATCCTTCAAACTCAACCCTGGCTTTTCTCTGCCCTACAGGCCTCAAGGTACAGGCCCTGAGATAATTTTGGTGCAACATGTTATGAGACACCCAAACTACCACCTCAGACATCTGGTACTGCTTGGCCTCCAATCATTGGGACTGAGTCAGAATCCCAGGTAAGAACTCCTGAAGCCAGTTACTTCACTAGCCTGTCAGCTATGCCATAGGTCCTGCTTATCTGAAAGAGAATGAAGTTGATGTTTGTCTTAGTTTGGGTTTTTATTGCAGTTGATGAGATACCATGACCATAGCAACTCTTATAAAGAAAACATTTAATTGGGGTTGCTCACTTAAAGCTCAGAGGTTCAGTCCATTATCATCATGATGGAGAGCTTGGTAGAATGCAGGCAGCTGTGGTGCAGCAGAAGCTAAGTGTCCTACATCAGGAAGTCAACAGACAGTCACACTGTTCGAAGCTTGAGCAAGAGACCTCAAAGCCCACACCAACAGTGACGGACTTTCTCCAACAAGGCCATACCCACTCCAACTAAGACATACTTCCTACCAGTGCCAATCCCTTTGGGGGCCTTTCTCTTTCCATCACTACCTTCCATTCCCTGGCTCCCAAAGGCTATAGCTATATCAAAACACAAAAATAATGTATTCAGTCCAGCTTCAAAAGTTTCCAGTTTAAAACAATCTCAAACATGTTTCAAAGTCCAAAGATTCCTCTGACACTCATAGCAATCTCTTAACTGTAACCCACCTGTAAAAATTCAGAACCAAAAACCACATCACAAACATCCATCACTTAATGACACAGGACATACACTCTCATTTCAAAATATAGGGAGGGGAGTGTAATGAAGAAATTCTGAACCAAAGGAAGATCAAAAGTCAGCTGGGCAAAGTCCAAACCCTACATCTCCATGTCTGATGTCAAAATGCTCTTCATATCTCCAGCTCTGTTCAGCTCTCTTGACTGCAACATATTTATTTCTCTTGGGCTAATTCTACTCCCTATCATCAGCTTTTCTCGGCAGGTATCCCATAGTTCTGGCATCTCTAACATCTTGGGTTCTACAAGTCAATCCAGGCTTCAACTTACTGTTTCATGCAATGGCCTCTCTACTAGGTCTCTGTTAAAAGACACCCTGACATATTTCTGAGCTCAGTGTCTTTGTTAAGCATGACAGAAAATCCCATAACTCATTTCTTCTATCCTTAAATCTAAAGTCAGAATCATGTGATCAAAGTTATGAAGTTCTGCTGCTTGCTGGGGCGGAAACATGGCCCAATCATTCAACTGCATGTTCACCAGCTTTCTGACCTTCACTACCTAGGCTAGGTTGCCCTGAACATTGAAGCTCGCTCTGTATACCAGACTGACTTCAGAGATCTGCCAGTCTCTGCCTTTCCCAGTAGTGGAATTAAAAGTGTGCCCCACCATACCTGGCTCTAAGTTTCCCTTTAGCTTCCTTTCACAAGTTGGAAACTTATCTGAGTGGGCTCTTGCCCTGAGGTTACCACTCCCTTTATTTCCTTTCTTAATCCATTTATCTCCTTGAACACAGAATTCAGCTTAATTCCACTTCTGGGTGCTCTATTTCTCCAGCTTTCCTTTTTGCAATTTACCCTGCTCAGCTTGCTCCTTTTCAGTATTAATCTTCATTAGAGTTACTACTAATATCCACATGATAGAATCTATACTAGGCTTTTTTTTTTTTTTGAGATTTCTTCTGCCAGTGGAATTAATCCAAAATTCTTCATGTTAGCCTCAGGCAGACTCTTTGAACAAGGACAAAAGGCTGTCATTTCCTTCACTAGAATATCAAAAGAATGATTTCTGGGCAACACACTAAAATTCTTCCCTTCTGAATATTCTTGAGCCAATTCCACATAGTTCATCGATTCACATTTAGTGCCACTGTCTTCAGTGCTTCTACTAGGATGGCCCATTAAGCAGCATTTAAGGATTTCAACTTCTTTTCTAGTCAGCAGTCCCATCCACAACCCCAGAATCCATATTACTCCAAATAAAAGAATAGCCAGGCCTATCAAAGCAATACTCCACTTCCTGGTTCCAAAGTCTATTTTTGTTTGGGTTGTTATTGTGAAAAGTCTCCATGACCTTGGCAAAAAGAGAAAAAAAAAACATTTAATTAGGATGACTCAACAGTTTCAGAGGTTCAATCCATTATCATCATGATGTCTCCATCCAAAGGGCACTTTTCAGGAATACACGGTGCTGGAGCAGCTGAGAGCCCTACATGTTGCAGACATAGGAAGTCAACTGACAGTCCCACTGAAGGAAGCTTGAGTAAAGAGATCTCATAGTCTACCCCTAAAGTGACACACTTCCTCCAACAAGGCTATACCCACTCCTACAAAGCCATACATTTTAAAAGTGACACTTCCTTTGGGGCCATTTTCTTTCAAATTAGCACAAATGTCCAAACCCAAAGATTAACCACAACTTCAGGAAGAAACTTACAGTGCCAGCTGGTATGTCACAGTATCAGCCACGCTACCAATTGCTGTGTCCTGGAAACACATGAAGCTCAAACTAAGCCCAAATTAGAGACAACTGAACTCAGTATTTCTCTACCTACCTAGCTGTCTATCATGACCCTACATACTATACCAATCTGGAAAAAGACTGAAACTAAGCATCATGTGGCTGGCCCACAACCTTACAGGTTAGGGTAATTGGGGGGAAAAAGGAGTCGTACGCCCTCTCAACAAATCTGGTAGATATTCAAGATATCTAAACTAAGAACTCTATAAATATTCTAATATGAGATGCTAATAGCTCATCACACGAATACAAACATGAACAATATGCTTCCTCCAGAAATGATCACTGCCTTTGTAATATCCCCTGAGTACAGTAATTTAACTGATGTATAAGACAATGACAACAAAACATCAATTATTATTATACTCAAGAAATTCAAAGCGGATATGCAGAAATTTCCAGGTAAAGACCAAAAATCTTGAGTAAAAATAGTCATGAGGGGAAAATATTTAATCATTTTGGTCAATCAGCTAGATAAAAAGCTACTTCCAGAAAAGCCTTCAGCTGATTAAATGGGACCAATTTGCAGTTAGAGCTGTTTTATACCATCTCTCAGTGCAGATTAGTCTCAGCTTTCCAGTGGTACAATCGCTTAGCACTTGTTACCTGTAGAACAAATATGAGTTTCAACTATGGTCCCTCATAGACACTTTCAAAATAAGGTTTGAGTAAATGCCTGGATATCCTGTTGCTCTGTCAAGCCAATGCATATAGTTAACAATAACAGATGATGAGGTTTCTTTCTCTTTTGAAATATTTATTAATTATACATTCAAATGCATTCAGTATGAATGACCTACTAACTTCACAAACATATTCAATACCTCTGAGCAAGCTCTGATCACACATTCTTGGGTAAAAATCATCTGTATAAAAGTGTTGTGTATCTCATATAATTTTTATATATTGTACTAAAATGAGAATAAAAATCATAAATTGAATGTTCTTTTTCCTGTCTTCTAATTTATTTTTGAAGTTTCATACAGTATTTTTTTTATCATATTCTGTTCAATCACCCCACTCCCTTCCCTACCCCCATGACACCATGTTCCTTTTCTCTTTGTAGTGATATTTTGTTTGTGTTTTAACAAATAAAACTTACTTAAAGAACAGAGTGCAGAGCTAAGCCACTAGAGGCCAGACAGTGGTGGCACATACCTTTAATTGCAGCACTAGGAAGAGGGAGACAGGAGTGAGATGGCTGGGCTGAGATAAGAATATAAGGCTGGAGCAGTTTGAGGTAACAGTCCAAAGAAGTCAATCTGAGGAAGCACTCTGAGAACAGGATCACCCTTTTGCTTTTTGTATGAGCACTGGTAGAGGTAAGAACTCTAGTGGCTGGTCCCTCAGCTTCTCTGACCCCTCAGCTTTAACCTCTGTATCTGACTCCAGGTTTTTATTATTAATCCCAATTAAAATTCATGCTACAAATCTTGAAAATGAAAACAAAAAAGAAGACAAAAAAGTCACTAAAAACATGAAGTCAGATTGGTGTTGGCTTGCCCATTGTTACTGCACTATGAACACTGATTTCACCCTATCAGCAGCTATCATTTGCCAATAACTTCTAGTTGGGGGGGTATTATGTGTCCTTCCCCCTGTTTTCATCTGGCTTGGGTTTGTTCAGGTCTTGCACAAGCTGCCTTAGTCTGAGTCCATAGATGCATCTGGCCCAGTGGGTCTGGAAATTGTGACTTTTGCTCTGCACCTCTTCTGCTATAATAGAGCATCCTGAAGAAAGCATACTGCTGAGGGATGAGCAATTCTGTGGAGATACTCATGAGGCAAGAAGGCAATGTCTCGCTGGGCAGTGGTGGCCCACGCCTTTAATCCCAGCACTCGGCAGGCAGAGGCAGGCGGATCTCTGTGAGTTCGAGGCCAGCCTGGTCTACAAGAGCTAGTTCCAGGACAGGAACCAAAAGCAGAGAAGGAAGGAAGGAAGGAAGGAAAGAAGGAAGGAAGGAAGGAAGGAAGGAAGGAAGGAAGGAAGGAAGGAAGGAAGGAAGGAAGGAAGAAAGCAATGTCTTCAGCTGACATCAGGAACAGATCTATGAGTGAGCATGGAAGAAAACTCTCCCCAACTTCAGCGCTGCAGTGACTGTAGCCCCAGCCAGTACATGATCCTAGTCTCTCTGGTTACCAGTTCTCAGAAGTACAGTGACTCACAGAACTAAGAAATAAATGTTTTTGTCATAAAATGCTAAATTGGGGGGCAATTCCTTCCGGTAGAATTGTCAGCACACATAGTAAATCATGAAATCAATTAAACCTAGAAGTAGCTGCAAATTCCCTTTTTATCTTTTATGTTCCACCTGGAGAAAAATTTTCTGATCCTCAGGCCAAATTTTTCGCTTCCATAACTTTCGATTCCTCAAATATTTCATGTTGATAATAATCAGCCTACTTCATTACATAACAAGTGTCAGCCTGATGTTCCACCAGTGCACATGAAACCAAAACAAACCAACAAACCAAACACTTTATCAATGCCCATCCCAAGGAATCAAGCAATTTAATAAAAACTAAATGTGCAATTCCGCCTGCCTCCCACTTTTTCTCTTTCCTTTAGAGTAAAATCCATAGAAAGAGGAGAGATATGAATGACAGTTTCAGCTTCTGCCATCAGCACTAGCTGACATTCTGGTTTCTCTCTCCTTATCAAGAATTTGCGGGCTGGAGAGATGGCTCAGTGGTTAAGAGCATTGCCTGTTCTTCCAAAGGTCCTGAGTTCAATTCCCAGCAACCATATGGTGGCTCACAACCATCTGTAAAGAGGTCTGGCGCCCTCTTCTGGTCTTCAGGCATACAGACAGAATGTTGTATAAAAAATTAATAAATAAATATTTAAAAAAAAAAAGAATTTGCTTCCTAGAATATTGGGAGTCTATGCATGTGGAGGTCTCGTCCTCCTCCCTTCTAAGACATTTTTCATGGCTTCTTTTTAACAGATTACAACTTGTCTTTATCTTCTGGATTTCTATATTTTGTAACACATCCACTTGTCACATCTCAATTAATATGAAATTATAAACTCTCTACTGTATTTAAGGACAGTCTTCTTGTTTGGATCCACCCCAAATTCTTCAGCCTTATCCTTTAACACTTTGCTTGAGTGACTGCAACCTGATTTGCTGTGCTAGCTTTTTCCTTATGGATAGCACATTGTTTGCTACCCCTATGAACAGAGAGCTTATTCCAACCTGTCCTCTGTATATGACTTTTTAATTTTTTCTATTACTTTAAGATTATTTCCTATGCATATGGGTGTTTAGCCTGAAAATATCAGTGCCTGTCTCATAACACCATAGGCTAGAAATGGACATCATATCTCCTAGAAGTGGAGTTATAGATTGGTATGAGCTATCATGTTGGTGCTAAAATATGAACCAAGAACCCTTGGAGGAGTAACTAGAGTTCTTAACCTCAGAACCATCTTTCCAGACCGTTTATTTGTTTTGAAATAGGAAACTATTCATATTTCTGGAGTCAGTTTGATAATTCACAATACATACATTATATATACTCAGTATCACTTTGTTTTCTTTGTATTGCATTGATTCAAAACTCTTTCTTTGAGATATTTTTTAAATATTCAATAGGACATTGTTAGCTATCATCACCTTAATGTGCAATAGAATTTTAGAATTTATTCCACATAACTAACCGTGACTTCCACCTCTGGCCAATGTTTTACTCTTTTCCAGTTTCCATTACCCCTCTGACCTCTAGCAATCTTTATTCTAATACATTCTTCCTATGGGATCAACTTGGTAGATTGAACATGCAGCTGAGATCATGAGCTGTTACTCAGAAATCGTGGTGACTGTATTCTCACAAACTCATATAGATTCTCTTTTATTGTAAAGGAAAATATTCAAATTCTTATACCAATGTAGTACAGGAAGTAAGGGTAGAAAACAGCACTCTGGCTTGTATGGGTCTCTATAGCTCGTGTCAAGGGGCAATGTAAACTACTTCAATAAGAGTAGAGGCCATTCCATTCTATCAATCTTTTTACTAAGAACGTAACACATAAATTGTTCCATCATAATGGTACTGCATACACTTCATATTGCTTAATTGTTTTTTGAGTTAAAGGAATCCATTCTTAGTTACATTCACCAAGATTTCCTTTTGAAATTCGAAAGCAGTAATAGTTCAGAGTTCACTTTATTCCTCAGCCTCTTGAAAGTTATTTCAGGCAAGGAAGACCATTGAAATAAGCAAAAATAAAAATACCTTTAATTTCTGGTGGTAAGAAAGATTCGTTCAATCCAATATTTGAAATAATTTGTGGGATTCCACTTCAGAAATTTCTTCACAAATTGAAATGTGTGGTCAACAATTTTAACCAAAAACAAACCATGATATCTGCCAATAATTAATTTTCTTTCTTGAGAAGCAGTATAAATAATTGAGTATAGAGTTTGGAAACCATCATTCCAGAGTTTGATTCTTGAGAAGGTACAAGTAAGTTGTTACGTGATCTTCACCAAATTAGTTTAATTTTCTTTGCCATTGGCACCAGTTATCTGGGCATTATAAAACAACTTATCTTTTTATGAAAACTACATCAAATAGAATAAAATATTTAAAAATCTAACTAACAATTTACATGGTGCAAGCATTCCATAAATATTAATTATTTTCTTTTTAATTTTGTAACCAATGTGTCTCTGAATCACAGGACAAGGAACTATGATTCTCAGGAATGTCCTCTGTGACCTGGGTAAATAAACTTGATTGATTCCATGATTAGATGGAAGAGCCGAAAGTAAAAGTTATGATATTACTGATAAAGAGAGTAACTGTTATTAGGATTGTAAGTTCAGGCTACTTATGTGTACTAGCAAGTGATGTTTTGACATGTACCTTCTTCTTTTATTTCAATACTGTTTTCTGGCTCAACTACCAACTTGGTCCTTATCATTCCAGGCGTCTGTTTTCCTTCCTGGACTCAGAACAGCACTTATCCCTCCTTGGGGGTAGCATAATTCAACCTTTTACTTTAAGCACCTGACTGAAATCTGACAGCTTGAGCCTTGCTGAGATGCGTTCTGCTCTGCTTCTGAGGTCTAACGAGCAGGAAAATATGCAGCTGATTCCTATGGAATGAACAGGTACCTGCCCAGAAATTCAAGCCCAGTGAAGCCTCTCTTTAGCCACTGAGAAGGACTACAGACTGCATCTTTTTAAATTATCCACCACCCCAATAGCAAGATCTTTCTGATTTCTGGTCTTCTGGAGAGTGACAAAATATATTCTTCCTGTATCCTGCTTCACTATATTCTATGCATTTTACCTTTTCAAAGATTCTGGCACAATAATGATTTAATTTTAATCACTTTAAATAGGAAACTAAACAAGTATTTATAGTTTGAGAGGGTCTTTGGAGGACATTTTATTTCTATTATATATAAGAAATTATACAAGCATTCATCTAGTGTAAATAGTATTTCCTTGATTTTGAGAGAAAAAATATTGATTGAAACTTCATTGCTTGTGGATTTGTAACCTTGTTAGAAACACAGACAGGTGTTGGTTATGAAAGAAACCATTGTTAGAGTGTCATTATCTTCATCAATCATCTTAGTCCTTAGTTCTCACATCTACAAAAACCATCATTCAAAGGAAAACTTATTTGCAGCCAATACTTTCATTGATTTTAACAAATGCATAGATTAATGATGAGAAAAAGAATTTGAGCACTACTTTCAACACTTTAAAAAAGCTTTACCTTATGCTCAGTTTCACAGTTTGGAAAAAAATCATCGAACTATCTTTAACACATCCATCCACTGCTTTATTCTACAAGTATTTCAAGAACATTTTCTCGTCTGTGTCTTGGTAATGGAAACATAAAAATATAACACACAATTGCTTTTAATCATGGAGTTTGTCCAATCTGAGAAAAGAAGTTGTTCATTTAAAATACAAGACATGTAATGATTGACAGCGAAGCAGAGCTATGAGCCAAGCTGTTAACAGCTATGAAACATGATTAATAAAAGCTCAGAGACAAAAACTGGGGTTCAACCTAAATATCAGAAAAGCAAAGCAGCCAGTCACTGGTTCTTACCTCAACCTCAGTATGAAATGGCGATACTGACTCCAGATCTCAGAATAAAACTGAGACTGAGATGTGTTTTCTCCCATTTTATAATCCTCTCTAGGGCTGAGATTAAAGCATGCACCACTGGAATTAAAGGTATGCACTGCCTGTTTTCTATGGCAACTAGTGTGGCTACTAAAGGTGTGTGTTACCATTGCTTGACCTGTAAGACTGACCAGTGGGATTGTTGTTACTCTTTGATCTTCACCCAAGCTTTAACTATTAAAAAAACAAATGAAATGCCACTATAGTTCCCCTTTCTGTCTAAAGTAAAAAGGAAGGCTATAAATAATATGAGAAAAATTATATATAATAAGCACAATAAGCATATACAATACACATCAACAATGTCTAGTCATTTGCATTTAACAAATTCATAGAAAATACTCCATATCTATTCCATCTTGGTGAGTCCAAAGTATTGTACCTAATTTACTTTCTATCACAACTTTCTTTCTGTATCAGGTAAACAAGGAATATTATAGCTACCTTCAGAGACACAAAAAGGAAATAATATTAACTGGCTAAGCAGGAATTGTGAACAAGAGACTTCCATAAAAATGTGAGAAATGACAAAATCAGCTGTTTTCCTGTACAGTCATCCAAAATTCCTCTGCAACATTGAGGCATACATCTTCGGTCTATAGGACTAGCATATACAACAGATGTTTCTGTGAAGCAGGATATCTTGAAGACCTCTCCTGCCTTGTTTTGACAATGCTTAGCAGTCTCTTAAATGACACATGTTTGCCTCTATCAAACAGAGCCCACCTGAGACAATGCTGCTAACAAGAATCCATGCTTGACTTTGTTCTTTTGCCTGTCTAGAATAAAAAAAAATTCTCAGGCTTTATGTGGAAATTCTTGCCAAATATTTCAAATATTTGGGTACCATTTTTAAATAGAGTTTCTATCCCACCTGGTCCCACACCCATCAACTCCTAAAGAAACACACAACATATATTAATTATAAGCTTTTTTTATCTATTAGCTCAGATTTATTATTAACTCTCTCTTACAACAAATTAACCCATAGTTCTTATGTATGATTAGCTATATGGCTTGGTACATTTTCATTTTGCTTCCTCTGAGTCAGGTGGCAACCACAGACTGAGGCTTTCTTCTTCCCAGAATTCTCATAGTCCAGTTGGCCTTCCTGTAATTCCTCCCTGGCTACTGGCCAATCAGCATTTTATTAAACCAATACAAGTGACACATCTTTACAGTGTACAAAGGCATTATTCCACAGCATTTCTCCTTTGTTTACATTTGTCTTTTGGTAATATACAAAATGCCTATTTTAAACTAAAGATACTAGAACACAAGAGTTGAAAGTTCTATGTAGACATCAGCTAAGGTTACTCATGCTCAATGAATTGTGTAGGTGTTGTCTTCAAAAATGAGGCCATGTTTCTCTCTCCTTCTCCCCTTACCCCCCCTCCACGGGATGATTGGGATAAAGGAATGTTGGTTAGGGGAGCAGTGAAGCACACATCTTAATTAAGGGAGCCATCTTAGGGTTGGCAAGAGACTTGGATCTAGAGGGGCTCCCAGGTTCCCAGGGCGATGCCCCCAGTTAGTTCCTGGGGCAGCTAAGGATAGGAACCTGAAATGACCCTACCCTATAGCCATACTGATGAATATCTTGCATATCACCATAGAAACTTCATCTGGCGATGGATGGAGATAGAGACAGAGACCCACACTGGAGCACTGGACTGAGCTCCCAATGTCCCAATGAGGAGCAGAAGGAGAGAGAATATGAGCAAAGAAGTTAGGACCACAAGGGGTGCGCCCACCCATGGAGACAGTGGGGCTGATTCTTGGGGAGCTCACCAAGGCCAGCTGGACTGTGACTGAAAAAGCATGGGATAAAACCGGAATCTCTAAATTTGGCGGACAATGAGGGCTGCTGAGAAGCCAAGGACCATGGCACCGGGTTTTGATCCTGCTTCATGTTCTGGCTTTGTGGGAGCCTACCCAGTTTGGATGTTCACCTTCCTAGACCAGGATTGAGGGGGGAGGACTTTGGACTTTCCACAGGGCACGGAACCCTGACTGCTCTTCAGGCTGGAGAGGGAGGGGGAGGAGTGGGGGGAGGGAAGGAGGAGAGGGAGGAGTGGGAGGGAAATGGGAGGCGGGGAGGAGGGAGAAATTTTTTTTTTTCCAATAAAAAAAAAAGATGATCTAAAAAAAAAAATGAGGCCATGTTGTCTGTTTGTAGAGAACAGTTTACAGTCTTTGCAACAGTACGGGCCATTTGGGAATTCTCTGGGGACCTCTTTGTACAACAACTCAATTAGATATAACCCAATCCGTGTACTATAAGATCATTTGGTGAGAAGAGATGGCCAGGTGGGACTCTGTTTCTCCCATTATTTAGCAATTTCATTTAGACTGCCTTCATATATGTATATATCTTAGGGAGATTCTACTATATTAAGTTTCTGTATCATTTCTCAAATGGCCCTTAATTTTAACTGCCTTTCCTCCTGTTTACTCCCTCATCTCTTCTCTCCTTGTCACTTGATGCTCATTTTGCAGTTCCTTCTATAACTGTTTATTCTATTTTCCTTTCCTAATGATATCTATTTTTCCCTACAGTTTGGTTTTGGTATTTATTTATAAATATATATTTTTGATTTTTGGTTAGTAACTATTAATTATTATTTTTTATTAGGAACAATTCTAGCCATAAAAAAACGGACACTGAGCCTATAATTCGTGATCCTAGAGAAGCTAAATAAAAAGATGAATCCAAAGAAAAACATATATTTATCCTCCTGGATATTGGAAGTTGACAAGATCATTGGGCAAAAGTTGGGAGCAGCAGTGTGGGGATGGATTGGGGAGAAGAGGAGATGGGGAAAGAGAAGGGAGAATTGGGGAGAGCTTTGGGGAATGGGATAATTGAGATAAAGGAAAGGTATCACGGATGTCAAAGCAGGGAAGAAGTTATCCTAACCAAGGGAGCCATTTTAGAGTTGGCTAGAGTCTTGGCTCTAGAGGGATTCCGAGGTGGCCAAAGGGATTTCCCCAACTAGTTTCATGGGCAGCAGAGGAGAGGGCGCCTGTACTAATTGCCACACTGATGAATATCTTGCATATCACCATAGAACCTTCATCCGGTGATGGATGGAGATAGAGACAGAGACGACCCACCTTGGAGCACTGGACTGAGCTCCCAAGGTCCAAATGAGGAGCAGAAGGAGGGAGAACATGAGCAAGAAAGTCAGGACCGCGAGAGGTGCACCCACCCACTGAGACAGTGGGGCTGATCTATTGGGAGCTCACCAAGGGCAGCTAAACTGAAACTGATGGAGCATGTGATCAAATTGGACTCTCTGAATGTGGCTAACAATGAGGGCTGACTGAGAAGCTAAGGACAATGGCACTAAGTTTTGAGTCTACTGCATGGAATGGCCTTGTGGGAGCCTAGTCTGTTTGGATGCTCACCTTCCTAGACCTGGATGGAGCGGGCAGGACCTTGGACTTCCCACAGGGCAGGAAACCCTGACTGCTCTTAGGACTGGAGAGGGAGTGGGGGTGGGTGGGAGGGAAATGGGAGGAGGTGGAAATTTTTAATAAATAAATAAATAATTGAAAAAATAAAGAAACAACAAAAAACAAACCAGAACAGCACATGAAGCTGAAAAGGGAAAGTGTTGGGTGAATAAGAGAGGAATTGGAAGGGAAGGGATATGTCAGATTTAATCAGAGCACATAGATGATCCTTAAACAATAAATAGTAAATAAAAGTAAATCAAAAAGTTTAGTTATGTAATGAAATGAGAAGATGTATATCAAGAACATGCAATATGTTCAAACATCAAAAACAGGAAGAGAAAAAGTTTGAAACTGAAAGGAAATTTAGGTTTTATTCTAATATTTTATCAACAGTAATGTGTAATTTTCAGCACTACATAAATTTAATTCACAGGATTCAATCAGATTATAATCATAGCTAATATTCATGATAGAAAAAATACAACATAAGAAAAGCATATTTGTCAGGCAGGATCCAAAAGAACTGGGTGATATTCAAAGGTTTTCCTTGTTTGATATATAAGCATTCTATAAAAGAGAGACTTCTGTGAAATACCTGTTCAGTGAATTGTCCTCAAACTTCAGAGAAGGATATTTCATAGAATCTGCTCACTAAGTAGTATCTTGCTAATCAACCAAACACAAACATTGAAACTCTGAAGCCAAACAATGAAACTGGGTGTTCATAATGATTCTTTTGTGTGCATGAAACAATGTTGAAAGGCTAAACTATTGAAACCTATGCTTTTACATATGTGAAAGAAGATCTTTAAATACTAGCATTCAGCTTTTTGTTAGGGCAACATTCAAATGACATCTGAGTTAGTGACAAATTCAGTCTCGCAGAAGGACATGCAAGGATTGTAAAACCTAATATTCTCTTATTTGTTCTTTTTCATTTATTTAATTAGAATCTTCAGGAGCTAAGGTGTTTAAAAAGCCATCAGTAAATACTAAGCCCACATTGTTAGGTGAGGAAAAACTAACAGAGGCCAAACATTGTTAAATATTAAAATTACATCAGAGGAAGAAACCAGGAGAATAATTTTACATACATAAACAGTGAACTTAAAAATGGATAAAAGTTCAAAACATATTGTACAAAACTTCATAACGTCTGGACAAAAAGATCAGTAAATCAGTGTTTTTAACACTCAGAAACAATATATCAGTGACTGAAGAATTATAATTTACAGTAATTTATTTTTCCATAACCTAAGAACCAAACTGAAATAAAAATTCTCTTTGAATAGAAGGGTTATTTTATTCTTTAAATATCTACATAGCCATCTAGAAAAAGATAGAAACATGCTTTCCAGGAAACATTGCTAATCTAAATACACAAAAATAAATATTGAACAATTGAATAAAATGCACTGCAATTCTCAGATTGGAGAGGTATCTCAGCAGGCAATAGGACTTGCTCTTGCAGACACCCTGTGTTCGTTTCCAACATCTATAACCAGTAACTCACAACTGCTTATAATTCTTGTTATGGAGAATCTGATGATCTCTTCTGGACTCCATGGATATCTCCACCCATGTGGCATAAACTCACTTAATTAACTAAGACCCACCGCTTAAAGATGATTGGCTAATGAGGTTCCCCATCAAATACATACAAACATAAATAAAAGTTTGAAAACTATTGATAACAGTGATTTGAAGTCAAGTTGCAACCCAGAAAAGCAAGGATGGGAGCATGCTAAGAAAATAAGCAAGCCATCAAAGAAATGTAGAGATGCTTTTGTATTTCCAGAGACAACATTCCATAAATTCCAATGTTCAGTTTAATGTGGTGACACAAACTTATGCTTTTGATGCTAAGAATTTGAATATAATTAGCAGAAAAAATGAGGAGATAGATGTACATTAAACAAATGATACAAATTATAAAATTCATGAAAGTTAACAAAGAATAATTAAAAGCAGGATTAATTACTCTGAAAGTGATTAACAGAATATGATGGCTGTCATATAACACACTTCATAAAAACCAAATTAATTAGATTTTAAAAAGAATGCTTATATTCTTCTATGAAATGCATTAAATATGCCAGTTATAAAACAACCACTAAAGAGGAACAAAGAAATATCTAGATATGTTATACGTTAAATATGCCAACCAGAAACTTATAAAAACAAAGCTAGTTAAAAAAAAATCTCATGACTAGGCCATTAAGCCAATCAGAAAGCAACTGCCATTATTACATCAGCATATCTCTAAGTAGGTAACCATTGGAGGTCACAGGATTTGACGATGACTAGAATACCTTTTTCCTCCGGTCATAGAGTACCTTCTGGATTGTAACTGATTGCTAAGGAAAAATTGGTATATAGCCACTTAGAGAGAAACATGTATAGTGACATGTTTTCCAGCCAAGAAAGTTTACCAAAAGAAAGCAGACTCAATGGTTTATTTGTAGACTTTTGAGCATTTGTTTTTCTTTTTGGTTTTTTGTTCCTACAGTTTGGTTTGTGTTTCTGTTTTTGTGGCAGTGTGGAGTTGGGTCACTAGGGAGGTGCGGAAGCTGTGCAGAAGCTGTGGTAGGGAAAGGTGAGATCAGAACACTTTGTACAAATTGTTTTCCAATGAAAAAAAATCTCAATGTTAGAAAGATTCAATGCAAAAAAGAAAAAAAAATAGTACTTAAAAATCTTAAGAAAGGGCTGGAGAGATGGCTCAGCAGTTAAGAGCACTGACTTTTCCTCTAAAGGGCCTGGGTTCAGTTCCCAACAACCATATGGCAGCTCACAACTGTCTGTAACTCTTGTTCCACAGTACCCAACACCCTCATATAAATACACATCCAGGCAAAACAACAATGCACATACATAAAAATTGAGAAAAGGTCTCAAGAAAAAATTTCCCTGTAGCTAAAAAAAAACAGTTCCAACAAAAAGTCATATTTGTATTTGCCATTCACTTTATGAGATGTAACCGTCATATTGAAAATATAGACAATGGATTTTGAGAACATTCATTTTCTTACAGAATATAAAAATTGTGGAAAATCTACCTAACTCATTTTCAGTGAATAGTAAAACTCAATCTAAACAGCAAAAACTAAATAAAACATATCAAAATCGGAAGCAAATGTAGTACATGACATATTACCAAGTTAAATCTACTCATGCTGATTAATGAATGATCATCAAGCAGACTCTTTCAGAAAGTCAGTCTAATTTATACTCTAGATTAACAAAAGCAGGTGATTTCAGAACTATACTTGAGAAGTGAGTGAGTAGAGTAATGGCTTATCAAAGAGACGTAGACTCATAGGGACATTACCTAACTAGAAACCTCATATGATTTATATGATCTTCTAGCAAAACAAAACACAAGAAAAAAATATCATATTAGCAATGTGACAATTTTCCAAATTATTGCCATTGATTTAAACTCAATTTTAAAAGAAGAAGGGAAATAAAGGAGAAATGGCTATGTAGGGGTTGAAAGATAAGAAATGAACAGTGGTTATTCATTTCAGATAAAGTGAGTTACTTGAAATAATCCATTGAAACCAACCATTGAAAACTTTATAGATATAAAAATGGAGCAAAGTTTTGAAAATAATAGCAATTTGTAGATAAATCATTCATTTATATACTGCTACAGTAATAAAATCAGTAGAAAATCCATATTTTATTAAAAATCTAAGCAACAAAATCTACCAGCAATGTTTATGTTCTAAAGTGTAGAAATTATACATGTTATGAAGAGGCATTTGAGATATTTCAATAAGTTAATCGTGTATCAGAAAATGTAATACTAAAACATATGATTTTCTCTCAAATAATCAATACATACAAGACTACCATCCCATGGTTATTTTAAAATATCTATTTCTGCAAAATCAATTCTAGTATGAATATGGAATAAAACTCACACCAAGATATTTAAGGCAAGGTGGGAAATAAAAAGAAGAATTTCCACATGCTTTTATTTATTTGTATCTTAAAACTGGTATTGTTATGACAACATTATCCATTAGGGTTACTGTGTTGGAAGTACCTTGGTGTATTAGGTCCAAGGAATACCACAGAAATCTCACCATACACAAGAACTCACACATGAGATTTATTGTGGGGGGCTAAAGCCACTTTGGAGTGGGAACAAGAGAGAGAGACAGGCACAGAGGAATACAGAAACAGAGAACCAGAAAAAAAGGAGAGACAGAACAGGCTACAATGGTGGGGACCATAGCATACACACATAGGGATCATACATGACTTGTGGTGACAGTGGAGATGAGAAGCAGTTGGTGGAGGGTGATGTCCTGGCTGCTGGTACTGAGTCATTGAAGGTGGGCTGGGAAAGAGAACTTGGTTTCTACTATTATGTTTGTTAAATATAAGTATGATGCAAGTCAAACACCCTCAAGTTATTGATACATTTTTACTGGTTGTTGGCACATCTGAGATCAATGACTTTATATCTTCAAACACCACTAAATAGACATAATTTGGACAATTCACTGTGGATCTGTAAAAACAGAAATGAAATTTATATAATATGTAGAAGAATTTGCTTTATTTGAAATAAGTATGAGAAATCATAGAGAAAATACACATGAAATGAAAAGAACATCTAGATTAAACAAGTAATATGATTATAGAATATACATGACTTTTGTTAAGGAAGAATTTTACAAATAATTTAAAATGAAAAAAAATTCAGAATTGTTTTTTTTAAAGTATAGCAAACTAAAAGTTTCTGAAAGAAATTCTATCAATTCCACCCACATATTGTTGGAAAATATTGAAAGCTACATTTCTTTATTTAAAATTTAATTGAACTTTTATTGACTCTGTGTATTTCACATCATGCATCCTGATCTTATGTATCTCTTTTTCCCCTCATATTTGTCCTTTGCCCATCCAACCCCACACCCAAACAAAACAAAACTTAACAGGAAAAGCAAAACACAAACAAAATTAACAAACAAGAAAAATTAGGTGAAGAATCTAGTTGTAGAAGCTGTAATGTGGTCTGTTGAGTCACACAGTTTACCCTTTACTCTATCCATCTTTACTTTTAAGTATTCATTGCTATGATTTCTTGTTCTGGTGCAAGACCTCTGGCTTCTGCTACACTATTGATAACATGCTTTCTCTGGGGTGCACCTTGGGTATTCTGTTGTCCTCTAGCATGGAGATGCTGAAGTTGTGAATCTTTAAGTTCGTCCCCTTGCTGTGATACAATAGTTCAAAGATGGCTAAGGTTATTGAGCTGTTTCTTGAGTGTGTCTCAGCCATTTGAGTTTCCTCTTTCAATAATTGTGCTTATATATTTACTCCATCTTTAACTGTTTTTTGAGGATGATTGAATGGACTAACTCATAGTGGTTCTGGGCCTGAGTAGGAGCTGAGTTGGTCAAGCTCTCCCTCATCATCACTACCCAGGCAAGCTCTTCGGAACTGCCTCTGCTTTCTCACAAAATGCAACCAGAAGCAACTTAAACAGATGAGCAACTTAAACATATCTATAACTCTTATTGAAATAAAAGCAGTCACTAAAGTTCTCCCCACCAAACCCAGGGCCAAACAGTTTAGAACTCTACCACACTTTCAAATACAAGTTATTGCCAATACTTTTCAAATTATTAACAAAATAGAAACAGAAAAGGCAAAATTGCATGATTCACTTTACAAGGTTGCTATTACACTGGTACCCAAACCACATAAAGACTGCACAAAGAACACAATCGAAGACCAATTTCACTTATGAGCATAGATGCAAATATTTTCAATAAAGTACTTGCAAACTGAGTTTTAGAACATATCATAAAGGTCATCTACCACAGTCAAGTAGCTTCAACTCAGAGATGAAAATATATCTCAGCATACGTAAGTTAATAAATGTAATCCACTATATAAACAAACTGAAAGACAAATAAACACATGGTCATATATAGAATGGGCCTTTCACAAAATCCAACATTCTTTCATTATAAACGTCCTGCAGAGAATAGGGATATAAGGGACATAATTTAACATAATAAAGACAGATTACAGCAAACAGTAGCCAACATATAAAAGAAATTTTATAAAAAGACAGGAATAAGACAAAGCTGGATGGCTCTCCTTGCATACCTGTTCAATATACTATTTGAAGTTCTAGCTCAAATAATAAGGAAAGCAAAGGTGATCATTGCATGATAAAAAAATTAAGACAATGAAGAAATATCAAAAGATGGAAAATACTCATGGATCAGTAGAATTAATACAGTAATAATGGCCACACTACCAAAGCAATCTACAGAATCGATGAAGTTACCACCAATCTTCCAATATAATACTCAGATCATAAATAGGCAATCTTCAGGATCATATAAAAACACAAAATCCCAGTGCAGCAAGACAATCCTTAGAGATCAAAGAACTACTGGGGGTATCACCATCCCAAATTTTAAGTTGTACCACAGAGCTAGGGTAATGAAAACAGCAGTGTACATACAAAAAAATAAAATAATAAAATAAAGACACCAAGCAATGAAATAAAAATAAAGATAGAGATATGAATGCACATCCCTATGGAAAACTGGTTATTAACAAAAAAAAAAGCCAGAAATACCCACTGAATAATAGACATCTACGAACAGGACTGGTAATACCAGATGGTTATCAAAATGTAGAAGAATGCAAATAGATCTATACTTATCACCATACACAAAACTCAACTCCAAATGTACCAAAGGCCTCAATATAAAATCAGATACTCTGAACCTTTTAGAAAAAAAAAATGGGAATAGACTTGAACTTATTGCAACAGGAAAGACTTTTTGAACATAGCAACATTAACATAGGCACTAAAATCAACAATTAATAAATGGATCTCATGAGACATAAAATTTTCTGCATGACAAAGGACACATTCATTTGGACAAAGCATCATCTTACAAAATAAGAAAAGATTTTTTTTACCAATTATACATCTAATAAAGAGTAACTATAAAAATATATAAAGAATACAAAAAATTATATATCAAGAAAACAAATCAAAAATAGTAGGGAGACAGCTTGAACTAACCATTTCTTTTAACCAAAGTATCCAGTACAGAATTGGTTTATATCTAATTGAGTTTGGGGCAAAAGGAGCCCATTAGAATCGCAGATATGCCATGTTGTTGCCAAGACAACAGGTTACTTTCTGAAAACTGACAGCAAGAATCCTTTTGCTGAAGACAGCACAACTCGGTGAACATGGAGAACTTGGGTTGATGCCTACACAAACCCTTTGATCCTCATGTTCTTTTGTACAAGAAGGTACACTGTGTCCTACCAAAACAGAAACCCACATTAAACCAGCCACAAACCCTTTCATCTACAATGGTCTCCTGCCTCCAATATATTCTTTTGCAATGGTGGTACAAAGATTGCGGGAGCAACTAATCAATGTTTGGCTTGACTTAAGGCCCAGTCTATAAGAAAAAACATATACTCAACAATGCTTGAGTTAGAAAGAACATGGGACCAGGCAGCCTGGGGCCTAGGGTAAAACCAAATATAAGTAGTCTTAAAAGAAATTTTATTGCAATAAAATGCTTCTTATGATGGATCTAGACTCATATCCATGTCCTGCTCAGTTTTCATTAGAGAAACTTCATCCTACAGCACATGGGAACAAATACAGAGATTCACAACTAGGCACTATGCAGTGAGTTAGAGATCTTGGAAAACTCAACCCTAAATAGGATGTTTCCATCAAATCCTTCTCTTTCAGGCTCAGAAAACCCTCCAGAAGAGGAGGTAGAAAGAGTCTAAGAGTCAGAGGGTATGGAAGGCACCAAGAAAGCATGTCATCTGTGTCAACATGAGCAATGATCATATGAACTTACAGAGACTGGGAGTATGCACAGGGGTCTTTACCAGATGGAGTCCTAGAGCTATAATAAAGAGAAACACATTTCCCTATTCCTAACCCAGAAGCAATCTCTAATTAATAACTACGTGCTTGGCTTTCTCTAAGGGGATAGCACAGGAAAACAAACTACTCTTAAGGGTAGGCTGCGTGGCCAGCATTGTATGGGCAACAGAAAAGGAACTCAGAGATTTTTTGGAGGTTTCTTGTCCCATAAAAATCACATTAGGCCTCTTTTTTTTATATTTAATTTTTACACTACTATTTTTATTTAAATAATCTTTTCTTCTCTTTTTACTCTCCAGGTCCTTTGTGTGTATATTATGACTTTCAGTTTAGTGTTTTTAATGAGATTCCTGAGTGTGCATATAAATGAGTCTCTTATGCCTTCTCTTGTGCTCTTTTCTTTTTGTTTGTTTTATCCAAATCTGGTGTTTGTTTTCTAAAGTGAGACAGAAAAAGGGTGGTCCTGATGGGAGGGGAGGTGGGGAGGAAGTGGAAGAATAGAGATATAATTTGATTTAAAAAAAAGTCTATTGTCCATAAAAGGAAAAAGGAGGGGAAAAGAATGCAACTTGAAACAATATAAGAGGAAAACCAAGCAGAAGGTGGCGCACACCTTTAACTCCAGAGCTTGAGAGGAAGAGCAGGCAGATCTCTGTGAGTTTGAGGCCTGCCTTGCCTAGAGATTAGGTTCCAGGACAGACAGGGCAGTTACACAGAGAAATCTGTCTCAAAAATCAAAGAGAGAGAGAGACAGAGAGACAGAGACAGAGAGGAAGAAGAAGAAGAAGAAAAAGAAGAAGAAGAAGAAGAAGAAGAAGAAGAAGAAGAAGAAGAAGAAGAAGAAGAAGAAGAAGAAGAAGAAGTAGAAGAAGAAAGTCAAAGGTTAATGACTGATATGTATACATTTAAGTAGCAATATTATAAACATGCAAATACAAACACCTATAAAACTACTTTATCTTATAAAATTACTGTATTAACAATAATGTGATAAAACAGAAATGTTCATAAAATGACACAGTATTAAATACCTATATCCTTTTGAGAAAAAATTGACATTTTTCAGTAGAAAAGAAATTTCCATTAATTTAATTTCAATGATATATTTTAGGTCAGTAGTTATCAACCAGTGAGTAGCAACCCCTTGGGTTTAAATGATTCTTTCAGCGGTGTCATGTAAGACAATCAGAAAACATGGATATTTATGTTACAATTAATGAAAACAACATTACAGTTATAAAGTAGCAACAAAAATTATTTTACCATTGGCAGTCACCATGACATCAAGAGCTGTATTAAAAGATAGCAGCATAAGGGAGGTTCTAGAATCACTGTTATAGAAATCTTGAGCTTATGGAAGGGAGGAAATAAACGATTGTGGTGGGGAGGAAGGGCAAAATGGGAGGATGAGGTGTGAATATACATAAGCTATATAACCAATGTGTGAACATGACAAAATGAAATCCATTGTTTTATACAATGAGTATTAAATAATTCCTTTTAAAGTACTTTGTTTGATCAGGAAAGAATTGAAAGCTATGCTAATTGCAGGAGGAAATAAAGCTTCATAGATATAATGGACTTGAACAGGGTTGTAATGAATGTAAGTGAAGGAAGACATTTACTTCAAATTAGAAAAGAAACATGGATTAAAAGTAAAGGAAAATAAATACACCGGGAGTTACTCTTATAGACATTTATCAATTTATCCACAGTTTAATACCATCATACTAGTGTAGTTCTTGGATAGGAAGATCGTATAGCAAGCACATGGCTATGAATTCTGTTGCTCAAACTGAAAAAGCAAACTCTGTGTGTGTGTGTGTGTGTGTGTGTGTGTGTTTGTGTGCTTGTGTGTGCGTGTGTGCCTGGCATGGGTCTGCCAACCATAGATAGATAATGAATAAAAAATAGACAAGTGATAGGTAAAAGGTCCAAAATATTTAACACACATTTGAAGGGCAACAAAACAATAAGAAGGTCAACAATTGTGAAGCCATAATAGCCAAGTTCACATGATTTTGGTTGGAGAACAGATAAGTATATGTGTATAGTAAAACAGCAAGAACAATGTAGAAATAAAACCACCTAATCAACTAATCTTTGACAAGGGAAACAGCTAATGAAATGGATCACAGGAGTTCAGAGCTTTTTAATAGGTGTTGCTGGAGCTTCTCATTATCACGTGAGGAAAAATAAACTAGACATGGGCTGTATATCCACAACAGAGATTGGGTTAAAGTCTTATCAAAAGCAAGGGAACATGAAGCATGGGCATAAATGTTAAATGGCTAGTCTAATATTTCTAGAAGAGACCATAAGTAAATATCATAGTTGACATTGACTATCACAAGTTTTATAACAATAATCTCACAAAGGATATGATCCTTAAGAGAAATAATTGATAAAAATCTATTTAGTCAGAATTTAAAACTTCTACTCTTTGAAAAATAATGCTGAGACAATGACAAGCCAAACCACAGATTGGGTGAAAATATTTGAAAAGGCCTAAATGATGAGGGCTGCTATCTAAGATAAACAATGAATATTCAAAATTCTGAATAAACAATAAATAATCCGATGTTCAAAAGGGGGAAAAGACTTAGATTGACAAAGAAGATATTTAAATGGAAATAAAGCGTATGAAAAGATCCTATATTGTATACCATCAGGAAGTAAAACCTAAAGCAATGATGATGATATAATGCCACCCAATTGTTGCTGTTCCCCAAATTCAGTGTTGGCAACAGTAAACGTGGAATGGATGTAGAACAAGATATGATGTAGGAGTTTCATTCACTGCTGGCTGAGAAAGACAGGGTAAAAGAGACTATGGGCACTGAGATGAAGAACGGCAAAGGACTCAGCTGATTTGGGAGGCAGAGTGGGGAGTCTTTATTCTTAGCCTCCAATAGTGTCGCAGCTCTGATTACAAAATATATTGTGTGTAAGAGAACAATCTACTAATATTTAAATTCTTTTCTTTCTGTACAAAGAGTAGCCATTTATATGTTACTAATTGAACCTTTCTCCAGAAGATAAATGTGAAGAGCGTGACTTCTGGCCAAGGAAGTACTTGCTGGAGTGTGAAGACAGCATTCTGCCAAAACTGCAAATATCCTCTTGTTTTCAAGGGACGTCTGGCAGGCAAGTGCATTGCCCTGGCCTGATGTCAGTTCAACAAATCTCCTTCAACTACCATAGCCGAGCAATTTTAGAAAACATTTTAGTTTCTAACAACACTGAATATGTTCCTAACATGTGATCATCAATCACAATGAATAGTAACAAACAGGGTTCTAAACAATGCCCACACAGCAATTATATATGGTTGTTTATAACAGACCCTTCATAAATCAAAAATTTGAAAGTAATCATAATTTCTATTACTAGTTATATAATCTGTGGTGCATACAGAAAATAAAAATGGAGGCATATGAGATTCAAGTCACTAAGACATGGGTAATATTGAATCTGTATAAGCAAAGAAGGAAGTCATGCTGAGGTAGTCATATACATATGATTTCAAATATAAAGCAGCTTGGCGAAAGCAAGACATCTTTAAAAAATCAGAAAATAGACAGTAGGCTGTCAAGGAAGGAAGGAGAAATGAACAGATGAAGAGCAGTGAAGGTTTAGAACAGGAAAATCATTCTGCAACATATTATTGCTATGGACACATATCATGATAAAATTGCAAAATGCATAGAATGTGTGATTTTTATCAGTCCATCCTAAAACTGACTGTCCATGTTAGTGACAATGTGTATCGTTGTAGGGTCACTGTAGACAACAAATATGGGAGATGTTGACAACACATGAAGTGGATTGAGCAGGCAGTGAGTGAACTCTACATCAGTTTTGCATCTAGCCACACTGAAAACCGAAGTCTCTTCTGAAAGAGAGAATGCTTAACCCACTCATATATTACTATTATGACCTGAAATAATTTTAAGATAAGTAGTCTTAAGAACCCTGGATTTTCAAATTTGTTTGTATTCTTAGCGGGATCTTGATAATAATGCGAAAGGAACAGAAATAAAATCTCAGTAATGAAAACCCAACACAGGACAAAACATGAGAACAAAACCTTAATAAACCAGCACAAAGCATTCATTATTCAAGAAAGAGAAGGAAGGATTGATTCTGCTATCACAGCACAGTTTCTTAATATCATGTGGATGCTGATAAACACAACAGGTAACATCTAGCAGAGCCTTATTCCATGCCCGTCTTCTTGCTAAGGATTTGGTGTGCAATGGCTACACAAACATGGCTTTAAACCATGGAATGGAAGTTGAGTACAGATATTTTATTTTTGTTTTATAGATAAGACAAACGATGACACCTGCTAATATATATTTTGATATATATACTTCCTTACATTCTTGACAAAACAGCAGATAAATAGTAATGACATTCATACACTGCAGTGATTTATCTATTACATTTTAACTAGAATTTTTGCAGTGATGTTTACAATAATGGCCTTAAAGTACATGTAATATTTTATGTTTAACATCCTTTCTAATTTTATGTTAAATAGACACAGATTGAAGCTTTAAGGTTCTTATTAATAAAAGTTTCATTGTATCTCTGAATGCTATAATTTCTCATGCAGCAATGTTAGTGTGATATTATCTAGGACACATATAAAAACCATAATTTACTAGATTTATTTATAATAGAAAAGTGTCTATTTTATTATCTTGAAATACTTTTCTTCTTGATGAACAGAGTTTGGCCTTGGTTCAGCTTTGTCCCTGGCTGTTTGCAGTTCTTTCTTACTTTTCGTGTGTATGCCTATTCTTCTCTTTTCCAGTCCCGTTAAACTCATTTACTTGAAAATTGAACAGAACTGCTTTTTGTATTCAAATATGGAAATACATATTTTATGCATATTTACATAAATATACATTAGACACAGATATCTATTGATATGGATAAATGGATAATAAAATTACTCCTTATTATGCTATATTCTTTTATGCTGCTTTTATTTCTTATGGCTTTAAATTTCATTTTCAGCATAGTTTTCTATTTTTTATGTGTATTTTATATTGTGGAATTTTTATTTTGTACTTGATTACGTCAAAATTTATTCCTTTATAAATTGGATATATAATAAGAAAATTGAGAAAAAAAAGTTCTCTATTTTAAGACGCCATAGCTTAGTTTACCGAAACAATAAATGATAAAAAAGAAAGTGTTTGGATCCGGGGAGACAGCATAGTCACTGTTGTCCTATTTTTTAATGGTTGTTTCCTTTTAAGCTATGACTATTCTAGTCAGCATTGCCTCTCTGCTGCTACCAACAGCGACTAGGCCACAAGAGCAGCAGCCTGAGGAAATTCTGTTCAGGCAGCAACTCTTTCAAAAGTACTGAGAAAATTTATCAAAATCTCTGTTCAAAAAACAAAAACAAACAAACAAACAAAAAAAAAAAAAAACCTCAAGATTTAAAAGTTGCTGTAGAATCCTGCTTCCCAGAGAGGCTGAATAGCAAGCAGCTCACCTAACTCAGCTATCTCACCTCCTGCGTCTCTCAAGAAGTCCTTGTGCTTTTTCTTGCCCCTCCTTTTGATTTTTTTGAATACATACATGAGGTGTTTAATGTTTCTTTTTTTTATTACTTTATAAATAATACCAATCAAACTTTTCACTTCCTCCCCTCCTCCCACTGCCCTCCTGCTCCCTCACTCCCCCTCCTCCTCTCCCCCTCCAGTCCTAAGAGAGGGCAAAGCACCCTGCCCTGTGGGAAGTCCAAGGCCCTCCCTCCTCCCCCGAAGCTTAGGAAGGTAAAGCATCCAAGTAGAATAGGATCCCAAAAAGCCAGTACATGCAGTAGAGACAAATCCCAGTGCCACTACCAATGGCTTCTCAGTCTGCCCCAATTGTCAGTCACATTCAGAAGGTCCCATTTGATCCCATGCTCCTTCAGTTCCAGTCCAGGTGGATTTGGTGAGCTCCCATTAGCTCAGGCACCCTGGGGATCCTTCTCCACCTGACTCCTCCCTATAACTTCTTGTCAGCTAGTTGCTGACTCAGCCTCCGGATGACAGGTGAATTTTATTTAACCAAACACTTTGTTGAATCAGCAAAGAGCTTAAACAAAAGTAACACACCTTAAAATAATATTCTAAACAAGTTATTAAAGCACTTGTCACCAGTCTGAGAACCACAATTCATATCCATCACACCCACACAAAATACCTGTGAAGCATACACTTGTGATCACAGTACCCTCAGGTGACGAACTCTGAGGATCCCAGGGACACCTTGGGCAGCCATTGTAGCTGAGCATGTGAACTTCAAGCTCAGCAGGAGATCCTGTCTATAAAAATGAGATGGAGAGAAATTAAGGAAGAATCTGACATTGACCTACAGTCTATGCATAAACGCACACATACATGCATGTACACCCTCACTAACACACACCCATGCTTGCACACACACACTAATAACTAAAATATGGATACACACAGAATTTCTCTTATTCTTCCCTATATGCCTCCTTTAATATAAACACCAGCTATTATTTTGATTGCTTTTTTGTTGCTTTAAGTGATTTTCTTTGTTTTCTACTCATCAAATGATCATCATCTTTATACCCTATCTTCTTTCATCTTTTTCTTCAGATTTTGCTCAGATGTAGTACTTTATAAAGCTTAAATCAATAGAGCTTGCATTCTGGTCTATTGCTCATTTCTTATATTTTTGCAAAGGTAGATCAATAGATAAATGCTTCCAATTTATTAACTTGAACAATCAGTTTCTGATCCAGCATATTTCTTTTGGTTATCTTAGAAAGCTGCATTTTGTTTTCAAGTTTAGTGATTTTCTAAAGATGGTTTCCAGAGAGTAGCATTCCTGGAATTCGCTCAAATTCAAAACAGTTTGTATTCATTATACTAGAATGGCATTAGTTAAAGGGGATTAAGTAAACAAAAACCAACAAACAAGCAAACTATAGTTGACACACTTTTTTAGACCTGCTGCAGATTTTCTACACTGATGTTGAATGACTGCACTTCACCACTAGAACTGACAGAATTTTAAGGATAGTATCAATAGTTCTTCTTAAACATAAATTAAAATTACTTTGAAATTCCATCTTACACCTGTCAGAATGGCCAACATCAGAAGTGATAGCTCAGTGACTGGCCAGGAAGTAGAGCAAAAGGAACACTCCTTTGTTTTAAAATCACTGTGGGGATTAATTTGGTGGTTCCTCAAAAACGATGGAATTGATCTACCTCTAGACACAACTTCTATACCGCTATTTGGGCATATATCCAAAGGACGTTCAATCTTACCACAAGGACACTTGCTCGAATATGTTCATTGTGGATTCATTCATAATAGCCAGAAACAGGAAACAACCTATATGTCCCAGAAAGACAAACATGATTGGTGTCTAGTCCAATTGTCACCAGAGAGGCTGCCCGCTGGTGGTTGATGGGAACACATGTAGAAACCCATAACCAAATATTACTCAGAGAGAAAGCCCAAACTGAAGATTCCACTGGGTCCCTTCCCTTGGGGCTCTGGGAACACCCTGTGGAAAAGTGGGAGGAAGAATTGGCAGTGATCTATTGAGGACTCAAAGAGAACAAGGCTCACAGAAATCAACTAAGCAGGTCTCATAAGCGCTCACAGAGACTGAAGTGGCAAACACAGTTTGTATGGGGTGCACTAGCTCCTCTGCATGTAAGTTATTTTGTGTAGCTTGGTGTTTTTGTGGGACTCCTAACAGTGGGAGTAGGGGTGTCTCTGACTCTGTTGTCTACTCTTGGGACTCTTTCCCTACTACCGTCTTGCATGGCCAGCCTTGATATAAGGGTTTGTGCCTAGTCTTACTATATCTTGTAACGCAGTTGATATCCCCAGAAAGACTGCTCTTTTCTGAAGGTAAACGGAGAAGGAGTGAATATGGGGGATAGTAGAGGTAAGGGGGATAGGAACAAGGAGGAGTGGAGGGGGGACTGTGCTTGGGATGTATTCAAAACAAAATGAAACACAAACAAAAAGACAATGAAAATCCTAAAAGAAATTAGTTTTCCTTAGAAGTTGGAGTTTATCATTCTAGAGAAATGTCTCCGGTAATCATTGCTCCTGTCCAATGAAAATGGAATTATTTTTTATTTTGCAGAAAGCATTCTTAATATATTTTAAAACATTTCTTCTTTTCATTACCAGTTTTTATTCTTCGGGGCATGATGTGTCGATTATTCTCCAGGGACTTGTTATGTTGATTGACTTGATATTGTCACCTCATCCTTTTTCTAAGTTTTTAAAAATTTCTGTCCCCACCTTTATTCTTTGCCTCGATGTCTATTTTATGCTGTATTTCTTCTATGTTCCGTTCTAACTTGCGACTGCTCCTTTTCTCCTCACTTGTCTTCTGAACTCTGCCAGCCATGTGTCACAAGTTACTATTTTCTCATCATCTCTCTCTTATGCCTGTGGTTTTCACTCTTAGAGGCAATTCCTTTGCTGCGCCTTTATAGAAATTCATGTCAGAATATTAAAACAATTTTTCAACTTCTCCACAGCAACATTTCCTTTTCAAGTTAAAATGTTCAATCACTGGTTCATTTCAGCTCCTCTCAAGGACTTTCTTGTTTTTATATTGATACTGTGCCTATTTTTAGCTAATCAAATTAATGAAGTCAACATATTTTTAATCAAAGTGAGAAGCTGAAAGAATGTCCCAGGATTCCAAAGACTTTTCTTTTTTTGTTGCTACCAAAGGATCAAATGCTATTTGCTATCCATGCTTTTATCTAATCACATTTCTCCTGACCTCCTCCAGAGGTTTACAAGCCATGTTCATCCCTCAGAGACCCAGGGGAGGAAGGGATGCTAGCTCCTCAATGCAGTGTCAGCAGGTAGCCTCAGCTGACTCCTGTGATGCCCATGCTTTCTCCTTTCCTGTGTCTTTTGTATTCAAGGACCAATTCTTGCTTTGAATGCACTGTACCAAGGAAAATAAATTTCCCATTTCAAAATGAAATTCTCACTTTTCTGAAGTACAGGTTTGTTGGTAAAATCTTAGAGAAGATGTCTTTGGGACCATTCTCAGTCCTCCCCCCCACCCCCCAAACTGCAAAACCAGTGACATCGACATTCAATCTTGGCAGTTTTAAGAGCTCATCTATGTATTTGGGGAATGGCGGGTTGTCTATCATCTGATTTGTTGAAAATAGGAATATCAGAGCTTTCTCTTTTGCCCTCTCATCGTGGCTTTGGAATATTCTTTAGTGGGGCAGAGAGAAAGCTGCAGATTCCAGCATCATCTTCACATCACTTTTAGTTCATGTAGCCAGTGGTACCAAGCATACAGTATAGTTCATGTGTAGTTTCTAAAATGTTCTTTAAGCTTAGAGACATTATTCTATGAACTACCACGAGGGAAAACAAACACCCATTTAAAATAGTTAATGCTGACTAAATTTTCACTTGCCTACAAACTATGTTCTCATATTGTGTCAATTTTAATTTTTAATTTTGTTTTGTTTGTTTGTGGGCCCTCTTTCCTCTTTTCTCTTCAAAGCTCATTTATGTGGAATATTCCTTTACACTGTTGGAAGATATTACTGTGATTGGTTTAATAAAAAACTAAACAGCCAAGAGCTAAGCAGGAATTTGGGGGCAGAGAAAATGCTGAGAAGGGAGGAGTCCCAAGGAGACACCAGTACTCAAAGGAAACAGCATGGGCGGTACAAGGTAAAGGTAATAAAGCCATGGGATAAAAAGTAAATTGATCTAAATATGTTCACTTAAGTTATGAGAGCTAGTTAGAAACAAGTCTAAGCTATTGGCCTAGTTTTCATCATTAATAATAAGTCTCCGTTCTGTCATTTGTGAGTTGGCGGCCCAAAGAAAAGTCTATCTACATCTCATATGTAAATCCACTGGAGCAGAGTCTCATAATCTTTCTGCATCTAATTCTATGCATCTTAATGACTATAATTAAATTATAAAATATTCATTTTTTATGCCTAAAACACACCATAATTGCAATTATCGTATAATTTCTTTTATTGATCAATTATTTTGTGGAATCATTGAGCAATAAGCTTTACAAGGGCAGAGTTACCACTTTCCTACACTATAGTAACCCTTAACATAATACAGATTGTTCCTTTAGTGTCTGTTCTATAAATATAGTGTTGACTTTACTGCACTAAATACTTCTACCATGTGTCCATTAGTAGATTATGGATTAGCCTTGAGACCTTCAGTTTTAGAAAATTTCGAATGAATTTGTTTTCAACTAATGAAAGTACCAAGCTATTCAAAGAAATTTTATTTTATTAATAAATTTATTTTGGTTTCTCTTATTGTAATTCATAATATAATTATACAGTAATGGAGATACAAATGAGAAAAAAAAAAGAGAGAGAACACTAGGGTTGAAAAGAAAGTTTTTATTCCTCCAAAATAAAAATAAAAAGAAAATCTAAGTCCACAGGCAAGAAAACTAAATGCTGTTCCATCTTTTATCTCTTTTTTTCTTCTTGTCTCCAGTGGGTCATGTGGCTATGGAAGAAAGCTGAAGTGAAACTGTGTGTTTTCTTGGGCTCTTTTTGCTTAGAGTTAAGGAATTTTAACTTCCACTCTTTTCCATTTCATAACCATAAAAATCAGACCACACAAGATGAACCAAATATGAGGAGACAACACTAAAACTTCTCAAAGACAAATTATCATTTATTTATTTATTAAAGATTTCTGCCTCCTCCCCGCCACCGCTTCCCATTTCCCTTCCCCTTCCCCAATCAAGTCCCCCTCCCTCATCAGCCCAAAGAGCAATCAGGGTTCCCTGCCCTGTGGGAAGTCCAAGAACCACCCACCTCCATCCAGGTCTAGTTAGGTGAGCATCCAAACTGCCTAGGCTCCCACAAAGCCAGTACGTGCAGTAGGATCAAAACACATTGCCATTGTTCTTGAGTTCTCAGTAGTCCTCGTCCGCTATGTTCAGCGAGTCCGGTTTTATCCCATGCTTTTTCAGACCCAGGCCAGCTGGCCTTGGTGAGTTCCCGATAGAACATCCCCATTGTCTCAGTGTGTGGGTGCACCCCTCTCGGTCCTGAGTTCCTTGCTCGTGCTCTCTCTCCTTCTGCTCCTGATTTGGACCTTGGGATTTCAGTCCGGTGCTCCAATGTGGGTCTCTGTCTCTGTCTCCTTTCATCGCCTGATGAAGGTAAATATCTAGGAGGATGAAAGGCAAATTATCTTATTAAGACAGGAATGGGGTGTGATAAAGATATCCCATTATGAATGATACAGGGAGAAACAGTACCTATGGGACACAACAGGATCATGATGCTCATGAATACATAGTAGCCGAGGTTGCTTCAGAAAATCTTTCAGCTCTGTAGCATCCCCAGCCAAGGAAATTCTGTCTGTCTGAGGAGCTGACAGTCAATAGTTGCAGAAGGAGAAGACAGTAGGTTTTTCTTTAAGAGTGTATCCCTTCGGAGGTCAACCATACTCTAGTGGATGGTCTCAAATGCATGAGGACAAATCTGTCTCAGTGGGTTATTATATTAGTTACGTTTTTATTTCTGTGACAAAAATTCCATAACCCTGGCAACTTACAAAGAAAGTGTTTAATTGGTATAGTGGCTTCAGAGGCTGACAGTTCACGAAGCCATGATGGCCAGAACATCTGAGAACCCACATCTCAAACTACAAGCAAAGGACTGAGAACACACTAGGGGTGACAGAAGTTTGCAAACTGCAAGATCACCCCCAGTGACAGGACTCAACTAACAAGGCATGAAAAACGTCGACTAATCCTTAATCATTCCTTAACAGTTCCAACAACTGGGGACCAGTTATTCAAATATGTGAGCCTCTGGAGTCTGCAATCATTATAACTACTATAGTTAAGAAAAATAAAGTCAGAGCATATAAAATTGAGGTGGGGAGGGGTGGATTATGCTAAGGGTGAGGGGTATGAGAAGGGGATAATATCAAAATATATTGTATGTGTTTGTGAAATCCTCAATTATACTAAAACTATATATAAACATTATGTTAAAACAGAGGACAATGCTAACCATATATGAGGAAATCTGTATTTTAGCTAATTCTAATAACCACCCCTTGACTAAACAGTTACTACCACGTGCAAAGTTTACCATTCACCTCTCAGAAAGACAAGAGTGCTGAGTGGGGTATTAGGCTTCGTCAGCCTTTTTCTTTCCATGTTCTTCAAGTTATTAACAGTAGGTGGGCTTATCTGCTGCATGACTGCATATGCCCTTTGAAGCTGGCAAGGTTTATAGTCTGGTGGCTCTTACCGAAGAGATGCCTCTTTTATTCTTACCATTAATTCGATGTGGAACCAAATCTTTTCATTAGTATACACGCTCAACAGGAGAGAGTTTAACAAGTCAGGGACACTATCAAATATTTACTTATCACTAAACTTTTGTGTTTACTTTTGTCCATGTCAAAAGGTACAGGAAGAGATAGAAGGTTTTCGGTAATATTTAGGCCTGGCTTGTTGCATTAAAAATGTTTTCATGCTGCATTTACAACTGAGAGTGCACTTATTTTAATATGAGTACATTTGTTATGTAAGACGTAATTATGTAAAATAAAATGTCTAAATTATGCTAGAGACTAAGTTCCTTTGGCAGATGAAAGACTACTACACTTAAAAAAGCAGCACATACATTCCCATGTGCATAAACAGCACATATATACACATGCGCGTGCACACACACATGCGTGTACATATGCACATGCACGCACACACGCACATACACACATCAGAACCTCTTTCTTCTAGTCCTCTGTTACGGAGTACAGAGGCACTTCCTGTGTTATTTGAGGAGAGTTTTACTAGACTCCTCTTTCTACCTGTATCTTTCCATACCTCATCCACTTGCTCCTTACCTGCTCCCTATCCTCAATTAGTAAAGATTAGGAAAACCAAGGTTCATAGGAATTGGTCGATAATACTCTCGATTGTCTTTGTATTTATTAAACGTGTGACTTCATTTTCTGAGACTTGGAATGTACGAGGAGGCACTACATACAGTTTCTGTATGTGTTTGAATCATTGGAGTTTAAGAACAAATATTCAGGATTGATTTGTAGGCTAATAAAGTAAACAAACCTGTCCCAGGAAAATGGAAGGAGGGGTAATGATGAAGCCTAAGCCCTTCATTGCTATCTATCTTTTGTCTGTCTATCTATCTATCTATCTATCTATCTATCTATCTATCTATCTATCTATCTATCTATCATCTATCTATCTATATCTATCTACCTATTTATTTTTTAATGTTGGCTAAAGAGGAAAACCTAGACTGACTGCAGCCCTCTCTTCACATTTTACGACCTCCTCAAATCACTAAGATAATCAGGTTCAAAAATTGTTGTTGTCTTTTTTCACCGGTCTTTAGCTGTTCAACCCCAGATGAGAATAAACACCTCCATCCATGACCAGACAGCAGATTCAAGGGACTGGAGAAGGTTGCCATACTGAGCTCCCTGTTGTCGCCTTCTGGCTGGACAGTCGGTGCCAAATAGCGCCCTGGGAAACAAACAGCAATAGAGAACTCGACAGATGCGCTTGATGCATGTGCAGAATCATAGCCTGACCGAAAAGGAGGGTGGAGGAAGGCGACAGGCTGAGAGTCTGCAGCTGGGAGCTACAGCAATGGAACCAGCGGCTGTGGGTGCGCGCACAGGTGCCACAGGCCCGGCGCCCAGAGCTCTGTCTCTGCAGCCTCCCTGCTCAGCACAAGAGGCAGCTTGCTGAAACTGCAGCCGCGGCAGAGCGTGGGTATTTTCAGCCACAGACACCGGAGGAAGAGCCAAAGGAAAGGGCGCGAAGGGGAAAGCATGGAGTGGCAGGGGATTAGGGCAAGACCCACAGCCTCATCTCGGAACTCCTCGGGTGAGAACCTGTACTCGGCTGCTACGCTCCTCCCTTCCCTTCCCAACTCACGGTGATCATCTCCGTCTCCCCACCGCATCCCTGCCCCCCTCCCCTCCCGGCTTTCTTTGCTCTCCCTCCTTGCCGCGTGCCTGCTCCCCTCCCCCTCGCCTGGCTGCTCTGGGCAGCAGCAGCTTCAGCAGCCCCGGAGATGGGCAGAGAGCGCGCGGGGCGCTGCAGCTCTGGAGCAGCCGCTCTCCCCGCCCCCGGTGCCCTGCGCCCCCGCTGCCGCTCTCGCCGCCTGGCTGTCCCCCGACTCCAGCTCTGCTTCTAGGACAGCGCCGCCACCGCCGCAAGCCCTCGTCCTGCCCGCGCTGCGCTACCCTCACGCGCCCTGGATGGCGCTTTCCGTTGTCTGGATGGAATCGGTGAGTACCAAAGAGTCCGGGGTGTTAGGCACAGGGCTGAGCTCCCACAGAACATCCGTAGACGCCAGAGGCACCCCAACCACCTGCTGGGTGTTCTCCTGGCACAGGGTGTCCGGCAGGTCTCCGGGGACATTTGGTTTCAACTCCACCAGCCTGGAACCTGAACCCTTTCTTTTCCAGAGATAAAAGATAAATGCTTGTAGATCTTAGTCCCTTGTCACCCTTTGGCCTTCTGGCTGCTACCCTCACTCCTGATGCAGATAGCCCCTGCCTGGCTACACTTCAAGCAGGGTCGTTGCTGCCCTCGTTGTCCCCACATCTTTCTGAATTTCCTCTTTTGCCGCGCGCTGTAGCGCGGACCCAGCTTTCTCCACGAAGTCCTCCCCTGACCCGCCTCCCCTCATAGCCTGACCACAGAGCCCCGGGTCCCGCTGTCCCGCTCCTTCTCAGAGTGATAGTGAATTCTGACCTCATTCTCTCCATATGATGCCGCCTCCCAGCTTTTCCGACACTCACCTCAAAACTGACAGTGACACCGGGTGATCCTGCCTTCTGTGTATTGTGTCTCTGCACCTGGTCTGCTTTGGGGATGATCAAGCATGAAAGGAAAGGGACAAAAAACAGCAAACCTTGTGGGACTAAACTTTTTGTCATTGTTTCAAAGTGCATAACTATTTACCTTGCTTAGACTCCTTGTCTGCAGTCTTGTTGGCTGAGCATGGGGAAAGGAACCTTCTTTTACCTGTTTTTCCGGATTCCGTTGGTCTTCCTTTCAGGTCTAGAGCAGAACACCTACGTAGCCCAGTTGTGAATCTCCATCAGCCAAGCCACCCAAAACTCATCAACTCTTGAGGTTAAGCAGATTTTTCTTGAGAGAGGACAGGGTGGCGGCAGAGTTGCCCTTCGGAATCTTTTTTTTTTTTTTTTTTTTTGAGATTTCAATGATTCGAAGCCCTTATTTTTGTGTTTAGTGCCTGAGAGGGAACCGTTGTACAGGTGACCCCGACATCATGCTCTTCAGGTAGGGTGTCATGTCTTGTCTTCCCCAGGATTTCTGTAGGAGCTTCCCTGAGTACAGCAACCTTTTCTGCTGAAAACAGGTTTGGCGTTTGTTCGTATATGGCATGAGTGAAAACAGGCATTGTGTTCAGTGAAGGAATCTGACTGAAGGGGTAAGGAAAGAGGGAGATAGTTTGAACACTACATTTTGTATCAAGATTCCTGTGTACTTATGTCGTAAAATGAGGCCAAACATGACTTAAAATTTACACTCAAACAACTTGTAAAATATTAATTTGGAGATGACATTTTATTCTGCACAACTCCTGAATAGGGTTAATGTTTGAAAAGTACAGTTACGAGTATTCGGAAAAAAAAATGTAAGAAACTTTCGAAAGATACCTGTTTAAGCATGGGCTATGTGAATATAAGTTTCTTGGGATTTCTGTAAGCAATTTCAGGGGAGTAAGACTTGACCTTTGCAGTTGATGGAGAGGATGTGCTCTGTCCTCTTCTTGAAGAGGCAATCCTCACTTTACAAAAATAGAAAAGGGAAAGCCAAGCAATTGGATGAGGGGTTTATTTAGTGAGGATTGCCTTAAAAAGTCCACCCTTTGTATTTTCAGGCATTTTGCTTCATTGTGTTTTCTTTGTAGCCCCTTGTCTTATGTAGTCTGGGCAGGAACCCAGTGTCCAGCTGTGGTTTTTAGGAAATGTGTTCAGCTGCGTCAAAACTCACAGGGGCCATGAGTACTAACTTTACGCTTGGTTTTCTAAGTATGGGAATTTGCTTATCTAAAAGTAGCGTTGGACTAAGAAGAATACTAAAAACCATGTATGTAAGCTTGTGATTGCTTCAGGTGTTCCTGTACGGTGTGATGGGTGGACAATAAAGGAGAGGGAAGCTAAATCAAAGGATCTTTTATCCTTCGCTCTGGATATACTCTTGTGTAGTGATGGGGTAATTTGTATGTACAGTAGAACAAAAAAATAGTCTTCACTAAAAAGAGCCATCACAATTGACCAAAGTACAGCAGGAAGTAATGCTGCCTGCTCTGTTTTTGTGATCAGCACAAGTTCTAATCAATGTGTTCTAACATAATTCTAAACTGTGTCACAATATTAAAATTGTCGCAGAATTATCTATGAGCATGGAAATTAATTTGTCATAAAGTATGGCAGAAATTTTAAGCGTTTGTATAAAGAACTTCAAGACTTGCCTTGATTTAATGTTCCTGTAGTTAGTAAAACTATGCAGAACAATTAAATATAACAGATGAGGAGACAGGTACGCCGATGATGCCTGGTACATTGTGGAATATGTAATGTTCTTAATTAGGTGCTACCAAGAGGACAGGTCTAAAATAAATATTTGCCTTAGAAATACATATTAACAATTGTGCAAGTGACGTAGATATTTCATCAACATTAGTCGAATGCTTCATGCAAATTATTTTATTGAGAGTGCAAGGTAAAGAGAGAGAAAAGCTGAGGGAAAAGAAGAATGGAGCAAAAGCATAAAAGCTGAATAGTGACTTGAACCCATTCCTTAAAGGAAGAGAACTGCGTACAGTTCCTATTATGGTGGGAACAGTTTTTTTTCCAACTTGATTTTTTTAGAAGCCTTCCTAATTTCAGGAATGAAAATGCATTTTTTAATGAAGTAGTTATTTAAATTCTTTCACAATATTTGAGAGTCAAAGGCAAATTCACATAAACTATACAATTAAACTAAATTCTAGACAAATTTAAAACCAAAATTTGGGACAGTGAATATATAAACTAATGCCTAATTTACAATGTCTTGTGCTGGCTTATTTATGTGTTAGTGGATGCTTCTTTCATATATATATATATGTGTGTGTGTACATATACATATATACACTTTAATTAACAGTAGTCTATATATTATAACATCCAAATTTTATGAGATCACAAACCTACCAATAGCAGGAATAGCAAGTCATTAAATAAGCATTCAAAATGTTTTTTGTTTTTTGTTTTTTTTGCTTTTTTCGAGACAGGGTTTTTCTGTGGCTTTGGAGCCTGTCCTGGAACTAGCTTTAGCCTCAGTCTATACAGTAATATATTTAACAACAAGCCTTTCCAGAGAACAAAATACTGATCATTTCAACCAAAGTTTCACAGTTTTTAAGATGTGTGATTATGATTCCTTCGTAAATAAGCATTTTCTCTGATCTCTTGGCATGCGCCTGTAATTCTAATATTTGGGATGCTGAGGCAGGAAGGTCATATGTTCAAGGTCAACCTGGGCTACAGAAGGAGTGGCTCTCTCCGAACAACTAAACAAAAACACACATCAGCAAAGACTGAGATTCTGTGGTGTGACTTGAGTCTGCTTGAAATATACTTTGATTTGTTTAGTTGAAATGATTGATAGAATTTCGATGATGATTAGGGATTTGAGGGGTGTTCCATTTCCGTTATTTTAGTTATGATTTACCTAAGGCTCCTGAGTACTAGATTAAGAATTAGAATCCAAGTTTCTTCTACCAGTGTGGTGTCTATCTTTCTATGGCATTAAAACTGTCCCTCTTATTGGTAATACAGGATGATTCAGTTTCAGTGTTAAAGAAAATATGAAGTTAAACACAACAAAAGGTCCTTACTGCTTCAGAGCCCATCTCAGTGCTTAATGTTTCATCTCCACAGCTGAAGGCAACTGCATTTCCTGACACTCTTTAGTCACTTTATTCGTATACCTAGAAAACATTTAAAATTATAACATAACTAGGCTACCTAAAACATTTCCTATTGTATCTTTCATTTTTTTTCATTATCAAGTATGCACTCATACAGTGTAGGTTTCTCTTATAATAATAGTGTACCACAAGTATTTCCCATCTAATTCTTATAAGCAGTTGATTGGCAGATATTCCCAAAGGAGATGCTAGCTTCTTCAAGCGAGGAGCACAACTGGACTCGTAGTTTCACCCGTGTGTTTACTTAACCTTTACTTCACCACAAAGCGAGTTTACACATCTCTGTGCTTATTTTTCATTGTGATGTTTGCCTCCCATAGACTAAGAGGCTTGGGTAGTCAGTGAAGAAAAACGTGTTTCACGAAGCTCAAAATCACATCTGAAAATCCTGGCACCTGTAAATTTCTCTTCGCCGACAGGAGGCAGTAGAGAAAGGGTATATCGATGAGGAGCTGCCATTATTACTGGCTAAATAATAAATTGTCAGATACATCCCTGGACGTGATAGATCACCAGCGTCATCTTCCCAAAGAAAGAGGATGACTGTGTAGATGACTCTGTCTTATCACGTGGAGCACTATTGCATTATCTGAATGTGGCTGGGTTGGAGATGGTTAGGAGAAGCATGGTGTCTTGCTCAACAGTTTTCTTTTCTTCTTCTTCTTCTTCTTCTTCTTCTTCTTCTTCTTCTTCTTCTTCTTCTTCTTCTTCTTCTTCTTCTTCTTCTTCTTCTTCTTCTTCTTCTTCTTCTTCTTCTTCTGAGTTCCTTGTTAAAGGAACTTGCCTTTGAGTTCTTTAAGATGCAGATTTGTCTAATAGGAGAATTGCATTTCTAAGGTTTCCATGACCTAATTTCTTTTCAGTTCAATTCACCCTTCATTAACTGAGATCTTACTATACTGTGAGATCTGAGGTGATGAATACAAACAGATGAAAGAACATGACGTAGGCGCTGACTTCAATCATATTGCAGTTTAGCGGGAGAGGAAGCTTATAAATGATAAAGGATTGTGAAGCTGAGGAAGCTTATAAATGATAAAGGATTGTGAAGGTAAGGCAGTCCTATCTTCCTGAACAGACGACCCAAGAAAAATCATTAAAAAACACAACTTAAGCAAATCTTCATTGAATTTAATTGAGGGAGGAGAGAAGTCATTGCTAAGGCTTTATATGAAAATACTGTATTTCTTAAAAGTTTATGATTTTGTTGCTACCTCTATTTAAATATAATGTCCTGTCAACAAAATTCTGACAGTACAGACATTTATCAGAAATATATCTGCATATTTATGATTCTTACAAATAAGCACATTACATGATTAGGTTATAAGGTAAGTTTTCAAGGGAAATGTAGCTAATGTGTATACTTTCATTAGAGATTAGAATTGCCCACTTTGTCTTTTAGTAAGCATTCACAAGAAAGTGAGTAATTGTGGGTGTGGGACAAGAGCTATAACTAATTCTTGCATTGAGTCTTCAATACTTACAAGTCTACAAATGACTTTAATAAAATTGATTTAAACTTAAGCAATCAAAATCTCTGTCTTATTTGATAAGGATAATTTGTTGAATAGTAACAACTGAATGTTAGAAAAATGATAAAACTTAGTTGGAATGCTAAAATATTTTCTTGAGAAATAATTTGGAGAGATTTATAATGTAGAACATGGACTGTAAGATTTTTTTCTTAGTAATGATGATTTATAATATTGTAGTTTCTATATAGTAATAGTTTGTAATAGCTTCTTAGGTACTTGAATAATTTTGCATGAAAAGTATATCTTATGCACATGAAGAATTTATTTCTTTAGAATTTATTTCTTTACATTTGCTCTTGGTTTTCCAAGAGGAATAAGAATGAAACTGTTTTTTAAAATTATATATACATCTTTATGTATATACACATATAAATACATATACATACACTCACATATGTATGTGTGTGCTTGTGTCTAGGAACAAATTTAAGAAATCCTCACAGCAAGCTGTAATAATGAGGGGAAAGTATATTGGTGACCTTGTTTTATGAATGTTATTTGATCTTTCACCCTTAGGAGTCTTTAGTAGAGAAAAGATGGTCTTGATAGAGACTAAGATCCATTCTAGAAGTGTAATCTGTGCCGTGTATTCAATTGTATGAACAGCTGGGACTAAGGGACCAACAGCTGGATTCAGTGAGAGTTAATCCACTCTGAGCTAATAAAGTTGATTAACTCTCTCACTTCTCTGGAAAGCTGCTACACTAAGATATTGCCTCACTTGCTGCCAATGGCCCCTTAAAATCTATAATCGCATCTGTGGTCTTTCTTTCTCCTATAATATTTAAGCAGTTTCGATTGGACCATATGGGAAGACAAAAAAAAAAACAGAAATCATGTAAGACTTATGTCTTGTTAGCACATATGACATGTGTGTTTGCCCAGTTTTGATCATCTTCCAGTAAAGAGAATAAAGAGTAAGCATATAAAATGTTATTTTCTTCCTGTAGAACATTGCTAAACAGATTCACAAAACCTTATCACCAGATGTCGTTTCCTTGTCTTTCCTGCTATGATCCTGGTATAAGCTCATGACCTGAATCTCAAGTCTTTTATTTTCTACAGATACGTGTAAAGAAGTGATCTGAGCATCTATATCCAACATACCCAACCCCTCCCAGCAATGTGATTCCTAAACATATTTACACATGTGTACATTCACGTAAAAGAAGATTAATTTAATGCTTAATTTATGGGTGTTTTGTATTTCCTAGAAAATACTAAGTTCTGACTAATAACAGTGGCTAAAAGAGGGGTTATCATGTCTACATAGTGCTAGTGATCCCAAGAATATAGATTTCTTTCATCACTCTGACTTTTCATTGAGTCACCTTACTCTGAACTGTAACTCATATGAACAAAGACAAGAGCCTAAATACTCATACATGTGTACATGTGTCGCACATCCATGATTTCCACATGTTTTTTTATTTAGGAAAATATCTATAAAAAGAATAAAGTCACTGTTATTGGAAAACGTCCCTAATCCCCTCCCCCCCACACACACACAGGCACACACATGCACACAGAGAAAGAAAGAGAGAAAACATAATGAAATAAACAAAACGACTTCTGAGAACCTTATTGTCACTTACAAAAAGCTCCATGGTTGCTATGATAAAGTGAGCTTAGGGGGGAGTTAAGCATAAAGCAATGTATCACTTGCCATCTTATCTTAGTAGATATACTTCATAGTAATGCATTTCATGGTCCTTTTCTCAGGAAACAATGAAGGTTCTTATAATGGACACGGTAAAGTCTCCTTCACACTGGATGTATGTGTTCATTTTTTTTCTAATACTGTCAGAAAGTTTCAGAACCCTAAGCCTACAAAGGACCTATCTTCATGCTACTATTTATAGGGCTGCACAAGTGAAAATACTCCTTCTATTGAGGAGCGCGGGTTTCTGTTAATAAGAAAACTAGAAACAATTGGGATGACTTTCTGACATCTGCATTTTCCTTATTTTCTATTCATTACACTGAAATAACTTCCTCAATTTATTATCAATAATAGGTAAAAGATACATTTATTGTTTACTGTGTGTTGGTCATAGACTCCTGTAGACTTCGTTCAATCCCATGAAAAAACTAGCAAGGACCTCAACCATCCTCATGCAGAAAGAATGCAAGTAGATTACAAATAAAGCTCACTAAAACATTTGGTGTTTATATGTTCTCATGTCTTTAAATTTTATTTATAAGTTATACTTAGAAATTAGACTAAAGTTTTCCAAATAATGAAAAGCAAAACATTATGCTCCTTGAAAATATGAGAAATGAAATAATGCCTTGGGGTTCATAATGACCATTTTTTCTTAGTAATAGTGATTTACATACATAACTGTTTTTTTGTGATACATAATTAAATCTTAGAGTTTTATTTTACTTTATATACTTAAGATACTGAGATAAGAGTTACAAGGTAAATGAGTGATTGGATTTTAGCCAGGATTGATTTAAGTTTTCTGAAATGCCAAGCTAGAAATTCCACAGTGACAAACCTCTCCTTGTCTCAGAGGAGACTGAAGATGAGGATACGTTTTTGTCTCTTTTTGCTGTGATCATAGTTTCTTTCTCAATTTCTAACTCACGATGTTTTGCTCTTATGTGGAGATATCTGCTGCTCACACGAGCCTGACTTTATCACTAAGGCACCAACTCGAGAATATGAAGAAGCTCTTCTCTTCCTCTCGTGTACCATCTTTCAATTTGTTCTGTTTTGAATCGGTCATTCACACTCTACAAACCAGAAAACATAACAAAAAATCCAACCTCTAAAGGACACTGAAGTTTCTTTTGTGAAGGAAGAGTTAAGATAATGATGGTCTCTGGCTCTTGTTCTCTCTTGCTGGCTGCTATGGGTTGATGATGTATTCACTTCAATTCACATTGTTAATTTATTTTTTCAGTTTATCTTATTATGGAAAGTTAAAAATTGCAAGTTATTTTCTTTTTATTGGAATCATTTTTCATAATGCTCATAGTTAATATACCCTTGGTAATTGTATTGTTTCTATATTGTCTCACTACTTTGCTGACAAGATTATCAAGGAACTACCTAAACACGATACAATGAATAGTATTTAGGAAAATACAAAAGTTAAAGTGAATCAGAAGACAATATGTTTCTTTTGGAACCATGAATGGTGAGGCACTGAGTACATTGATAGAGGACATTGGTAAAAATTCTTGTGAAAATATGATCAACTGAACATAGCTGGCAGTGTGAGATTATGATAGAGAGAAGAGGTGGTAAAACCTTTTAAATCATGATACAGACAAAACTTTACAGCTCCACAGAAACACAGTATATAGACAAAAGAGTATGAATCTGTAACTGCACACAAATGGACACAAAGCATCACAGAATTGCTGGTTGGGAGAGTTCTGTCAAATTTTGTAGGATCTTTAAGACTCCTACTCCTTTTAACTAAAACATTTGGGTACTAAAAATGCACAATTAGATAATATTTAGAAGTTTTTAAACTTTTGGACAACATATTAGTCAACATATAGTCAAAATATATTTAGAATCATATTTATGTAAAAAATAGGTAATCCTTTAAAAAAGCAATTTTCTCTTTTAATTATTATTAATCTGGTGTGGTACAATGCTTTTCACATTTATTAAAAATCATTATCCAAAGGAAGGCCTCTCTTGATAAAATACTCTGGAAAGACTGAGAACAGTACTAGCTGTAGGAAGAACTAACATAGACCCTTTTTTGAACTCAGTAACACACGGAGTTCATTGGGACAACAAATACATGCCCAGATTGTTGTATAAAGGTCCTTCCCTGAAGAAATAGGTCATCAGTTCATGCTATTTGAGTAAAAGCTCAGAGTAAGATCAGATCACAGTAGAGGTAATGATAAAATCAGTATGATATATATCCTCTAGCAACACATTAGGTTAAGTTTTGACAAATAATTAAAATTCAAATATGACATATATAGACATAAAATGAAACCCCTGACATTCCCCAGTGAGTGGCTGCTTGAAGTGACACACCCTGGTATTAATTGCACCTCTACTGAGTATTTGCTTGTGATAAATGTTAAGGCAGGCTGAGAATCAAAAGGAAATGTCCATCAGACATTAGGTGCACAGTAGGTCTATCTACTAATACAGTTTCTACATGAAATTTTCTGGCCCATCTCCCAACCTCCATTTTAAGTTCAAAGCAATGTAATAAGTTCTTTGGTACATAAAAGGCCAACTAATGGTTAGAATAACTCACTGCCTCAAATAAATGACCTTAGAGTGTAATATTTGTAAGTTAAGTCCAGGCATAAATAATTACTATAAATCTCAGTTTACCCTGCACTATAAATTTAATAAAAGATACAAAACATAGAGAAATTTTGCAGTTTGTGTACAGGTTCTGCGTTGTTCTCATGTCTTCTGACACTGATCTAAGGAACCACACTTGACCGTTATGTTTTGGGTCACTTTGCGATTTCAAGAACACCCTTGTGCTTAACATGAAGAGTTTACGAAAACAAGTATTATGGTAATGTACAGGACAAACATTTCTCAGACATTTTCCCCAGAGCAGTCCTACTTGATTTCTTATGTGTCATTTTGAATGAATGATTTGCTTCTTTTAAGTATAGAGAAATCAATGGCTTCCACTTTTTACAAGTCTTTCTAGCCACACTCTTGTTTGGCTGCATTTTAAAAATCCTATTTCATCAGTAGAGAATGTTCACCCTCGTAGTACGTCCAAATCTTTAGTGAAGTAAAAGAGCACTAGATGGAAGGGCAGTAGGAAGGAGGAAGTACACGCAACTCAATGTGTTTGTGCTGTGTAGTAAAGGTCCGGGTGAATTCTGAGTATATTATTTAAGTTGTACTCCTTTAAGAAATTTAAATGAAGGAATTATATACATATATACATATAAAGAATTATTATCTATATAAAGAATATATATTTGCATATGAAAATTTTGATGATAAATACAAGTAAAGAAATGCAAAAATTTTCTAATTATAAAAATAGGCAACAAAACTTACCCATTCTTTCTATATTCAAAATCCCTATTATTAGCCAACTAATAATACTGAAAACTGGGTGTCAATTAACTACAGTTTCTGTGTTCATGTGTGATTATAATGTTCAAGTCCCAATTTCAGGCAGGTTCTGGCTGTTGCAGGCTGTGCAAACAGAGATATAAGAGCATCCCATTGAGATAATATATTTTTTTTTTTATGAACTGCCCAAGAAGGAACAAACAGCAGACATTATTAGGCAACTGTAGAAAAACCTCTGGTCAAATTTACATGTTGTTCAACTCAGTATGACAGTATTTTACTCCCAGAAAAAAAGTTTCTGTGTTGCCTGTAAGGAAAAGAACCAAAGCTATTAATAACAATCATGTGTGCTTTCCTGCCTTCTACAATGGGAGATAAATTTTCATATAATGAATTAGTTGTTATGGAGAAAAAAAAGTAAGGAAATTTAAAAACAAATTTCTCTGTAGTTTAAAGTAAGAAAATAAGAAAAATATCTGAACTTCACTTTTTCAGTCGTATCAGCAGCACTGCTAAGCTTTTTTCTAAGATATTCAGTATGTTATGTTCAGTTCCCTGAAGAAAGTTAATTATACTAGTTTTAAGTTTATGTGTATTTATGTCTAATGATGTGTTAAAACTATGGTCACAAATTAAACCTCTAAATAGTGAGTTTCTATTAATTATAATTATTGGCCTGATGGGATGGCTAACTCTGAAGCAGGTTGTCATTATTTACAGGTAGAGTATAAGCATGTAAAAGATTGACTTCTCAGTCAGTTAAAGGAACAATGTTTACAAATATACTAGCTACAATTACTTACATAGTATGGAAATTATCCAAATCCCATTCAAGTTCTATTTCCTTTCTTCTTCAAGTTATTTTCTTGAAGTGTACAAAAGTTATTGCCATAGATGAGGAATATAAATAAAACATACCAAAAAGTATATTTTCCTAACAAATAAATTTCAGCAATATACTTGCTCAACTTGGCCTGACATGCCACAGTATAAGCACTCATAAATATAGTCAAATACAGGTAAACATATTTCTGCATATGTATAAAGATCAAAAATAAAGATTGAAAATCTATCCAATGTATAAAAAGACATACATATACAATTACATTCAAAAGTGCAAGATGACACACACATATATAATTAGATATAGACCTTCACATTTGTAAATTTATTGAGAAATACAAAAAACACATGTATGTACATATAACCACACAAATTACGCATATATTTAATATATTTGATGATACACACACATAGCTATCTACTTATAATATGTCTAAAAAATCTTCTAAATCTTCTATAGACAATAGCATAAAGGCTTCAATTAGGAATAAAAACTAAAGAGACTGAAAATAAAATTATACAGACCTAAACAAAAAAGGATTATTCTATCAATGGCACTTTTCTGATAAGCTTTCATCTTCCTCCTTAGTTATCATGAAATCACCCCATCTTTGGTTTCTTCATTAATATATTGGCCACTATATATGGAATATATACTACTACTCAGCAGTAAAAAACAAGGACTTCTTGAAGTTTGCAGGCAAATGGATGGAAATAGAAAACACTATCCTGAGTGAGGTAAGCCAGACCCAAAAAGAGGAACATGGGATGTACTCACTCATATTTGGTTTCTAGTCATAAACAAAGGCCATTGAGCCTATCTTAGAGAAGCTAAATAAGAAGGAGAACCCAAAGAAAAACATATAGGCATCCTCCTGATATTAACCTTCATCAGGCGATGAAAGGAGACAGAGACAGAGACCCACATTGGAGCACCAGACTGAAACCTCAAGGTCCAAATCAGGAGAAGATGGAGAGAGAGCACGAGCAAGGAACTAAGGTCTGCGAGGGGTGCACCCACACACTGAGACAATGGGGATGTCCTATCGGGAACTCACCAAGGCCAGCTGACCTGGGTCTGAAAAAGCCTGGGATAAAACCGGTCTTGGGAAAAAACAGAGAGACAATGAGGACTACTGAAAACTCAAGAACAAGGGCAATGGGTTTTTGATCCTACTGCACGTATAGGCTTTGTGGGAGCCTAGGCAGTTTGGATACTCACCTTACTAGACCTCGATGGAGGTGGGTGGTCCTTGGACTTCCCACAGGACAGGGAACCCTGATGGCTCTTTGGGCTGAAGAGGGAGAGGGACTTGATTGGGGGAGGGGGAGGGAAATGGGAGGCAGCGGTGGGGAAGAGACAGAAATCTTTAATAAATAAAAAAATATATATATTGGCCACTTCAGGAGAAGGCACCAGGCAGAGGAATGTTCTTACCAAATGGGGAAGGGACATCATCATCAAATGTGCGAGGGGCAGCGCATTGTGAGTAGATCATCGCAACAGTCAGGGAATGATCATTTGATTAGTCACATTCAGCACTAATACCCACTTAGTCCCTGCTGTACATCGGAAATGATATTCAACCATGATAACAAACTTGCACAGCAAAATGGCACAAAAAATAAATAATAAATCAACATGTAAATGGGCTGTAAAATATAATTTATGTAAAAAAGTGGTTGGCATTCTAACATTATTTCCCTGAATTACTGCCTCATTCAACAAACAGCTATTAATCTGTATGTGAGCTTTCAGTGTAAGATAAATGATCTTCATTATTAAACGAATCAATTGACATGAATCAACTTGAGTTACTATTACTATGGGACAGTTTAGTTCTGTGACTGGGAACCATCCAATATTAATTTATTTATTCTAGAAATAAACATCTATTTCTACTTTTAAAACTGACCAATCTTGAAGGTAGTCAAGATACCCTTCAGAGGGGAATAGGTAAACGTGGACAATGGACTATTAATGAGTAATAAAAAATACAGTAACCAAGATGCAGCAGAATCACAACTGCATACTGCTAAGTGAAATAACCTAGTCTTAAAGGATTATGTACCATAAAAGTCCAAGAGTTTTATTTAGGCATGTTTGTGTGCTTTTTCACTAGTGCTTCATTTTTCTATTATTTTGTATGCAGGTCTATCAGTTGGAGATAGCTTTGAGGTCTGTATCTACCTCCCAGCTTAGCATGGGACCCAACATGGTGCAGAACTGTGAAGGCCCTGTGCTATTAGTCTCCATGAGTTCACATGCATATCAGTTCTTCTGTATTTAGAAAGCCATGATTTCATGCTGTTCTCCATACTGGCTGGGTTTTACAGTCTTTCTTTTTCCTCCTCCTTAGTCTTCCTTGAACCTTGAGAGTAGGGACTTTATGGACCTATGCCATTAAACCTGAATGTTCTGTGGTCTCTTCACATTGTCTAGCTTTGGGTCTCTGTACTGATTTCCATTTACTGCAAGAGTGAACTTCTCCGATAATAGCTAAACAAGATATCGATCTATGAGTATAGAAAAAACTTCACTAAGAGCCATTTTGTTGCTATGTTACTTAAGCAGAACAATTGTATTTGGTTTATTCCAAGGTCCATGGTCTATCTAGTCTCGGGTTATTGGCCACCAGAGCATAATCAGGGAAATGTTCCATCTCATTAGTTGCCCTTAAATTCAATCAGATATTGGTTGGTTACTCCCAAAAGTTTTACGCCACTATTGCGCTAGCACATCATACATACAAGTCACGAACGTTGATCTGAGGGTTTGTGTTTACCTTTCCCCTTTGCTAGTGTGCAGAGGACCTTCTAGTGCCTTGACCACTATTCAGTAGGAGTATGTAGGCACCAGCTTGACTTCTCCATGTTTAACAAGTTTTGTAGGTGTCATTAGCAATAGGGCCTTAATATCAGTTTGTAGACAGCAAATAGTAGCCTTGAGTTAGCCTGGGTTGTTTGGGTGTTCTGTTAGGGACCATTTGGCCAATTACTTGATCAGATTCCCAGGACTGTAAGAGAGATGTCCAGCTCAGACTCCATCTTCCTCATTAGTTTGCAAGCCATTTAGATCACCTTCATATATGTATATTTTATTGGAAGTTTCTACTGTGTCAGATTTCCATACAATCCCATAAATGGTACTCAATTTTAGCTGTCCCTTCCTGTATTCCCTTCTTCACCTCCTCTTTCCTTCCCTTCCTCGTTTGATCATTCTGTTTGAGCCCTCACAAATCAAACCAGAATTATCTATTCTATTTCCTTTTCTTTCTTAGGGTGATCCATTTCTTCCTCCTCCTCCAGTCCCTTACTCTATACCTAATCTCTGTGGTTATATGCATATAGCCTGTTGGTTAAAGACTTAACAACCAATATCCACATATGAGCAAATGCATGCCATATTTGTCTTTTTGGACTGGAATACCTTGCTCAGGATGATTTTTTCTAGTTCCATCCATTTACCTACAAATTTTATTTTTTAACAGCTAGATAATACTCCATTGTATAAATGTATCAAATTTTCTTTATTCATTCATCTGTTGATGGGCATAGAGTCTGTTTCCAATTTCTGTCTACTAGAGCACTAATGAACAGGGCTGAGTAAATGTCTCTGTAGAAGAATGCAGACTTCCTTGGAGCTATCCCGAGAATAGTATGTTGTGGGACAACCTTTTTATTCACTACGAAGATATGTCTTTGTCAAAGTGCCTTCTGATGGGTTTAATAAAGAACTGAATGATCAGCTTCTAGGCAGAAGGAGGTTAAACAGGGCTTCCAGGAAGAGATAGAAGGAGAGGAGATGAGTCTATGTGGGGGAGGGACACCAGAAGGAATGGAGAGGAAACAGGAGGTTCAAGATGGAAGAGATGAAAGAAAAATAAAAAACATGAGGCAAAATATAGATTAATAAGAATGGCTTAATTTAAGCTATAAGAGCTAATGGGACAAGCCTAAGCTATAGGCTGAACTTTTGTAATCAGTAATAAGGCTCCATGTCATTTTTTGTGAGCTGGTGGCCCAAAGAAAAATCTGTTCACAATGGTCTAGCTGGATATCGAAGTAGGATTGTTTCCATCCTCCTGAGTAGCCATCACACTGGTGTCCACAGCAGCTGTGCAAGTTCATATGGCTTTTATAACAGATGCAGAGCAAGTTTGCAAAATTCTTAAGTGGAGAAAAAGAAGTCAACCGTGATTTTTCTTTCTTTGCTCAATTTCTGAGCTTGTAAGCAAGATCTGTTCTGGAAAAAATACTTATTACTAAAAAAAGCAGAAAGTATGCTAAACATTGACCAGTAACTAAGAGATATCATGACCTAGATAACAGAAAAATAAAACAGAATAAGAAAACCAATAAACTTATATAAGAGAACACTGGCCGATGACCATTTCTTATAAAGCAAAAGCTACAGAGGGATTACTAACTACTAACTTATGTGACTCACAGGGCTTCTAAGCATAAGAAATAGTTACTGGGAACTAAGCTATCTACCCATTTTTCTTCAATAAATTCTGCTGCTTCCAGAAGAGCACAATATTCTACATTTTATATCTCACATACACACAAATGGGGTTCGGAGTGAAAGGTAAGGAGAATGAAAAGGAGGGAAAGAAGAAAAGAGAGACTATCCTTTGAGCTTTTGGAGCATTACTGAGATAGTATTATTGTGTCCTGCAAACTTTAGGAACACTGAAATTCATACCTTCTTCTATTGTACTTCTTTTGTTGGGTCAGTAAAAGTCACCAGGCATTTCTGCCTGAAAATTCACTTTTTTCCTCTGGATAGAGATACACTTTTGAATCATTTAGCTTCTTATATTTCAAAAGACAATTTTAGAAAAAAAAAAAAGAAATATAAGTACTCATAGTTTTATAGAATAATGTGCTATGTATTCAGAAGTTCAAAAATTACTTTAATTTTAGGCAGATCTTATAGATAATTTCAGTCTAACATCTGTGAATGAGTACTTAAAATTCTTAACTTCTTTCTTTCTTTTGCATGTGAGTTTTGAGCCAGAGCACTTAGGCTTCAGAACAAAGATTCTAAAAACTTAGTAGCTAAATGTGGAAACCTAAATTAACCATTAGGATATCCTCTTAAAATAATATTTACCTTAATTATGAAATGTTCTAGTCAGATTCCCATACTGCAATAATAATAGATTATAAAGACCAACTATATCCTGATACTTGTTACACTAATTAAAACCCATCTAGAACAGAGTTAATTTGATATGCTGGTATTATCATGAATGGCAAAACAGTTATTGTGCTGTACGATTAAATAAGTGCTTCACATGACAGCTGTCGTTATGCCAAAGTAATTTTGGATTTTCTTTTATTTTCCTTTCCATTTCATCAATATCACCATTAATGATGAATCTTCTGCTAATGTGATTCATAATTAATCATGATTATGATTAGATCAAGCATAGCATATTATAAAGAAAGATTGTTTTCTTTTAGACAATTATTTTTTTCAGTGCTAGGCTCATCATTTTGTTATGAAACCAGAAGCCCACCTTCATCATCTTTGCTGTGGTATATTTGCTCCTTGGGACCTACCTTGGGAAGCAGACAAAAGAAAAACATCTTTAAACATCACCTAATATTCTATTCATTCACACAAAATATGCTTAAACCAAAACTTATGGCTAGCCATACTTGATCTCTTCATTAATTACCTCAAGATGTTATTAGAATGCAAATGCTGATTCATTAATCTTGTGAGATTTCTGACAAGCTCCCTGTTCACTGATGTTCTAGGAACTATGCTTTAATTAGCACACATCTGCTAAACATACCATAAAAACCATTCTTAAGCAGGGCTCTGGATCGCCAAAGCATTTAACCAGTGGTTTTATGATTCTGTGAGTCACAGGATATCCATATGTATGTGGATTTGAATGTATATTTTGGGAGTGTAGATTTGAATTATTAGCTTATTTGAGAAGCTTATCACTTAAGTTATATGATTTTTGTTCAAGTCACTCCATTTTTGGAATAGTGACCTGAAGACCAAGGAAATTGAGGTATCTGTAAGACTGACAGTTACAAAGCTTGGACGTGTCTTCACTTTTTGGGAACCCCAGGAGAAAATTTTGTAGTACTAGTAAACATTCTTTCAGGCTTTGATTTCAAAGAGGGAAATAGAAATTGCAGTAAATAAGTGATAATAGAAAACAAATAAGGGAACTTAAACACATTTAGGCAATCGTGTCCTATAAGGATGTAAGTGTATTTGATATATGTTGCATGAGAAACCGATTAAGTGTCATAAATGTGTAATTCCATGAATAAATAATGTCCTTGACAGTGAGGAATGTGCAAAAATCAAGAACCGTGACTATGAAGGTAGAGGCAACAGAGTCCAAGGCTAAAGGTAACTCTGAGATCTAGAAGTATATATTAGTGGGAGAGCTCAAAACAGACTTCAGTCCCAAGTGCTGAAGGAAGATGAGGACGAATAAGTGAATAGAGAGGAAAAAAAGCTCACAATTTTACAAACTAACATGACATTTACTCAGAAGTACTTTAAGATTTATCTTAGTTTTATCCATATCTGACAGAAAAATTAAGTTTAAAATCTGTGGACTAATGTTGGGGGAGGCTGCTCATTTATTTCCTGGCTGATCAGGCCTGAACTAACCGCACAGAAACTATATTCATTAAATCACTGCTTGGCCAATTAGCTCTAACTTCTTATGGACTAGCTCTTACAATTTTGGTTGCTTCCTGGCCACCTGGCAGCTCAGTTTCTAAATAATCACACAGAAACTATATTATTTAAAACATTGTTTGACTGTGACTTATCAGGTAAAGTTCCAGCATCTGTCTCTGGCGGGGCTACATGGTTTCTCCCTGACTCCACCTTCTTTCTCCCAGAATTCAGTTTTGTTTTCTCCATCTAGTTCTTTTCTGCCCTGCCACAAGCTCAAAGCAATCCTTTTATTAATCAATGGTAATTACAACATCCAGTGGGGAATCACACATCACACTAATACTTCTTTTCAAATTTCATATCAGTGCTTTGTGCCAGAACATTTATGCTTCAGAAGAGAGATTATATCTAAAAACTCAAGTTATCTTATTTTATCAGAATAAAAAACTGTAAACTCAAGTACTCATATTCAGGTAAAAATTTCACTGATTCTTAAAAGATTTAAGACGGTGAAAATTCTTTGTATCAACACTCCAAAAATGTACTTAAAACATGATTTTTGTAAAGAAAACATTAAAACAACAACATTCTTTGAAATTAACTTTATAAATATTTTAGTTGTATAATTTACAGGATTAGGGATGATATTTTTATCAATATACATAGCGTAAAACTACCATGCTCTTGTTTTCCTCCTTCCACCTCCTGTCTCCCTTCCTTTCCCCATTCTACTTCATTGTCTTTTTAAAAAAAAATCTAGATTATGCATATGAGTGAACACATGTGATGTCTGTCTTCCTAATTATAGTTTATTTTATTTAACATTAACATTTCAGATACACTTTTTTTAGGAGCAAATAAAAAAAATTGACCTTGTTTAAGGCTTAATAACAATCTAATCCTTGGTATACACATACTAGTGTAATTTGAAGACAAGCCTCGTGGAACCTCCAGAATTATGCATCTCTTTCTCTTCTGTATCTTATGGAAGAGTGTGTAGGGTCTTAAAAGAATTCCTCCTGTCGTAGAGGAGGTGGATGTTATAGTATTTGTTATGTCAGACTCATACATGTAAAAAATATCAAGCTGTGCTATAATTCCAAATACTGTTAGAACTTTCCAGGCTATGGACTTCATTAAAGATAACACAGCAACCCGAGACAGACATCTAATCATGGATCCTCAGCTGCTTCCTAGAACAGAGAAAAACATTTTTAAATAGTACCAAAGGTCAGAAGGCTGCAGAAGATCTGTAAAATATTACTAGGTACCTCATTTAAAAGAGGCACAAATTTGAGATTTTAGGTTTTATAGTTATAGTTTTCCATTTAATTTCCAGTTTAATTTTCCATTTGAATACGAAGACCAAAGGTTTTCAGAAAGGAAATGCTGGCTGAAAAGTCACAAATTTTCATTGCTGACTACCCTTGTCATATCTAGGTCACATGAATTCAAGTGATGTTGGGATCTACACTATGAGCGATATCAGAAATTGCTCTATCATGATTAAAGGGCATTTAAAAGAATTCAGAAATGATTTGACATTGTTAAAGTAAGTGTCTACTTTAATGGAAGCAGGGGAGAAAATTCTAGTACGTTTCCACCTGCTGCCTGTGACCTATTTAAAATTCAATTCTGATGGGGTCCTATCAATCTCACCACTCACCAATACTGGTGAAATGATGTGAGGATAGCATTTGAACAACTAGCCTAAACATTAGTTACCTTCAAAGGTTGTTTTGTTAAAATCTGTATGAAATGCGTCTTTACCTCCTCTTTCTTTTCTTCCTTTTCCTCTGCTTTCTCCTCCTCTGCTTGTGTTTTCTTTCTTCAGATAATGGGTGTTTTTTTTTTGTTGTTGTTGTTCTGAACAGCTGACTCAGAACTCAGGTGTTTCGTATTCTAGGAAACTCTCCAAATCACCATGTTAGTCAGTATTCACTGCTATTTTTTTAAATAATTTATTTATTAAAGATTTCTGCCTCCTCCCAGCCACTGCCTCCCATTCCCCTCCCCCTCCCCCAGTTAAGTCCCCCTCCTTCGTCAGCCCAAAGAGCAATCAGGGTTCCCTGCCCTGTGGGAAGTCCAAGGACCACCCACCTCCATCCAGGTCTAGTAAGGTGAGCATCCAAACTGCCTAGGCTCCCACAAAGCCAAAACGTGCAGTAGGATCAAAAACCCATTGCCATTGTTCTTGAGTTCTCAATAGTCCTCATTGTCTGCTATGTTCAGCGAGTCCGGTTTTATCCCATGCTTTTTCAGACCCAGGTCAGCTGGCCTTGGTGAGTTCCCGATAGAACATTCCCATTGTCTCAGTGTGTGGGTGCACTCCTTGAGGTCCTCAGCTCCTTGCTCATGCTCTCTCTCCATCTGCTCCTGATTTGGACCTTGAGCTTTCTGTCCGGTGCTCCAATGTGGGTCTCTGTCTCTGTCTCCTTTCATTGCCTGATGAAGGTTAATATTCAGGAGGATGCCTATATGTTTTTCTTTGGGTTCACCTTCTTATTTAGCATCTCTAAGATCATTAATTATAGGCTCAATGTCCTTTATTTATGGCTAGAAACCAAATATGAGTGAGTACATCCATGTTCCTCTTTTTAGGTCTGTCTTACCTCACTCAGGATAGTGTTTTCTACAACAAAAGTATATGCTCAACTATGTTCATAGCAGCATTGTTTGTAATAGCCAGAACCTTTAAACAACCCAGATGCCCTTCAATGGAAGAATGGATGAAGAAAGTATGGAATATATACATATTAGAGTACTACTCAGCAGTAAAAAACAATGACTTTGTGAATTTTGCATGCAAATGGATGGAAATAGAAAATATTCACTGCTATTTTACAATATACCGACTGCCTCATCATTTCTTGTATTGTTCCCAAATTAGGTCAATGTGCCTGGCTTTCTGCCTACACTGAATAGTCTCTAAGTCATGTCTTTAGTGGTGGAATCACTAAAATCACATAGTATGTGTCCATGAAATATTTCTTTATTTATTATTCAGTTATATGTGCCATTAGTAAAGAAGAAATACCTATGCTGGTTATGAGAATTGCAGACACAAGGACTGGGAGAAACTTCTTAGGTCTTTTTCACTGACAGACATGTCTGTGCTTACTAGCTACTCCCTATCACCTGCCTAGCAATTTAAGAATTCCCACCTATCCCTGTATAACTGAACTATCATCACTCTGTCCTAATTTTATATCACACATTTTCCCCATTTTCATCAATTCCATTTAAGCCTAACAAGATTCTTCCTACATCAAGACTTAAGTAGGTGGTGTCTCTCTTTCCTGTGATCTTTTTTTACTTTTCCAATTTTAAACTCAAGTATTTCTTTTACTTCATAATGCCTTCTTTAACTGCTTTGTAAAAAGAAGCCACATTGCTTTTCCAACCTTTTTACTGTACTATTTTGTTCTGTTATGACAAGAAAATTCTATTTGAAAATTTATTGTAATTTCCCTGGACTGTTTGAGGCCAGCAGCATGGCTCAGCAAGCAAAGGTAACTTGCCTCTAAGGCCAGTCTTCTAGAATATTTGTCTGGGGTGGGGAGAAGGCATAGGGACAGCTTCTCAATGCCTCTAATAAGCTACCCTGATGTTTTGCTGTTGTTTGAGTCTACAGGTAGGTGGGTCTGGGTCCTTTTGTGGAGTCAGTACTAGAATCTGTCTACCCCTAAAGTTACCTCCATCCATAGCTGACTTCTCATTTGTATCCCTTTCATTTTCTGTCTTGTCTTATTGCTGTACAGCTTCAAGCACTTGATTAAATAGAAGAGGGGAAAATGGAAGCATTGTCTTATTCCTGATCTTAGTGGAAATGCTACTTATTATGGTTGACTATAGGTTATATTTATAGTTAATATACATACACATGCATTTATATTATATAGATAATATATATGAATACACACATTTCATTTAGAGTCACTTCAGGTATTTTAATACGAAGGGATACTGGATTTTGTTAGAGTCCTTGTCTCTATCTATTGAGATGATCATGAGATTTCTGTCCTTAAGTATATTTATGTAAAGGTGATGTTACTTGACCTGTAGATACTGAACCTTCCTTAAGTCTTTGAATTGAAGTCAATTTGATTATTGTGAATAATTTTTTGATGTCTTGAGTTTATTATCCGAGATTGGCAAAGAGTTTAAACATCTGTGTTTAACAGGAAGACTGATCTGTAATTTCTTGTGGTGTTGTCTAATTTTTGTATTGATAATAGTGACTTTGGAAGCGTTATTCTCATTTGTATTTTGTGGAATAACTTGAAAAGTGTTGGTGTTGGTTCTTTGAAGGTAGAATATACTTCTGTATAGAATTCATGCTGAGCAGGCTGTTTGTACAATGGGAAACATTTTTAACTGCTTTATTTGGTTGCTTATTATACACTTGTTCACACTACTGAGCTCATCTTTGTTCATTTTGACAGGTCACATACAGCTAGGAATTCATCTATTTCCTCCAAATTTTCCAATTTAATTAAGTACAGATATTAAGAAATTTTAAAGTTTCTTTAGTATCAGTTGAAATATATTTTCTTTTTTATTTAACTTTATTAGTTTATATTTTCTCTCTTCTTAATTTGACTAAACATTTTCTAATCTCTATAAAGGAAACTATGGCTCTTTTAATGTTTTTCTTTATTGTATTTCAATTTAATTAGTTTTTATTCTGATCTTATTTATCTCTCTCTACTTACTGCTTTGAGTTAGGTCATTTCTTGTTTTTCATGGGTGTAAGGTACACCACTAAGTGAAAAACTTGATTTCTCTCTTTTTACATCATGGGCACACAGGACAATAAATGTCTCTCTTAGAATTGCCTTTGTATCTCAAAGCTTCTGTTTTCCTTTTTACATTATTCTAGTAATAGTTTATCTCTTCTTGACCTATGCAAATAACTATTTATCATTTATTTGCATTTTTAAAGTCTGTATGAATTGGACTGTTCTCTGCCAAATACATCTGCCTATGACATCACTTAACTCCAGTGCTTTTCTCATTATGTTTTATTGGTAACTTTTGTGCTGAGAAGAGGGACATTGAAGTTAGTTATGTTTTCTGTGTTGGGTTGTGTCTGTCTTTGTATCTAGTAGTATTCGTTTTATAAAAACGGGCATGACCATGTTGGGTATTTATGTTTAGAAACATAATGTCCTCTTCATGAATTGCCCTTTATGTTTGTGCATACATGTGTGTAGAACGGCGATGTCCTCTTGATGGAATATTTTCTTACTCAGTAGGATGTTATCTTTTCTCTTCTGGTCAGTTTTGATTTGAAGTCAATTTTGTTAGACATTAGAAGAACAAAAATGGTTTTGTTTCCTAATCCCATTTTCTTAAAACACTTTTATATGTTGCTTCACCCTCTGGTAAAATGTATATTTGAATGTAGGGTATACTTGTTGGAGAAAGAAAATTGAAAACTTAGTTTTCTGATATAGTTTACTATTCTGTGTCTTTTGATTTTGGATCTCAGACCTTTAACATTTAAAGTTATCATTGAAATGTGTTAATTATTCCCTTCATTTTGTAGTGTTTGTTGTTTTCTTAGTCCTGATTTAATTAACAGCCGTCTTAACATTTTTATTTACCCCCATGTAACTTCTTCAATATTTTACTGTATTTGCTGTCTGAATCATTCTTTCAAGTACCCTGTGTAGAAGTGGTCTGGTGCCCATAAATTCTTCTGACTTTCATTTATCATGAATACCTTTTGCTTCTCCTTCAATTATGACTGAGAGTTTTTCCAGATATATTCTTCTGATTTAGCAACTGTAGTCTTTCAGAAGTTGAAATGCATCCTTCTAAATGCCTTACTTCTGGATTTTAGGGTTTCTGTGGGAAAATCAGCATTAATTGGATGTCACAGTTTTTAAAATAAATGCTCTATTTTGCAGCATTAAATATTGGGTTATCACTCTGTATATTTAATATTTTAACTATAATATGGTCTTTCTAATTTCTATGTGTAAATAGTATATCCATTATACCAGGTCATCTCTTTTTGTCTAGATTTTTTATGTTTTGTTCCTGTGACATAATCTAATATATCTAATATACCTTTGGCATAGAATTTTTAAATGTGGGTAATCCTAATTTTGTTTTTATCAGGTTATCTTGAAGAGCTTACATACTTCATTTACACTTTCAAAGGTTTTGTCACCATCTTTGAATGATCCCGTGATCTACTGCACTGGTCAGGCTTTCTGATGTTGTTTTATTTTGCCTCTTGCATTTTCATTTCCAGGATTACTTCACTTTGGTTTTTATTCAGTGTTTCTATTGTTCCATACAATTATTTCCGTGTTCTAAATTGACTTTTTAATTTCATTGAGATTTTTGCTTATGTAACTCTATAATAGTTTCTGGAGTTTCTTTTCTTTTCGAATTCTTAAGCTATATCTATGTCTTTTTTTAGTTCATATTTTTTAAAGTTATTTTTCTCAAATGTCATATATACCATTGAGATTGATGGATATGAAACTAGTGGATTTTGGAAGACACACACTTATTTGATTTTTTTTTTTAAAAAATGTTACTCCTGTTTTTGCACAGGGACTTGAGAAATTGAGGAAATAAAATTGTAAATGTAAAATAAAATTTAAAAAAATAAGTAAAATGAAAAAAAGAAACTTACAAAAAAGAAAGGCAAAGAAGAAAGAAAAAAATCAAAATTTTAACCGCAGCCCTGCTACAGAAAATTTAAAAAGGAGAAAATATTTATTTTTATTTAAAAAACAAAATTACAGAAACTTTTAATTTTTTAGCAAATCATTTTCAAGTTAGTGCACAGCAGTGCTGAAAGAATTTTACATATATTCATGACCAAAATATGAAACCTGAGTTACATTTATTTTCTTTTGTGTTTGAATACCATAGCCATCTCTACCAGTCCATTGTTCTGCGTGGGGTTTTTCTTTGTCCCTGTTTGTTTGCTTATTTTATTATTAAAAATGGGCTTCACTATTTAACCCGCACTATCCTAAAGCTCAGGATTTCCCTGCCTTATTCTCTTGAATGTTAGGATTATAGACACGTGCCACAATGCCAGACTGTCAGTCTCTCTTATATAAACATTTTAAAAACCAGCAAATTTCACCTTGGTTAGCATGAATATTATAAAGTTGAGTTCAGTGTTGTTATTTATTTTTTCCTTATGAATGACTTAATTTTGATAGGCTAGATCCAAATCAAATGTTAGCAATTATGATGCGCCAACCTAAGAGTTTTTAGTGTATAAGTGTATTAAACAGTTGAGGCTAATCCATTTGGTTGCGTCTTCTGTGTGTGTGCACATTAATAGATTACTATTATCATGCCCATTTCAAATATAATAAAACTAAAGATTAGGGCAGATAATTATTAAGGGTTAAATTATTAAACTGCTTTTGTAAAAAACAATTAGTTAAGATAGTTTCTAGGGTAGCTGAAAACCTTTCCTCTTAGATCAGAAACAAGACAGAGATTCTTCTCTTCTAATCTCTACTCAACTGATTCATTACAAACTTTCTGGCCTATGTGGAAACCTAACCTTTGCTAACATTCCAGTTAGGCTGGGCTGATCTCCTTACAAATACTATAAGTTAGGCAGTCCCAAAGGCAGGCGGATCTCTGTGAGTTCGAGACCAGCCTGGTCTACAGAGCTAGTTCCAGGACAGGCTCCAAAGCCACAGAGAAACCCTGTCTCAAAAAAAAAAAAAAAAAAAAAAAAAAAAAAAGATACTGTACTTTTCCCTCCCACCATCCCCTCCCCTATTGTGGTGGCTCACCTGGCTACAGCCGATGTAGCATCATAATTCTGCCTGCTTTGCAGACATTTTTCTGAATTATTCACAACAGAGTAACTTCTCCTTTTCTTTTTCCCACCTGTTTTATAAATACACTTTGCTTAGGGCTCCAGTTTTCTCTCACAGTCAGGATTCCAAACACGGTCACTGAAGCCTCTCTCCTGGCCTAGTTGCTGCTTGTCACAATGTATCTGAGATCCATGGTGGCTTAAGTAGCATGATTGTTTTTTCTTCTTTCCTTAATTTGCCTCTTAGAGGCAGCAGGTGGGATTTAAAGCTTCACTGCCCTGGGAGAGAAGCCACAACAATAGTTACATTTGGTTGTGTACATAATAAAGAGACTGTGCAGGAGAACACAGGAACCAATAGCTTTAAAATTTGTTTAGCATTTTCACTTCTCCTTCATCTTAAAATGATGCTTATGCTGTATATAAATAAGCTGTATATAAATGTATATAAATATGCTGTATATAAATAAGAGATGCCTGAATTCCTACTGAAGGTTAGATTATCTGTAATATGCTACCAAATTTAAAAAAAATTCCATGAAAAGGTACAATATTATTTAATCTATTGTTGTGTGTGTGCGTGTGTGTGTGTGTGTGTGTGTTTTACCAGATGTGATGCTTTCATAGACTCATGTATTTGAATGTCTGGTCATCAGGGAGTGGTCTTGTTGGAAGAAGTGTGTTTCTGGGCAAAGGCTTTGTTTGAGGTTTCAGATCCATAAGCCAAGCCTGTGTCACTCTTCCTTTTTGCTACCTGAGGTATGTAGAAGTCTCAGTCGCTCTCCAGGACCATGTTTTCCTGCACTCTACTATGCTTCCTGCCATGATAATGGTCTAAATCTGAACTGTAAACCAGCTCCATTGGAATGTTTTCCTTCGTAAGAGTAGCCCTGATCATAGTGTTTCTTCACAGCAATGGAAACCCTAAGTAAGGCAGAAGTTGGTACCAAAAAATTGGGGTACAGTTGTTATTGGTCTGATTGTGCTTTTATTGAGGAGAATGTGGACTTTGGGGTGTTTGGATTAGAAAACCAGTTGAATGTTTAAAGCTAAAGCAGGACTTTAAGCACACACAATAAACAGAACTAATTTCCCAAGTGCTATTACACCAGTAGAGGATATATTTTCTTACATTGTTTGATTTATGCTTGAATAGAATCTCTCAACTAACAAATAACTAATTGTTGAAGTTCCTGGAAAATTCCACCGTAGTTCTTCTGAATGATTTAAACCCAACTAAAAATCACATTCTTTAGAACCATGATTTCAGAGTATTCTTAAAATTTAATTTATAAATGCATTTAATTGCTACAATATGTGTCACATGAATCTGAAATCATCCCTCATTCTGCTACTTTTGAAAGCCTGGCTATTTACAAAAGGCAAGCTTAGTATCTTAGTGTAAGTGCATGTACTGTATATCTATTTAAACTTTAATATTGCTATGTACACTCATAGGTTGAAACAGTCACATGATTATATTAAAACGCATGATATCCTCTGTTACCAATGTCTTTCGATGAAACACATCACAGTACCATGTACAGATGTTCAATATAAATTTGGTTGCCATGGAGGAAGTAAACTGCATCAGCATCATCACCAAGGGAAGATATATATATCTGTATTATAGGATCAGCCAAGGTGGTTGTTTCCATACTATAGTCAAAGAGAAAAACTGGAAGGAAAAATTGTCAAGGAATATTATGCTCAAAGAAAGTGATTGATAGACATGTCAGCAGGGTGATGATGTCTTCAGTACTGGGGTCTTACAACCAGATTAGAGTGTAACCAACAGCCTTAGAAATAGCCTATAATGTTGGAAGGGAAGAGTCTATGGGACCCCTTTGGACAAAAACTCAACAAGATGTATCCATTCCTGGCACTGTAGTATTACTTGGTAACACAAAATGTCAAATTGGAGCATTGTTTCCCCAATTTTGTGGTGACTCCATTTAAGTTCCTTTCATGGTTATAGCTTAGTCTATATTTTTTCAAAAGACTTGCATACCTGGTCAAAGGCCAGGAAGGCTCCAAAAAAACTGTTCGAAAACCAAAAAAGAATAAAATAAAATCAAAAGACTTTTAGTATTGATTGTCCCTCATCATATTCCTTACTTTATCCTGCCCTCCCAACTCCTTCCCAATTTAATCCTCCAATTTTAGTTTTCTTAAATTTTTTCATATCCCTATATTTTACTTCCCCTTCCTTGGAAGATTCTCTTCTCCTTCCTATTCCCTTACTATGTACCAAACCTTTGTGATTATTCAGATTGAAGCACAGATATTAAAAGCTTAAAAGCTTTTTGTGTTTTGGCAGTTTTAGTAGAGTTCTCTGGGTGTATACAGACTAAGGTACACATATCAAATGTTAACAGCTCACATCTACGTATAAGTGAAAATATACAATACTTGTCTTTCGGGTTTCTTGCAGATTTCCTTGGATTTATTCCCAATAACATATAGATAAATCTTGTGGTAGATCTCTCTTTTAGTTTTTGAAAGATCTCCACCCTGGCTAGCAATGAAGTCACCCACCTCAGCCCACCCCTTACTACTTGCACCTCTTCAGCTATACCTCCCTCTATTCACAGGATGTGAACCATTCTGGCTCTCTCTCACACATAAACTCACCATGCATTTGCTCAACATAATAGTGTCTGGCTACCCTTTGCTGAAGGGCATAGGGAACGTCAATGTTTTCTCCCAGGAACCTCCCCCAGGCCTTGGCTTAATTCTTTATTTTATATCCTGGCTGCAGTTTCCCACTCTCTTCTCCTCCCAGGTCTCCCCTGAGCCCGTTTTCTTCCCACCACCCAATCCACTCCTCCTCCATTTCTGTTTAGGAACGGGCAGATCTCCCATAGATATCAACAAAAACATAGCATATCAAGTTGTTATAAGACTAAGTACATCCTCATGTATGAAGACGAGGCAAGGTAATCCGGTAAGAGGAGTGTAGGGTCCCAAAATCCAGTAAAAGAGTCAGAAACAGTCCCTGCTTTCACTAGGAGTCCCACAAAAGGACCACACTACATAATTGTAATATTTGCAGAGTGCCTGGGTCAGTCCAAGGTGTGTTTCCTGGAGACCACTCAAAGATGAATCGTCTTTTCTTATCTAATCGTCAGTCTGTGCCTTATATTGGGGTACTGATACCATTAGTATTAGAAGTTAATTTGAGCAGTGTTTATTGTTTTCTGTTATTTTGTTGTTGTGTTGTGGAGTTTTGGAACCCTTTCTTTTATTAATTGTTCTGGGATTATTATTTCTTATGTTCTCTTGCATATGTTAGTCTTCTCTTCAGATTGAAGTTTTCTTTGTAGTACCTTCTGTAGAGCTCATTGGTGGACAAAACTTTCTTTTTTTTTTTGTCATGAAATATTTTTTCTTTCTCTAGTGATTGTGATTGAGAGTTTTTCTAGCTATAGTAGTCTGGGATGCATCCTTAGTCTCTCAAAACTTGTAGAAAATCTTTCCCAGCCCTTTTGGCTTTCAGTTTCCGCTGTAAAGTCTGATGCTGTTGCAATGGATCTATCATAATGTGTGACATTGTCTTTTGCCCTTGCAACTTCTAATATTCTTTCTTTGTTCTATATTTTTAGTGATTATGTGGTGTGGGCAGTCTCCACACCCAGTATTGTCTATTTTGTATTTAGTATGCTTTAATAAGCATGCTGGTTAGGTTTATGCCAATTGGACACATGCTAGAGTTATCTGAGAAGAAGGAATCTTATTTTAAAAAATGCCTTAATGGTTTTGGATCTTCACACCTAGATGTCTTAGGAGGAGGATGCATTTTGTGGTACCACATTGGCTAAGTGGAAAGACTTGGGTTCTAAGAACACATATCTGTTACAAAAATGGCACTAAAATCGGAATCAATTGAATGTCTGTCCTAGTAATTCAGTGCAAGTCTTTGTAGGTTGAGAATGGAGTTTTGATATGTACGACACTTTGTAAAAAGTGGCAAAGTAAAATGCTACTCAATAGAGGAGCAAGTGGTAATTCTGCTTCTGCAGATAAAAGTTAGCGGAACGATGACAGATCGTGAATGCTTACTGTCCTGGGGACTTACAGCTCCAGTAATACATAAAGTCTCATCCGAGGAAAGATCTGTGCATTCCTGAAAAACTGAAGATTAAAAGAGAGACGGGCATTGGAGTCCTTGACTCACAGTCACTCACTCAGCAAGCGTTTCCACAGTCCTGTTGTGAGGCAGTCATGAGACACAACCAGGAAGGAGTTACCATGCATTGTTGGAGACGATTCAGTGTATGGTTTTCCAGTGTAGATGTAGATGAGGCACAGATGCCATACACAAAACACTTTGATGAGTAGCTCCCACATATGGAAAATCCGGTCTTTTTTTCAATCATAAAGCTGATTTTCTTTAAATGCATATATTTTTGTGGTGTGTATTTATGTGTGTGCACAGTTATTTTTGTGAGTAGATATGTGGAGGGGGGGTAGGTGAAAGACATGTTAAGGCCCTAGGTTTATAATAAATGTCTTCCTTAATCACCCTCCACCATATATATATTCTTTTTTTCTTTAAACAACATTTTTTAAAAATTTATCTTACATACCTACTCTTATATATTAATGAAAGGGCTTTCAATTGAACCCAGGGCTCATTAATCAGATCAACTTAACTAACCAGGTTGCTAAAGCAATCCCTTGTTTCTGCTTTCTGCAGTTTGGAATTACAGATGGGCTGTGATACCAATCTGGTTTACATGAGCGCTGCGGATATGAACTTTTACCCTTGAGTTTGTGTGGTAAATATTTACCAGTGGTCTACTCCAAGTAAAGATGGTTTTTAGTGTTATTTCTCAATAAGAAACTTATGAATATTATCTGAAAGTCTTCTAATTTGCTTATGGGTAAAAGATTTATGCACATGTGTTTATACACACGTAGCTTTGTCTCTTTTAGTGTTAATTAATATCTTGTAATAATTATATATCTTGTTGTCATGAAATACCTGGCAAAAGTAACTTAAGCAATGGACAGATTTATTTTGGTTAACAGTTTGAGATATAATACTTGATACTAGAGAAAGCATCAATGTAGAAACATAAACAAACCAATCTACAGTTAGGAAACAGAGAGAGAGAGGCAGAGAGAGAGAGAGAGACTGCTACTCTACTCACCTACTTTTTGAAACTGATAGTTTCACACACGGAAATGAATTTTAGTCACTATCATCCCCATTGCCCGCTCCTTCCTTTTCTTCTTCCACTGAAACCTCTTCTCAATAAGTCCCCTTCTGCTTTCACGTCTTCCTGTGTGTGTGAGACACATTGAGTATTATTTCATGCCTACAAAGTGTGGGAGGATTTTTTACTAAATCACGGGCAACTTATCAGTGACTATACAATTTAAGACTATACATTCCCTTCCCAATGGTCACTAACCACCAGTCTCTTCTTTTGATTTAGCCAGGCACTTCAGCTCATGAAATGGTATCACCCATACTCAGGGTGAATCTTCGCTCCTCAGTTAAACACTTTTAGAAACAACCTCATAGAAAATACAGAGGAGTGCCTCCTAGGTATTATGTACACAATGAACATTATCTGCAATCAATCTCTTATAAACTTAATACCCATATACATCAGTTTTCACTATAATGATGACTCTCTAGCTGCTAAAGTTCACACAATACAAAATGTGTTTAGTTCATCTATAAAATAGTCAGAAAATTTCACAGACCATCATTGCTTAAAAGCCTAAAGTGTCATCTCAGATTCATGTGAGAACTTATAAAGTAAGATAAAAATTAATAAATGAAACAAGTTGCACAACTGCAACATATAGTGGCATACTGTCTACTTTTATGTCAACGTGACACAAGCCAGAGTCATTTGAAAGAGGGAATGGCAATTGAGAAACTACCCCACCAGTATGGTCTGTGGGCACGTTTGTGGTGCATTTCTCTAACTGGTGATGGATGTGGGGTGGTCCAGCCCATTTAGAATAGGTAATACCACCCCTGGGAAGGTGCTTCTAGAGTGTAAAAGAAAGCAAACTGAGTAAGAAGTCTTGCTCCATGGGGAGCAAGTCAGTAAGCAGAGGTAACAGGGCTTCTGCTTCAGTTCCTCCATCCAGGAACTAAACTCCTGTATTAACTCCTTAGTCTGGAGATGGTCAAGTATCCTCAGAGCTACAGAATCACTGAAAAGAAACCAAACAAAAATGAAGGAGTAACATTTTAAAATTGTGTACCAAATCACCTTAACTAGCAGACTTTTTATAGTCCATGAGAGAATAATTGTCTACATGGGTCAAAATGTTGTCAGATAATTCTCTAGTCCACATTTTTATTAAATTAATTTTACAGTTAACTGTTTTAGAAATTAAATGTTGTAGGAATTTGGTTATTTGGTCTAATGACCAATGGAATGGAGTGGGTTGCCCAATGGGCGTGGTCTTCTCTGGCAATTAGTGAGCCCTTAAGAAACAAGGAAAGAGGGTCATTGGTTCCTCTCTTGGACTTAGAAGGATTCCTGATGCCATGGCTTTGTGACCTGGTCCAGTGCTTTCCCCACCCTACCCTGGTGGACAAAGAGGCAGAAGTGTGGCTTCATTCTGTATTTGTGAGTGTGTTATTTCATCCCGTAATAAATAAGTCCCTATCCAATACTTCCGTAGCCTCTTTAGTTAAGCCTTCAGGATTGTGCTAGATTTTAATCATTTTACCTGTGGAATAAAGAAACGTTAAAGTGATGCATTTATGTCTAGACTATTAGGTCATTTCACTAATTTTCATATTTAAGAAAATTTAAAGCTGTTCTGCCCAAAGTACCACTTAAAGCAATGACTGCATTTATAGTGAAAAAAAAATCTTTCCATTCTCAGGAGAAAGTATTCAATTTTTATTGAAAGATAAAGGAATAATTTTTCGAACAAACACATTGCAACACTGGTTCAGAGATCATATACTGCTCTCATATACTGCTCGGCTCCTACTGAAGATGTAAACTCCTCTTGGAAAGTGACTCACTATCTGATTGAATACACACCAATCAGATCAGTTGTTTGTATTGTTTAGTTCTAATATAAGATTATTCTTCTACAAAAAAATGTGACAGTGCATTATTTGTGAATATAATATGACACAGAATATGAAATTAATGAATCAGAAAAATTAGTTTTATCTTTACCTGTTAGGAACGTTTAACAGTGCTCTGTAATGCACAGGATACTGTAGAGAATTGCAGCATGATGCGCTTAGGCTCACCCATGCAGCATCTACTCCCATTAGTGATTTTTTTTTTAGGAGGGGGGAGTTCTTCCTCAATCAAACCTTATTTTTTTTAACCAAGAATGAATCCACAGACTCTCATTTCCTGTGGAAAAAGAAGCAAAACCTCTTCTCCAAAGTAACATATATTTTGACTTAAACTTTGAAGTCAAGGTACTTACAAAATATGTAGATTGGATTAATCCAGCAGCATTTATAATCAAATGTCTTTTAGCAGCTGTTGCTCCTTCTTCACCAATCAACCAATTCAAGGACAACACAATAACATACAGATTCTCTGGATGTTTTCCATCTTTCCATGGAAGCTAAGCCATAGTGAATGAGACCTAGGAACACTAATCCCCTACCTCCCTGCCCTGAACCTAGGTAGATACATTTGGATTTGAATTCCTACATGTGGAATTCCAATTTCAGCTCTGGCATAGGCTAGTAGCTAGAAATCTTCAGGCAAATGTTTTTTTTTTTTTTCATAAATTTGTGCCTCAAAAGTTGGGCGCTGAAGGCAGTGATGGCACACGCCTTTAATCCCAGCACTCGGGAGGCAGAGGCAGGTGGATCTCTGGGAGTTTGAGGCCAGCCTGGCCTACAAGAGCTAGTTCCAGGACAGGCACCAAAGCTACAGAGAAACCCTGTCTCAAAAAACCAAAAAAAAAAAAAAAAAAAAAAAAATTTGGGCGCTGAAATGAAGCTAGTTGCTTCACTCTGGACTTCAAGGCTGACTAGTGGGGCTGTTTTATTCTCTGATCTTCAGGCAAGTTCTATTTATTAAACTATAAATGAATGCCAGTACAATATAAAAGGTAGTTGTATGAGGAGACTCAATTTTTCTGAAAATTGAATAATTTTTCACAAAATAGATTAAGATGTTTTGATCAGTAAAAAGCACAGTGAATTATAAGGTATCATTAATAACAACTACTGTTTGTATTCTCAAGGTTTCTGTAGTAGAGAAAAAGCTTTATTACAAGCAAAATTTTCTGGTATCTGAAATTCTAAATTATAACTAACCATCTATTTAGCCACTTGGAGCAATAGTTATATTAATACTTACAATGTGTGTAGTTCTTGGCTGTATGTGATACTAATGAGAAAGGTTCATTAGATAAATAACTGTTTCATTCTTTTATCTTTTTTCTTTTTCTTAAAAGTTTGGAATAGTGACAAAATATTTTAGTTTCTATTTCCTTTATTTCTAGAGGCATTCAGAGATACTAAGGAGAGTTGAATTAAACTACTCTGGAAACAAAGGATAAAAAGTCTCAAAAAGCAAACACTTTATACACATTCCTTGAAGAAAAATGGAAAGAAAGTTGTAAACTGAGTCCTACCAAAACACAAATGAGAAACTCAGTCATATAAAAAACAGTAATGTACATAATTTGCATAAGTTGATCTGATAAATTGACTTTATATTTTTTGATAATAGAATACAGTTACATCATTTTCCCCACTTCTTCCATCCAACCACTTCCATGTAACCCCACACTGCACTCTTAAAATCATGACCTATTTTTAAATGTTATTACATATATATTCCCAAATATGTTTGCAACCTGCTAACTTCATATAATGCTCCTTGTATAATACTTGTAATGTTAGTATATGATCTCAGGCCCTACTTACTATATAATCCTGGATAACCAAGTGGCAGTCTCTTTCCTGTGAAATATTATTTTTCCAGCTTTCAACATTCCTTAACTGCCTCTAGTACTGTGTCTAGAGGTGGGGTATAGTGAGGTTCCACTCCATATTAACGTATCTATTGCTGTCACCCATATCAGATTCATTAGGCAGTCATGTTGTTGAGACTTTAAAAGTATAGCTTCACAGATATTTCACAGATAAACTTAATCATAAAAGTTCTAAATTTAGGCTAGATAATAATCTATTGCTTAAAATTGCTTAATGTGGGTGAATTATGTTAAAATTATGCTATAATGAATATAGAAAATGAGTGTAATGTAAACACAGGATATGGAGCCATATTTTGTATTGAAAGCTGCTATAGAAGAAAGCTGAAGAAAAGACAAACTCAGATGATGGAATGGACCAGTTATATGAAGCAGTCTTGAAGAGGGGGCTGCAAGGCATTCCCCTCCTTATTGTTCCATGTTGTCTATAGGAAAGTTACATTTGATAAAAGGCTATCCAACTTTCACAATGTAAGAAGGAAGGAGGAACAAACTGAGGGGGTGAAGAAGAGAGAAGAGAGGGTGACAAAAAAAAAAACCCTACATATTCAAACTCCTAAAATAAATGGGAAACACCTAAAGCGAAGGAAACGTCCTCTCAAGCTTCTGCATTAGACATGAAGTAAATCCACATGAGGCCATGACATGATTTCCTCCTTTTCAAGAGCAGAACCACTTAGAATTAGCTTGTAGTTTTCCTTTCTCAACTTGAGGGAATCTGCTTAAGGGATATCTATGAAATCGATGTATTTATGCCCCAGAAGACAAGAGACTGACATTACTTTATTACTGATGTTAATTGATTTTTATTCTGTATATTTAAGGTATGTTTAGGATGCATATACAGAAAATTAACTTATCTGTCAATTTATGTAGTTGCCATTTTCCTTATCTTACACTTGCTTCAATGCTGTGAACATCACAACCTCAGAAAAGATCTAGTATCATGTGTTAGTCTATATGAGTCTCCATCTGTTTTCAAGATTCATCCCTGGACAGAAAGGGACATTGTATCCTCAGGTTAACAAGTCAGCCACTGGTGCACAAACTCTTTTGTAAGTTCTGGGTCCAGTTAATGAGAACGAAGTCCTCCTGGCTCAGCACCTCTTAGGAGCCCTAGCTGTTGACATCAGCACATTGGCAGCAATTACACTCTGTTTAGAGACTGGTTTAAACCATGGTAGATTCACTATTGTAAAAGCTTCCGTGTCTGAATGTCCTATGTGTCTATTCACATGTCCACTCTATCCTGCTGTGCTTCATTTCGCTTTCTCTCTTTCTCTCTTCTATTCTTTCTCTCTCACTACTAGGAATACTGTGTGGCTCGAGATGCAGCTGAGATAGGCAAAGGAAAAGTGGGAAGCAAGCAAGCTATCCCACAAGTCCAATGTAAAACATCCTTGTTCAGTTTCTTTATGTCACTCTTCCATCTTTGTCACCAATAGAAGCTAAAATAGAATCATAAAGAGGAACTCAATCACCCTAAACACAAAGCAGTGGCCAAACTCTTCCTTCCTTCCTTCCTTCCTTCCTTCCTTCCTTCCTTCCTTCCTTCCTTCCTTTCTTTCTTTTTTCTTTCTTTCTTTCATTCTCTTTCTCTCTCGGTTTTTTTTTTGTTTGCTTGTTTGTTTTTTTGTTTGTTTCTTTGAGACAGGGTTTCTCAGTAGCTATGGAGCCAGTCCTGGAACTCACTCTGTAGACTAGGTTGGTCTCAAACTCATAGAAACCTGCCTGCCTCTTTCTCCAGAGTGCTGGGATTAAAGGCCTGTGCTACTACTGCCCAGGGAGTTCTTTCTAAATGGTTTCTACACCTTACACCTTGAGAGGCAGTAATGGATAATGTAGGTGCTGATCATAGAGAATACACGTTTGGAGTTTGTTCCAAGGCCTTCAGAAGTTTTGACATGTGGACGGTAAATGGAGAAAAGTAGGGCAGGGCTTTAAAATCTCAAAGCAAACCTGTTATTTAATATACAAATAAATGTATTGACATGAATAAAATCTGAGCCTAAATTAACTGTTATATACCTTACACAATTTTCTCAATATCATGCTTTTTCTTTCTTAGACACTCAGTGAAGTTCCGCTCCCCAGTTCCATTCATATCCCAGAACATTTTCTAAATCTGTAAATTAAAGATATTTACAGCAGTTCCCCATTATTCTCTGGACTGCCATGCCATCTTAGTTGACATTCTTTATTGCTCTTTTTTATATTATTATTATGGGTCAGAAGCAGGGAGCTGGTAACTGATCTCCTTACTTCTGAACTGGAAACACAAAACATTTGGGGCTGGGCACAGTTCCGGTCTGTTATGTTGCCCCATTTGTCAGTAGGTAAAAACTTTGCCCAGTCCCCAGAAGGCAGTACCTCTGGTGAATAGTTGCTTTAGACAAGCATTCATTGTTCCGACAGCTTGATTTCTCACTGAGCAAAAACTACAGCATTGTAAAGATGCCAGTTTAATTTCTTTAAAGCTTGGTTGTTTTAAAGCTCAAAAGGACCTCTCACTGTTGAGGCAACCCTGAAAGAAGACCTCTTTTCACTATCCTTGGAAATAAGTGCCTGAAGAGAGTAAGATTGAAAGTGCCAAGACTGGGAACCTGGCTCTTCTCCAAAGCAACAGAAAAAGCCGCAGTTAGAAGTAACTGAACACTTCGAAAATCTCTTTGAAGACCTAATGCACTGGAACTTTTTTAAATGAGTAAAATTTAAATGCATGATAATTCCATGTAAGAAAATATAAGTGGATGTTTTCAGGACCGAGTGATGAATTTATAAATGTTTAATGTCGCGAGACCAAGCCCAGCCTTCTGTAATGCACATTAAGCATTAGCAAGGCTGTTACTTGGAAGGGACAAATTAAAAACTTGACAAGGTCTTACCTCTTACTATTTTGTTACTCATTGGCTTTGCCCAGTTTATGATGATAATATTATATCTATTGATTATGGGTGCTTAGTAGAATTTTGTGCACTTGAAAAATAAATTTGGGCATAGGGAAAATAGTGCTGTTGTCAATATAAAAATTCCCACTATTTAAATTTATGTCTCATAATAAACATTAAAAAATAGTATGCCTAACTTAACAATAATATTAATGGTATTTCACTTTCCTGGAAATTAGAAATAGATTTTAGCATATACAGAGTAGGTTTAGCACTGTATTAGTTTTGAGTATTCTTGCCAAATCAAATTTAGGTACGAGACTCATTGGTATTTGAAGAATTTTAGTATAAAAACAAACGTGTGTAGAAGACAGTGAGGGGTAAGACCTATAATGCAGAGAGTTCTGAACATTTAAACAAGCACTTTGTGTTTTCTGCTAAATTACATATTTAGCACCGGTCACCAGAAACACTTCTTCAGATTCCGTAGTTATCTTATGTCGGTTTTCTTTAGGCTTATTTCCCTGTTTAATCTGTGCCAACCCCATAGGTAGTATCCTTTAACCACATGCTGACACACTTGAATGCCTCCTACCAGCAAGCTAACATTGTCTTACTTTGGGCTAGGGTTTCACTCAGGAACAAAGTCAACCATAAGGTTGATGGTTACCCAGAGTATACTTTATGTAATGGTGATGAATGTCTGATGTGGTGGGACTCCACAGACTTAAATACATAAGCACATACATACATATAGATGTTTGTGTGCATGTATGTTTGTGCATGTACCCATATATATATGGGACTATCATAGTTGGAAAGATTTTAATAATTATCTAAAGCAATTATTCATCTCATCCCTCTCTCATCATTTTGGGTGCATCACTAGCTGGTGCTGCTTTAGGGCTCATTTCTAGGACATCATTTAGATTTAATTTTTAGAACAATCTCTCAGGGTTTTTCTTTAATGTGATATCTTCTCTGCATGGAAAAAGTTACCTCCTTTATTTCAAAGTGAGAATATATAGTGAGGCGGCTGATTTTCTTCTGAGTCATATTTTATCTCGAAAACAGTTCTTAAATTGGCATCTCCAAAATATTTCCTGTCACAGCATCGTGGGTGGCATTGGCCTTCCAAGGTGGCTGTTTTGAAGGGATTGTGTGTCTTCTTTCCCTGTGTTATTGCAGTGCTGGGGGACTGTGCCCAAGGATTATGCGTGCTAAGAAAAGCTCTCCATTAAGCTATCCCTAGCCAAAAGCAAAGACTTCAAATGGTGCTTCTATATTCATTTAATAATCTCATCTGTACAATCACTTGTTAAGTACAAATTCAACACTGAAAGAATACAAAGCAACACAATGTGTCTGTTATTTGTATACAGAAATAAACTAATTTCTTTCTTGGTAGATCTCATTTTATGAAAACAGTACCTGACAAAACTCCATCTTGCTGTCATTAATTATCTAGTTCCAAGGACAGGGTTAATACCATATGTCTAGTGTCAAACTGAAGAATCCAAACTCCTATGTGTAGGGCTTTCCCATAGATATAAACATATGGAGGCGTGTGTGGGTGTATGTGTTCTATATGTGAGAATGCATGTTTAATGTTGAGGTCAGGGTACAATGCTGGATAAACTCCTTAATTGCTCTTCACCTTAATTTGTGATAGAGGAGGTCTCTCATTGAACCTGGAGCTTATAGATTTGGTTAGATGAGAAAGCCCTCAGTCTTTAGTTGCCTACCTATGATTACATCTCCAGATTCTGAGACTAAAGCCATGTTGCTGCTATGTCTGGCTTTTTATAGGTAAGTATTGAGCATAGAACCCAAATCCTTATGCATACTTTGTGCATTGCAAGCCCTTTACAGGGTGAGTAATTTCCCTAATGGCAGTAATAAGCTGCTTAATACAATAAATGAATAATCCAAAATATTGTACATAACAAGACGACTTCATTAAAACCATTTTATTTTCCAAAGAACACTAATAACAACATATAAAATTAATTTAATTTAATTTTGCAACATATAACATTTAGAAATACTAAATACAAAAATATTGCTTTAAATTAGTATTGTTAATATTACTATTCTAGTAGATTAGCTTGAAAATAGCAATTTAAATAAACTATTATCTTTCAATAGATGATAAAGCCTATCTAGAATGAACCACATCTTTAATTTTTACAACAGGTTTAATGCACCTGGCCAGTGAAATTCAGTTTCAATGTCTGACTTCAAAAAAGAGAGCTTAGGAAGGAAAATGTGTTTTCATTATAGTTCGTCTTGCTTTTTCTTGGAAAATGTTATAAACACACACATACATGCTAAAATGCATTTCCAGCCTTATATGCATTAACACAGATAATAACCCCATGACAGAAGTGAGGGAGAGATTAAAGGCCATAAAAACTACAAAACTGCTTCTTGACACTTTAAGCCTTTCTAGAATTTTCCTTCTATCCCTTTTATGTTATTTTAACTGAGATATCTTTTATGATTCTGAGACCTTACCTTTCAGTTTCTGGAAACATCTATATTCTTAAGCTTTTAATTTCTCTTCTTCATTCTATTGGAGTCAACCTTTTTAACGTCATTATAATAAGATAGGACCATGATGATGTCAACAAACACATTTTGATGCCGTGAGTTTAAAGTCCATTTAGTAAGATTGAAATTTGGGACTTGGTTGATGTTGAGAAATTTAAATCCCAGAAAAAGTGTGTTAAAGAGAAGTTGCCTTCTGAATCAAATAAAAGAAGTTGCAAACTTGAAAAAAAAAAGATAGCATAATCCATCCCTCTAGGGAGCTGATTGTACAATAGCATTTAACCAGAGAAAGCTTTTAACTGCCCCTTTTTTATTATAGGCATCCTCCCAGCACAGTTTTTTACTGGACTCAAAGAGAAAAGGTAGACTCATTCCCCTATTGAGCTACAGAAACAGTGCTGCACATCTAGTAGCCAGGGACATTATCCCATGTTGAAATGAATTCGATCTTAATCATTTTTGTGAACTGAGTTAAGTAACCTAATGTTTTAACATTTAACAATGCCATAGTTATAAAATAGTAATGATAGTGTCATGATAGTATTCCACATACCATCAAGTAAAATCATCTATTGTAATATTTGAATGGAAGGGTATAAAATATCCATAGTGTGAACTCTTCCTTGCTTCTATTTGGAAACAGAAATGGAGATGGTTCTGGAAGAAGAGGAAGGTGGAGCAAGTAATCAGGTAAATACTTGTAAAAATAGAATAGCACATCTGATAAATACACCAATGATAAAGCAAAAAAGCAGAAACTCTTTCCTAGGATGATGTATGATTAGCCTATGCAGTTTAGTCTTGCTCCCAGTGTATAAAGCCAAACTATATAGACTGAAGAAACATGAAAAATATTGTAAGTTTCTATTTGATATGGGATCTCAAATGCTCAATTACAATGAACTGGATGGCCACTAATGCTTGAAATACTATGACAGCAATGGAATACCATGATAAGGGTTTGGATTCCAGATTTTCAGAAAGATGGATACAATCACTTTACTTTTGGAAAGAGAATTTTCACAAAAAAAAAAAACTCATCAATATCATTGATGCTTTTCACTCAAGCAGATGTGCCAATGTCTCTCATCAGTTTCACTAACACTATGACATAAAAGTTGTGACATGCATTCAAACTGATAAACAACTTAATAGAAACACAACTGCATAATTAAACCTGGCCTGAGTCATATACTTTGAAGAAATTAGATGGATTCTGAATTAATCATCATGGTTGAAAGGTGAGAAAGAATGGCTACCAAGACAGATTTTTAAAAATTACTTGTGAACTGTGATTATGAGTATATGTTTTAGGAAGTTTCTGCAATAATAGGATTCCATATTAGTTTTCTAAAAGATCTTTTGTCTTAGATATCCATTCCCTTCCCATATTTTCTTAAGATATTTTCCCAGAAAGTTTGGAATTTTACAACATCAATCTCAAAATTTATAAGAAAGACAGGGAGAAGCCTCAGCAATTATGAGCATTGAGATAAAAGAAAGGAATTGGCTGTCACAAGATAATGGCAGCTCACTGTGAGATAAATGTCAAGGCAAAGTCATTGCAGAGCCTGACAATTTATCAAAAAGTAAACACTGAATAAAGTGGGAAGCATTTATCAAGCAACTGTTCTAAGAAGCTTCATTTTTCCCAGCCTCACTAATCTTTGATTTAGATGCTGTCTTTTACCTGCCAGATGTTTGTGTAGCTAAATGATCAGGGTCACTGCTAATTATTTAAAGTTTTATGACCTTGGTTTTTGAGTGATCATTATTTTTAGCACAATAGAAACTCTTCTAGTAAGAAAATAATTAAGAAAGTTAATGAACTGCTTTCATTAAAGTTTATTTCTTCTTTCGAATAAATTCTTATGCAATCAATCAATGAAAAAAGTGCCTTTGCATTTGAAAGGTAAGGTAAGTAAGGAGGTATATATGGTAGTGGTTGAAGGGAGAAAAGGGGAAAATGTAATTATATGATAATATCAAACATAAAAAAAATTAAGAATTAACACAGAATGGTTTTCAATTGTATGTTTAATAAAGAAAATGTGCAGAAATTGATATAAGATTCTAGCACCAAGGGAAATCTTATTTACATTACTATAAGCTTAATTATTCTAATATGTATACTGATTGCTCTATAAAATTTATACCAGGAAAGTATCATCTATTGAAATAAATTTGTAATAATTTTATTTGATATTAGCAATCCTTCTCACCCCTAACCAATTCTAGTAATCATAGTTCACAAGTAATTTATAAAAATCTGCAAACATCAGTACCGCCCTGAGAAGGGACTAAGTTTCAAAGAAGCAGGAGGGACTCTTCTGAGCCATAATCCTCTTTCCAACTCTGTAGATAGCTACTCTGTCTCAAAACCCAGGAAGGTAAATGTAGTAGTTTGCGTGCAAACACACACAATTTCTATCGGAATGTGGCAGAAGGCACAAACTGGAGGGGTTACGAAGATGTGAGTCCTGGCTGCTCTGTGAAAAAGAGATGCAAAGATGGAGGACAGTGATAAATATCAAGGTCTGGTAAAAGCTGAGAAGACTATGAGTGTCCGCGCGCCCGCGTATGTGTGTGTGTGTGTGTGCGCGCGCGCACGTGCATGCATCATATGTTCATGCACATAAACATAATGTTTGCTAGATGAAAGAAAATGAGAATTTGAATATCAAGACTGAGGTCAAAAATTAGAGAAACTGGTTGAAGCGTATCTAGCTAATCGTTAGAATCTCAGCACAACGTGACAAGGAGAGCCTGATGAACAAAGGCTAGGAAAGATAGTGAGGGCAAAGAATAGAAAAGTGGTCTGAGGAAGAGGAACTAAGTTTGTATCCCAGAGGGTGCTCCCTCCCGCAAGAAAGCTCTCCCCTTGAAGCACTGCCTCTGTCATTAGGATAGCACCCATGGGTAACCCTTACCTGCACCAACCCTTGTCTTCTGTCATGGGGGAACAAAGTCAGCTCCTGCTCTTCCAGTTCAGTTTACCAAAGCATGGATTTCTTCAGCATTCACAAAAACTCATGCCACAGAAAGTTTCAATTTTACAAGGTAACAATGTTCATTCTTTCTTGATTTAAATCTTTTAAATTTTTTGACTTGAAAATATTTTATAATAAAAAGAAGTAATTTATTATAAGAATAATGAAAAATTTTCTTACAGTTGAAAATATTACAGCAACTAGCAAAGGTGGCTATGAGAGGCCCTTGAAGTTCTTTGACACTATTATTCTGTTTTGTCATTGAGTATTTTCAATAGTGATTTTTAACATAAAATACATGTCATTCTGTCTTTGTATCTCAGTATACACAAAGACTGTCAACTGTGTGTGATGAAACCTCTTTCTTTGGTTTGCTAAGATGAAACTACTTAAAATTAGAGTAATTTGTTGTAAGATATATAATGTAATGAGATTGATATTGAGTTGTGAATATGAATTTCACCAAGCAGCCTAATTCACTAATACCTGTGTGGGAGTCAAATTTTTATTTAATTATGATTCTCAGAAAAGCTAAACTTATCGCAGTAATGTGACAATTTTCTTCTCTGTGAAACAAGTGGGATTGCAATTATTTTTACCTCTTGCTCTGTGTAGAAACCTCAGGAATTATCATTTCTGTCCTTTCAGACACTGGGCTTTAAGATCTGGGCATTGGAAACAATCTGGTAACCAACATAGAGAACACAGTCTTTCAGAAGAATTAAAATTTCGATTTAATAACCAAATACCATAAATTTCTTAAAATAAAGACAATGGATCAACGAGAAGGATTTAGATCATAGGTAACACTTAAATAGACACACATACATAAACTAGCAAATACATAGAGGGAGAGTTTTTGTTAAAGATGTATCACTTAGGGATGGACACCCCATGGTCGGTGGTTCTTTGCATTGTGATTGGTTGGGGCTTTTAAAAATAGTATCTGTCTGCTGCAGAAAGAAATTTCTGTGATCAGGGACAAGAGCTGCACATAACTGAAGGTATAAAAATGAATGTTTACAGTAAATATAATTTACAGAAGTTATAATAGTTAGAAAAGTCAGAGGGTAGGTTCTCTTCTAGATTCCTTGACCTAACTAGTTAGGGGTAGGTAATAGGTACTTGGCAAGTTTCACAGTATCAGACATGAATTCCCTCCTATTAAGTGGGCATTACCCACTTAGGGAGCTGCTGGTTACTGAACAGATAAAGGTCACTGGTGCACCTTTTCAGATATCTCGGTAGGCCAGTTACCGTTGTGATTCATAAACATCAAAGCTGGGTAAGACTATTGATTACTTTCCTCTTCTGAAATCCTGAATGGCACCTTCTTATCCTCTGAAAGCTAGTCCTTAGGAAGGAAGCCTCAGGTAAGATCTAGCTTACTCCCTCCAAGTCCTGTTTTCAAAATGCATGTTGTCTTCAGCAATAGGAATTTGGGGGTGACAAGCTACGGAAACAGCCAATAGCCTGTATTGTTTTGGGGATATTTCTTAATTTGGCTTGTTTTGATTTGGCTTGATTGGGAATTTTTGTGTAGTCAGAGAGCTCGCTTAGGAAATATTTCTACCAGTCATAGTAGCCAATATTTTATTAATGATGTACAGAGTTCAGGAAAGGTATAAAGCCTATTTGGGTTGATTCCACTTTGAAGCTAAATAGTTGCTAAAAGTTTAAAAAAAAAAAGAGTATTTAGGCTTCTTGCTCCCAGTAATGCTGTAGCAATTGGGTTTCTAAACAGAGTCTAATACCAAAAACCCAGGAGAGGTATGGAACACAAACTCTTGCAAGTTTCTCTTTGATATTTTGCATCTCTAAGACAATGGCAAGAATTCTCCCCTCAGGAATGAAGTTCTTATTGTTTGTTTGTTTTCTTGTTTGTTGATTGGCTAGTTGTTTTGGTTTTATGAAACAGGGTTTTCCTGGCTGTCCTGGAATTTGCTATGTAGACCAGGTTGGTTTTGAACTCAGAGATCTCCCTCCCTTTGCCTTTTTAATACTGGGATTAAAGGAGATTTAATACTGGGATAACATGAGCCACTATTTCCTGGCCTGAAGTCTATTTTTCTAACAAGTTACTAGCTTTCTTTCTAACGCAGGTTTGACTTATATAAGTATAAAAGTGACATATAATTTTTACTTACTTAAGTTTTAGTAATGTAATTGTATTTGGAAAGACTTAATAGACTAGGCTTCATAGACTATGATATTTTTGTAATATAAATGTATAATTGAAACTAATGGGAATTATTTCACATTTCATAGTTTGTTTGAATAATTTAAACTTTTAAAGTGGCACACTTAGGCAGTCCAGGGCGTCACTGGCTGGTTCCTTGAGTTTCTCTTCATCTGAGTTCTACAAAGGGATTTGACAACAGGTCAGTGAGGAAGACCTGCAGGCCTCTAATGTGTATCCCATGCACTAAGACACAGAAGAGGAAAGCATTGCTTTTCTCCTCCTACACGCTTTACAGTAAGATTGCCAAGTATTTATAGCCCCGAAGATCCTGCCGCTAAAGCGTCCTTTGTTCCTCCTCTTCAATGTACAACTAAAGGACAGGTACACCAGCTGTGCTGCCGCTCACAGCCTGTCACCCCCACTATCTATTTACTATAAATAATGGGCTAGTGGTCGGAGGGAAGCTGTGACTCAGGGCACTCAGTTTCTCCATGGTTAAGAGTCTGTGCAATTCAGAAATAGAACCATAGGGTCTCCACTTCCTTTCTTCAAGAACTAAAACTACAAAAAAGACTGCTTGCGTGTTTGTACTTTGAAACCCCAAATGGTATTTTCTAAAAGGATGTTGAGACTTCAGGAAATAACAGAAGCTTTTTTGGAGCTCAATTCTAAAGAAGCAAGCTTTAATGAGATTGTCAAGTTATCTTTACTAAACTTCAAGAACAACAAATGCACTTGATAGATGGTTTTGTTGGCAGGGACCAATTACCTGAGGGCTTGCAACTGGCTGAAGAATTGATCTATTCTATTTTGTGAATATAAATTACAGTCTTACTTCTTTTAAGGAGACAAATATCGACATACGTGAAGTTTTAGCACAAATTTGTTAAAATTTTAAAACGTACATTAAGTGTTGCACAGTCTGGGAATAGAAGTGGAAAAGAGACTTGGCTTTTCTCCTTAGAAAATGGAGTTGTTGAGTTGATCGCATTGTCCTTTAGGCATTGTTCTTTTTAAAAATGATTTATTTATTTACTCATTTGCATTTTATGTGCATTGGTGTTTTGCCTTCGTGTATGTCTGTAGGAGGGTATCGGATTCCCTGGAACTGTAGCTATGGTAGCTATGAGCGTTCATGATGGTGCTGGGAATCAAACTCAGGTCTTCTAAAAGAGCAAACAGAACTCTTATAATTCAGGAGACTCCCCAGTCCCCAGTATTGTCTTCATAAACACACAATGAATTATTTCTATAAGGTCATAAAAGCTTAAAGGAATATAAACATCTAGAAAACGTTTACCATGCAACCATTTTGTGCCTCATGGTATATTCCCTGAAAATGTTTCTAGAAGTATTTAGTAAGTTTCCCACACCTACCTCATAAAACACTCAGCGATAAAAAATGTTCAATTATTTTACAAACTGAAACAAGTTCGTGATATTTCTATTTGCTAGCCATCAAGAGACTACAAGGAAACCCAGATTATTAAACACCATGTCATTCTTCGTGATTTTATAAAATTTTTATTTTTCCAGACAGGGTTTCTCTGTGTAACCCCCATGTGGCCAGCATCTTTACTATATTTAAGGTGGTCATGACTTCTTTTCAAGTACCATCTGCAGTAGGCGGCAGCCAGGTATTTCCTCTCTGTGTTCCCACTGTGTTCTCAACCAGCTCTGTTCATGTTTCTGCATCCTGAACTACCTTCTTACTGAGCTACCATCCAGTGATGTGAGGTTTTCTTGTAGAATCCTCCTCAAAGAGAATGAGAGATGCTCAACATCTTTGAAAATTATAGCCCTTACCTGGGTGGGGTGGGGTGTGCCCTTAATCCTAGCCCTCAGGAAACAGGGAAATCTCTGAGTTCAGGTCTCAACAAGTTCCAGAACAACTAGGGCTACATAGAGAAACCCTGCCTTGAAAAACAAAAAAGAAAAAGACAAAATAAAACAAAGCAAGCAAGCAAACAGCCAGAAAAAAAAATCCCAAAAACCCAACTGGAGAGAGAGAGAGAGAGAGAGAGAGAGAGAGAGAGAGAGAGAGAGAGAGAGATTCATTCTATAAGTTCTGTGACTCAAGAGAATCCTGACTAATACAAGTGTTTTGTAGTAGCCATCCACTGGCTCTGGCTCTTAAACTCTTTCATGTCCCCTTCTCCAGAATGATCCCAGCACCTTGGGAAGAGAGGGATGTGGTATAGGTGTCTTTATCTGTAATATAGGTATCATCTAAAGAGATGATCACTGCACAGTCACCATCCTCTGGACTTGGCCGGAGTAGGGCTCAATATTAATTGCCATCACTGAAGAAAGAAGCTTGTCAGATGAGCTTCCAGTGCTACACTAATGGGTGGGTACACTGAGAAGTAGTTAGGATTCAGTTCGTTCTATCCACAGAGTAAAATAAGAGGGGCTTCCCTGGATCCTATGGCCTCTCTAATTATAGGTTCTCAGCCCCAAAGCTGTGTAAGATATGGCTTAATTTGTGCATAGTGTAAGGACCGACTGGTAATTGATAGCTGCCAAGAAACAGAGAATTAGTTTTCTTTAAAGGTGATGGTCACTGGCAGGACTAACCTGCTCCAGGGCCATGTCACATAATAAAGTCTGTAGGCATCACTCATAGGAAATGATGGACAAAAAGCTGGTGAGTAAGGAATGGAGGTGGGTCTGGGAGAGACTGGGAAGAATTTAAAAATGTTTAAAAATAGTGTATAGAATCTTCTAAGAATTAATAAAACTATTTTTAAAATAGACCTGTTAGAAAATACCTTCAGTGGAAACTTTTGATGTTCTTAATTCAAATAACAAAGTTAAAAGTTGGGGCCATATTTGTAAAGGCATCTTTATTTTTAAAAATAACAGACTAAAATTTGATATCACTAAAATTCTGAAGCTTAGAAGATGGCATCTCTCTATTTCCTTTTAACAGGCAAAGTAATTTTGAGTTGATTTGCCAAAGAATTCTGTGAAAAAGAAAGATGTTCCCAACTTTCCTGGAATGGCCATCTGGCGTATCTCATCCATGCTATGTGTTATTTCAAGCTGCAAACATTGCTCTCTAACTAAGAAGGGATTTGGGGTAAAGAACCAAATCCCAAAAGAGTTTTTTCAACTTTTACTTTTTATTTTGCTCCAATATCATTGTTTTAAAATTTTTCTATTGCAATTTTGTTACTTTTGAGATTACAGTAATATATTTCTGCTTTCCCTTTTCCTACCTCCAAAGGCTCCCATGTAACTCCTTGCTCTCTTTCAGATCAACAACCTCTTCTTTATCATTGTCTCTCTCACACAAACACACATTACCACATTCCTAAGTGCATAAAAACATCCTGTTTAGTCGATTTAATGTTAATTGTATTATGATTTCAGAGCTGGCAATCTGACATTGGCTAACCAGTAGGTGTGCTTTTCACTGGGAAAGAGTATTTCTCTGCTCCTATTGTTCCTATGGTTCCTATAGTTCTTTGTGTAGGCTTGAGGGTCCATGAGATATCCCCCTTACATGTTAGTATGTCTATTGTTTTGTTTTTGTTCAGGTCATGTTTAGGCAGCAATGCTGATTAGAATTCTTGGGTGTGGCTTCTGCCATCTGTAGAACACAGAATCTCATGGCAATTTTTCTGTCCCATTGATTATTTATACATTTTCTGTCCTGTCTTCTGCAATAATTCCTGAGTCTTGGATGCCAGCCCTGTGTTGCAGTTCATCAGTTAAGACTGGGCTCCACCTTTCCTACACATGTTTACAGATTCAAAACTGAATTTATCAAAGATGGAAGGTGATGGTTTACCTTATATTTTACTAAGTTTCTCAGAATGTAAAGCTAATTTTATTGTATATTTGTGACAAATCATTCTAATATACAGACACTTGTGAATAAATGGCCTAGAGAAACGTTACTGAAAAGTATAGTCTTAAAGGAATCATCAGACTCATAATTATGTACTCAGTGGATATGATCTGAACAGTATATCAGAAAAAATATCTCAGTTAGATATTAGAAGTTCTATCCAAACAGAAGAGGGTTTTTTGAAAGACTCTCATTGCATGCTCCTATTTCCCTTTGACATTTTCTCTGATATTTAATATATAAGTACCTACATAGATATTTATCCTTCCAATATTTTCTATGTTGTTGTGCCTATGTTTTAGTTTATTCTGGGATAATATGATGGATAAATTTATTATCTTGCTCAGTTTTCTGTTTTATCATGTGCTTTCTACCCAGATAGTTAATATTGGGATCATTTTTCCCAAATGGCTGCTTAAGAGGATAGCCAGACTCCACAGAGCACACTCCCCAAATATTTTATTTAAATGTAATATATAAAATATACAAAAAGATACATCACAAGCAGTTTGGAAACTCCCAGTGATATGGCAGACTTGAAGAGCCATAATTTGCAGTGAATAAAGATACTCATGTGAATGAGAATCTGGCTACCTATCCATGGTCCCTTATAAAGACACTAATTCCATCTTGGGGGGCCCAAGTTACTGAGCAATATCTTTGTTTTCTAATACTATTATTATCTTGGAAGTTAAGATTACAACATGGGCTGCGAGGGAAACAAACTTTAAAGCCATAAGTCCTGAAACACAAGTTTCAAATGAGCCCTTTTTGTCTTTGGAACAAATGAATAAGTCAGCTCTGCCAAACACTGGTGAATAAAGTGAATTCAACAAAACGTCTCTAATATATTGTAAATTCTACTGCAGCTAGCTTGTTGAGTTACAGTGAGACTCCAAGTGCTTTAAATGTTAGAACAGGGTTTTCTAGTATTTGAGTCTGTTTCATATGTACAGACATGAGAGTAAGCTCATTGTTCCCAATGTCTTTATATAACTCATGTTTGTCCACTTTTTAATTAGTTCGTCTCCTAGAGGCAAATTTTGATGTTACATCCAATTTCTCACTAGAACAAACTGTACTGTGATGCACACATGGATGTCTTTGTGACCTGGATGGGTTTCTTGAACAACACATATGTATTACCTGTAGAGCATGCCTCTGTAATTTATCATCCATATTCAACTTACCTGAGAATGATTGGGCCTTAATAGTTGTTATATTAAAACAACACCAACCTGGATAAGTAAAAGTAAATGTTTGTTCGAATTACACAGATACGTTTTTGCATCATAAAATGGTCTCAAATTGTAAGAGGAGACACATTTCCCTACATTGCTAATGGCATTTTGCATCTTTAAATTTCTAGTTTTGCATCTTGACCAAAGCAACATTCTTTGCACTTCCATGTAAGTTCACTTACTTGCTAGCTATATAGGTCTGCATTTTTATTTGTGACTTGAAACTTAGTTCATTTTCCTATTGTAAACATATTCAGGTTTACATAAAGAAAATTTCCTCTCATGCTTAGCTATTTATTAATTTACTTTGTGACTAAAAATCCATGATTTTGATCTATTGAGTTAACTAGTTTTTCATCTTTTAAGTTGAACTATATACAACGTGATTAAGAATTGTTTCCCAATCTTAAGGTACCAAGACATTCTCTTAACATTTTCTCTCATGAGCTGTAAGTTTTCCTTTTATATAACAGAGACTGGAGTTTAATGTTGTGATTAATAGTAAATAGGAACACAGAATTATTATTTTTTTCCATATCAAAGGCCCCATTTGTGAGGAAGTCCTGAGACTTCTCTGCCAAGTCTTTTTGCAACTAGTTCAAGTAACTTCCTCCTGCTTGAACACTCTTTCAGTCCTTACAGAATAAGAATCAGCTACAGTAAGGGATTAGGAGACACATGACGGTAAGAGGACCACGCACTGAGTAGGACTAGGTGACTGCAGTTCAGCAATGTGGCCCCTGACAGATTGTGATTTATATCTGTGCCTCCTGAATAATTGCTGGAGGCACACACATCTAAGCAATCAAGGATAACAAATAAAGAAAAAAGAAAAAAAAAGAATTCTTTCTATTATTAGTTGATTAACAAAATTCTTGTTTGCTTTGTTATTTCCTGGCTTATAGCATATTTAATTTTGAACCTTACTGAAATCAATCTTCCAGTGAAACTATACTACTTTTTACATCTGGCACCAAAATTTGCTATAGTAAATTTGATTTCTCCTATAATCTTTCAAGTTATTGTCATAAATTTTACTTATAAATATGCTATGACCCAACAGCATTTTTTTTTTGTCCAAAGCTCATATTTCTTGGCCAGGTGTTGTAATTAAGAGGGAAAGTGTGCACCATTAGTTCTGCTCATTGTATGTAATGTTCATCCTTTGATGTATTTCCTCTCAGGGCCATTCCCTTCTGCAGGAATTCCTTTACTGCATCGGCCACTGTGGTTTCTGTGTGTCTCAGAATGTCTTCCTTTGTCTCCTCTGCTCACGATGCTTTACTTGAGCATTTGGGTTTCAGTGCTTTAAAAGCCAACTCCCCTCAACTGTTATATCCTTCCTTGCTTCTTGTTAGGCATACACTATTTTTTAGAACAACCGTGCTCTGTTCATAATGGCTTATTTGGCTGCTTTTGGAATGTTATTGTTTCATTTTCATACAAGTTAATTATTGTATGTTATGATACATTTTCCCTTTATTTGTTATCTAGGACCTTTTTTAAAAACTTGTTTTTGTACATTTATAGCTGTCACTATATTTAAAAAAATCATTATTGCATATTCAAATGTTTCTCTCTCCCTTCTACCCCCTGCTTTCTTAGGAACTCTTAATAAATTTGTGTCAGGTGTCTTGAAGGTTTTCCAGAGTTATATGATGTTTACTTTATTGGCTGTCTTTGTGTTTTAAAACAGATCACTGTTATTGCCATATATTCAGTTTCGTGTATTGTCTTTGGCAGTGTCTGGTACATAGTTAATCTCATGTAGTATACTTTTATGTTAGAAGTGGTAATTTTGATTCTAAAATTCAAAAACAATATTTAAGAATTTTCCCCATGTTTTAGCCCCCCCCCATCCATTCTCCTGAATACTTGCATGACTAAATTTTAGGTACTATATTTTGTGAATTTTAAATTTGTTGGATATTGATATTTGTATATCTCTTCAATGCTTTCTTTAGTCTTATTCAACTACAAACATTCTGACCTTTTTCGTTTTGACAGTACTTGTTCAAGGACTAATAATCCTTCTATGATATTGTGGATATCTTTTCAAATTTGATGAACCATGGACTTTTCTACTTTGCTGACTGCAACAGTAGCAATTGATAGCTACATTAATATCTGGAGATGGATTTTTGATTCTTTTATGTGATTTTTTCCTCAACATTCAGTATTTTCCTCACCCATGTGTACTAATCAATAATCAACAGACTATTGTAAGGTGGTCTTTTGGATAAATTGAGAGATTTTTTTGTGCCTTTTTTCCCATCTTGATGATTCTTTTTTAAGAGTTGTAGCCAGAATCTCTAGAGTTATTGTGTGATATATATTCTTTCTGTGTTTTGGTTATTATTTACTTTGGAAACTAAACAATATTGTCTACTACAGTATTAGAAATAAAGTCATTCTATTTCCTGCATAGTAGCTAAAGTACAACAGCAATCTAAATTCTTTTTTTTGATCACACATAGTTTATTCTATTACTGTTCTAGATCTACCCAAAGTGTACAGTAATACAAATAATAAAACAAAATATAATAACACAACATAATACATATGTAACTCTCAAAAGCAAAAAAAAAGGATTTAATAGAAACATTATTCTTTAAACAGTCCAAGGGATAAAGAAAAGAAAACAATGACTAAAATGTAGCTATAACAGACAATTTTTAAAGCATAGGTACACTGTGAGACAAACAATTTTTACAAAGTTTGAATAACATCTAACTTCACAATTTGGAGGCAGTCTAATATGTTACTCATGATATAATGCAATAAAAATGCAAAGTATTTCCTATCTACACTTCCATAAATATTTGGACTGAATACAATCATGGAAAAGTAAAACATTGATAAAACATTGAGATATTTTAGATAATAAAATACCATGGTATATTAAAATTTTAGTTATTTTGTTTGTTCGTTTTGGGACACAACAACAAATAAAGAATGCAATAGGAGTTTTTGTGGAAGAATGAAGAGAAAAACAGTCAAAACAAAGGCTGAATCTTTACTATTGTCCCATGGGTTTTTTCTTTTCCTTTTTTATTTGATTTTATTGAGCTATACATTTTCTTTCCTCCTTTTTTCCTCTACCCTCCCCTTCAACCTTCTCCAATAATCCCCATGCTACCAGTTTACTTGGGAGATTGCGCCTCTTGTAATGCACATGTAAATTAGATCTATGTATGTCTCTCTTTGGGTACTTATTGCTGTCTCTGTCCTCTGGGATTGTGAATTGTAGGCTGTTTTTTTGGTGTTGTTTTGTTTTTATTTTTGTTTTTGCTTTATGTTGAAAAGCCACTTATAAGTGAGTACATATGATATTTATCTTTCTGGGTCTGGGTTACTTCAATCAATATGATGTTTTCTAGATCCATCAATTTGGTGCAAATTTCAAGATGTCATTATTATTTTTTCCTTCTGTGAAGAATTTTGCTGGGATTTTGCTGGGCATTGCATTGAAACTGTAGGTTGTTTTTGATATGATTGCCATTTTTAATATGTTAATTCTAGATACCCAAGAGCATGAGCGAGCTTTCCGTTTTCTGGTTCCTTCTTCAATTTCTTTCTTCAAAGAATTCTTGTCATACAGGTCTTGGAATATAACTGGAAAAATTATAGAAGGACTCAATATACAACATGACATATAATATTATTGTCTTGACATTATCATGTAGTATAATGTTATTTTTGGAAATATTTATTCCAAAAATTCTTAAATCACTAGCTAAGAACTATTGTGGTATCTGTAATATATTCCCAGAGAGCCATGAAATGACGGAGGGAATTAGAAACATGACAATGTATTTCCAATTGATGAGGATTAGAAGAGTATGCCATTGTTCTTTGTATTAAATCATTTTTCAAAAAATTTACTTAAGTGGAAGACTTTCATAAAAACTAGGTAGTTTCATGAGAAAATTTTATTAGTTTCTTCAGAATTTGTTGGTAAGAATGTGTTAAGAGTTTAAAATATTAATTGCCATTTTATTAATTTCTAATTAATTTATACTATGAACATAAACTTGACAATAAAGATGGTTTCAGAGATTCAACTTTTTGTATACCACTATAATCATGAATATAAAATAATATTTGATATAACACACCAAATTTTAGCAAGGAGTATGATAAAAATGCATCACGAACCTACAGCTTATCCTGAAATTTTAATAAGAACTTAATACCAAAATTTTATTGAAATATTTATCAAAGTAATGGTTAGATTAAAAAAAACCCTCAGCATCACTTTCAAAGTCCCCTACAATGTAGTACTGAACCACAAATACAATGAGTGAACTTGATCTCTGTGCCTTGTCCAACTCAGATTTATCTCAACATGGAATCTTAAGTGTACCTGGCATGTTGTACGTGGTTCCACATTTGTAAAAATTTAAAAATAAACAAAAATATTGTACCTTATTTCCGAATATGTATTAATAGCAAAGATGCAAAGTATGCATGTTGAGACTATCTCCTTACAAGAGTTCAAATGATCAGTATCTATCCTCTGGCTCCTCTTGGGTCTCCCTGTGCAATCAGGAATCAAGAACTATCATATTTTGCCTAGCGTCCTGTTTCTCATAGTTCAAAGTTCTCATAGTCAGGGAACATACCAAATATTTATGAAATCAGTGAGAAAATAGGCAAGGCCACTTTTTCTCATAGGAATCTTTTTTTTTTTTCAGAAGCATAAATTTTACTTTTATAAGGTTTTTAATTTTTTTGGTAAGTTTATTTTATATTTTATTTTAATTTTGATCACGTTTCTTCTGAAATGGTTTTTTATTATATCTTCTACAGCCATATTTATTTTTCACATGGCTAGCATAGTCAAATATGATTTAAGCATTTCTCTATGGTTAAGATTGTATGGGCTCTATGATTGATAGCACCTTTAAGGGCCATGAAGATTGAATGGAGCATGTCCAAGAAGGAAGGATATGCCAGTCTTGACAATATATGTAAGATAGGAACTTGCATAGAAAACTAATAAATTACGCCTCCTCTGGAACATAAAAGATCTCTGAATCACAAAGTAGAATTAAATTGACTTGCCTCGTGGCTGCATTATTTCTGAGTAGGGAGTCACGTTTCCTGAGAAGAAAGTAACATTGCTTGAAAGATGTGGAGTAAATAAGAATCCACAAAAGTCAAGTTTGAAAATATTTATTTTAACTTTTGCCAGAAAGGGAGTTAACACTTTGCTTGTTTTTTTCTGCACTGTTGACTCTTCTGTCCAGCACCAAGTATGTAGAAGTGACAAGTGCTGCTCTTGGAGCTTTTGGTTTGTTTTTTGTTTTGTTTTTGTTTTTTTCACAAGAGCAGGCAGTTTTGCCAGTGAAGCTCCAGTGTAGTGACTGGTACCTACACAATTGCACCCTTGACTCTGCCTTTTTATGTGTGAGTTCTAGAGTGAGCTATACATTGCCACACCAGAGTTTACAAAACTGATCTGTGGGGCAAAGGAGTTTAGGCATTTCCTTGACGTTACCTAATGACAGAATCACAATTGAAAAACATTTTTGTATAATGCAAAAGCCCTATTTGTGTCCTACAGTCAGATAAATAAACATCGTGCAGGGGGGAAGCTAGTTGACTCTTCTTTTTTATTATTTTATTATATTATTATTATTACAATTTTCACCTCCTCCCATTTTCCTCCCCTTCCCCCTCCCCTCTCCCTCTCCAATCCAAAGAGCAGTCAGGGTTCCCTGCCCTGTGGGAAGTCCAAGGACCTCCCTCCTCTATCCAGGTCTAGGAAGGTGAGGATCCAAACTGCCTAGGTTCCCACAAAGCCAGTACATGGAACAGAATCAAAACCCAGTGCCATTGTCCTTGGCTTCTCAGTCAGCACTCATGTCAGCCACATTCAGAGAGTCCGGTTTGATCTCATGCTCCATCAGTCCCAGTCCAGCTGGCCTTGGTGAGCTCCCATTTGATCAGCTCCATTGTCACAGTGGGTGGACGCACCCCTCGTGGTTCTGACTTCCTTGCTCATGTTCTCTGTCCTTTTGCTCCTCATTTGGACCTTGGGAGCTCAGTCCAGTGCTCCTAGGTGGGTCTCTGACTCTTCTTATTATATTCTAATGTTCTTTCAGAAGTAGTGGTCTGCTCTGAAAAAAATAAGGTCAATATGTTTTGAAAATGGCAGTGCCATGTACTCCTTGAGTTCTGAGAAAACCTTTAGAAAAGAAGCCTTTCCATTGCTTAATTCAGCATTTCCCAAATGACATTTAAGCAGGCTTTTTATTTTTTTATGTAGCATATTCTTGGAAACTGTTCCTTGCAAGAGGGAGCTATAAATGTTCCTAGTCGTTTTTTTTTTTCTTTTGTAATCTCTTATTTTTCTTCCTTCCTTTTTCTTTCTTTTTCTAGTTGATTTCTGTCACGTTTCCTTCTTATGTAGATTTGTATTTCAGGAAGACATTTCTAAAGGAGCTTCATTTCCTTTCTTTATCTTTATGTTTTAGCTGTTTTCCTTGCTAGAACACACAAGTACATTTCATAATATATAATGAATTCATACTTACATAATAATTCAAATATTCCATCTGTGGAGCATCCTGGATCCTTTCAAATATGTATCCTTTGCATACAGCCAAATACATGGATAATAAGGTAAACAATTATATCATTGGTATATGTAATTATTGAACACTAACTACACTTAAATGTATCTTAAAGCATCAGAAATCCAGGGTGGAGAGATGGCTTAGTACTTGCGGGTCTTGCAGAGGACCCAAGTTCAGGGCCCAGAATCTAAGTTATGTGACTCAAAATCATCTGTAACTCAGACTTCAGGAGATCTAACACCTTTTTTTTTTTTTAATTTACAGGCATTTACCCTCATTTTCACCCCAAATATTTTTATGTGTGTACGTTTACATATACATAATTCATGATAATAAATATTTTAAATTAAAAAAAATTTCATTTTATGCTTGCAATGATCATTATTATTATTAACCCTTGTTTTTCTTGAAAGAATGTTATTCTTTTTTCATCTTTTTTATTTTTTCCAAACAATCTTTTTTATTTTACATACCAATCTCAGTTTCCCCTCCTTCCCCTTTTTCTGTTTCCTCCTCCTCCCCACCCTACCCCCATCCATTCCTCACAGAGGGTAAGGCCTCCCATGGGGAGTCAACAGCCCTTCCCCTTATATCTAGGCTGAGCAAGGTATCCCTCCATAGGAAATGGGCTCCAAAACGTTCAAGCACTAGTTTTAAGTTCTGGCTCCACTGCCAGTTGTCCCACAAACTGGCCAAGCCATACAACTCTTATCCACATTCAGCTGCCAGTCCAGATTCAGCGAACTTCCACTAGCTGGGGTAGGCTGTTTCTGTGGGTATCCCTATCATGGTCTTTACCCCTTTGCTTATTTATCGTTCCTCCCATTCTTCGACTGGACTAGATTGGGAGCTCAATCTAGTACTCCCTGTAAATCTCTGTATCTGTTTCAATCCCTTACTGGATGAAGGTTCTATGATGACAATTAAGGTAGTAATCAAGCTGATTACAGGTGAAGGGCAGTTCAAGCACTGTTTCCACTATTGCTTAGAATTGTAGCTAGGGTCATTCTTGTGTATTCCTGGAAAACTGATAAAACCAAGAAAAGTAAAGACTCAGTTCTCAATTTCCTTGAACTTTCTGCTGCATTTGGGGGAGTCAATCTACCTTTGGAAATCCAAACTCTTTTTTGGATTTTCCCAGTGATACTGTGTACTATATTTAAGTACTTGTACATGGAGTCTGTACTCTATTTCAAATTTCAATGAGCATCTCAAACTTTTATGCATAAAATGTAAAACTTTATTAGTCCAGGGAATTTGCTAAATGAAAATCCCAATAGATTGTAAGCACATAGAGAATTGGGAGCATATTTGACTTCTTTTTTAAACCAACCAAGTATCAATCAAATGTAAAGTTGTTTTAACTTCAAGTTTTCTGTTGTTTTTTTTTTTAATTTACATCATTCTTTTACTGTATGCTCCAACCCATTAAAATACTTAAACTGATTTATTCCCTAAGCCTCCATGTTCTCATCTCAAACATGTTTGTATCAAAGATACATTTAATTAAATATCTCTTCTACTAATAAAATTCTATGACTTCCTATCTCAGAGATTCACATCTGGAGTTATTAGTCACTACAAGACTATAAATTATTATTGCTAAGGAAAATGTAAAGTAGTAGAACAGCTGTTTTAAAAACTATGAAAGTTTTTTAAAAACAAATAACGCCAAAGGAGTTTAAACTAGATATAAGAGATATCCATTACTTAGTTTATGTCCACAAGGGATTAAAGACATAAAGACATAAAGTTCCCTATCGTTTCACAATATCTAAGATACAGTATCAAAATAGGTCCTCATTAACAAATTAATGTATCAAGAAAATTTGGTCTGTCTACAAATGGGACACTTTTCAAAAAATAATGCAATCTTCTCACCTTAAAGAAAAAGAATGAAACAAATGACATTGTTTTTTATAAAATATGTCAAACATAGAAAGACAAGTATCTTATGCCTTGACTCAAAGGTAGAAATGAAAGTAAATTATATATACACACACATGTATACATACATATATATATATATATATACACACACACATATAAATATAGTTTATATGTATATACTTGAAAGTAGTGATGTACATGTTTAATCCTAGCACTTGGGAAGCAGAGGCAGGCAGATCTCTGTGAGTTCAAGGTCTAAGAGCTAGGACATCTAGAACTACATAGTGAAACCCTGTCTGTAAATAAAGCGACAACGTAAGTGTGTGGTGTGTGTGTGTGTGTGTGTGTGTGTGTGTGTGTGTGTGTCACAAAGTAGTAAAAGCACTATTAGAGAAGGACAAGCAGATTTTGAGACAGAGAGGGCTGAAATTAAGAGCGTGTCATTTGTTAGGTGGATGTACTTAAAGGATAATATCTGCATGTATTAGAACGTCACCCTGTATTCCATTAATATATATAATTGATATGTATTAGTTATAATAAAAATACCATTTATAGAGTCACCTCCAAATGAAGACACAAAAATCCACAAAAGTACAGATGACTATTTCAGAGCAGTTCTGATCTTCCAAGCCCCTTCTCAGGTTAAAAAACTCTACATGAAAATGAGAGGAGCTCGAAGACAAGCTACTTACTTACCCAATTCATTTCTTCTCAGCATGTTTGAAAAACATTCAAGAAGGAAATGAAGATAAGCCTTGAAATGGGATAACAGAGTGAAATAAGTAACTTTAGATGTCTCTTACTAAACCCTAGATTTTCCCCTTGCTAAGCATCCATAATCTCAATGTGTTTTTACAACGTAGCTTCAAAGTCCACACATTCTAGTCACTGTCTTCTGGTAGGCAGTGTTTTAGAAAAGACAAATGAATGTCTTTGCCCCATGCACTACATGTGTAGTTATTGTCATAGTTTAAAATTCTATTAATGTTCTAAGAAAAGAACTCTCATGATTCACAAAATCTTTCATTTGGCTAAAGCTCTAGATTCTTTTCGCCTCTAATGTGGAAAACAGTACCTTTTAATTTCCCTGTTTTGATTAAAGTAGAGTCCAAATGTAACTCTTTATTACTGTTCACATACATTATCTGTTTTGAATAATTGTTCCAGTTTATCAGAGTCTTTGAAATTGTATCACATACTAGCTGAAGGCACCTCCAGATTGCTTGGCATGCCTTGTATGTGACTACATCATTTTCTTTTAAACCATATAATGATGGGTTCCTTAGTAGGTGTCTGTGATTTTCAAATCTCAGACCCTGAGCCATTCACCATTCACTTTCCTTTGGTAGTAAGTATCCCAGGTCAGTATTAACCGACCAGCTTCCTTTTCCATGTGCATTTTGCTCTTTCATTGCAATATCTTAGGAGTTATTGCAAGGACCTTGTTGAAATCCGGATGATTCAGACAAAGTGCAGACCCTTCTGTGGAACATTTTCTCAGATTCGTTTGCATAGCTCTTGACTGACTCTCAACTGTAGCTCGCAGACTTTAGTACAAACTCCTAGTGTAGTCTTTACAACAGTGTTCCTTGATAGACACTTGCATCTGTATCACCTGAATTAGGTGTTAAGAGGTCCTTTATTAATGACTTGAAATTCATTTATCACTCTTCTCAGAATATGTGCACAGAAGTTACTGGAAAAATGCTTACTAAATTACAGAGTAACAAAGACTCCCATACCTTACATATGTAGTTTTGAAAAAAAAAAAGAAGTTTGCAGCTTTCTCTGAAATTATTGTAGGCAGCAAATTGCTAAAAGTAACTCACAACAGTCTGCGGGAAGAGAGAAGCCAGTTCCTTATCTAAAATACTATTTTAGTTTCGTGAACATATGGGCCATGTCAGTTTTGTAAGGAAAAGAAAAATTCATCGTTACAAACAAAACTGCAAATAGTTGTGATTTCTCCCTCTTTTCCTCTTCTTATGAAACACCTTTGCATTTCTTGATGAAATGCCAGGAACAGTATTGCGTTAACACTCTTAAGAAGGAACTAATAATAGGAGTACCTCCCTTAAAATCACACGAATGACAAAATTCAGTGAAGTCATGCTGTCTCTGAATATTGCACTCTCTCATGAGCAAATGCTACATGAAAACTGCCCTTGCCTGATCCTCATCCATTTTTTCCAGTATGTGTCTTGTGGCCATTCATGTCTTTCTTTTGAGGACCAGAAAGATCTACTGTTCCATTTTGGTTGTTAAGCAAAGGTTCATCAATGTTCAAAGGCAGTCAAAGTCTTGCACATAGTTTGAGTAATCAGTTTCAAAGGCAAACAAAAAATTCAATGGAATGAGAACATGACTTTGAATTTTATATAGAATCTTTGTTAATTGAACTCTAAGCTTACCCTTGAGAATTTTATTCAGCCTACTACAGAAAGGTCAGTGGAATGCCTGTTCCTCTTGGATTTGTGAATTAGTTTTCAAAAGGCTAATGTTGAGTGAAAATGGAATGGATTCATTTGTACTCCAAGAGCAAAGGAAAAATTACTTGTTCATACTCAACCATTTATATTACAGGAAAAACATTTGCAAGGAAAATTGTAAAACTCTTTTTAAAAGTAATGGACACATTGGGAGTTGAACATGTTTCCCGTGTTTTATCATAAATAGCCTAAGTATTTGTTAATTAATGTTATGAAAATGATTATCTCATTTAATTCTACTATGCCCTTAAAAACCATCGGATGCGGTGGTGGAGCATAATACTGAGAGAGCATTAGAGTACAAGCTAAATTACAAGAAATCCTTTGGCATGGTATGAAATTATGGGAGAAGAGGGAGTACAGAGATGAAATTTAATAAGCAAGTTAAGGTTTGAATTCTGTATCAGAGGCCTAGAAGATTTCATATGCTTTAAAGAAAATACTAATATCAAAAAAGACAAACATTCTAAAGATGTATGAAGATAAACTGTGAAATGGTGGACAGACTTGTGTGACTGGGTTTGGTTGGAGTGAAGACAAGACAAAAGGATGGTTGCAGGTGGATTTTGAAGACCGTTCTTTTCTTTCCACATTAAGCTGTAGAAACTTTAGCGCGAACAATAAGAAACCTGGAGATGGTCTGTGTTTTTGAAAGGGGAACTGTGTTTCGGAAAACATCAGTGACAAGAGAGAAAGTGTAAAACATGTCATTGTCCCAATGCTGTGACAGTGTGAGCCTATCCAAGTGAAACTGAAAGGAACAGAGAGACTTATTGCAAGTCAGAAGTGAGATTTAGTTCTCAGATAATGAACAGTGAAGTGGTTTGACTCCATCTTCCTTCCCACTCAAATTCAGATTCATTCTCTCTCTCTCTCTATCTCTCTCTCCTTCCCTCCCTCCATACTTCAAACAATTGAAAAACAAAAGAAAAGAAAACCAACTAACAAATAAAGAAAAAAAACAAATATCAAAGCTTAAAACAAACATAAAACCCCAAAGCACATATCTAAATAAGATTATATGGACCAAATATATATATATAAAATCATGCAACAACAACTAATGTAAAAATAAGATGTATTTGAAAGAGCAAGGAAGGGCATATGGGAGTATTTGAATGAAGAAAAGGCAAAGGAGAAACGATGTTATTTTATTATAATACCAAAAATTGAAGAGAAAATTTAAAAAGAAAGAAATACCCAAACAAAACAAAAACTGTGAAGTCAGTTTTGTCTCCAGTAACTTCTGCGTATGGGGCCTGCCTAGGATTGTGATTGATATACCAAGTGACATATTATTAAAGAACCCTGATTTTCTTTTTTCCTGGATTCAGTTGCAACTAGCTACTTGATTATGAGTGGTATTTTAGTCTCAAAATCTCAGCACTGGGACATTGTCTTGTTTGATCCTGAGTGTTGTCACAGTCTATGTGAATTCCTATGTGTATCAATCCTCTTATATCTGGAAGAGTCTGATTCCTTGGCATCATCTACCCTCTTTGGCTCTTACAGTCTATCTATGCCTCTTCAGCTAGATCCCTGACCCTAGAGGGCATGGATTGTATAAAATGTCTCTGTTTAAAAAACCTAGGCTGACAAAGAAAAAAGCAAACCACTTTAGATTTTAACCTGAACATTTTAAGTCTTAAAAATAATGTTCCACGCATGCACTCACACACACACACACACACACACACACACACACACACACACACACATGGTCTTTTAGAATAAATTTTAGGAAAAACTTAAGAAAACAAATATGTACAGTTATTGTATTATGTCCAGTTACATTATTTTGATGATCATTTTTTCTCATTGGAGAAAAGAGAAACATTTGTTCTTCCACAATATCCCTGCTTACCATTGCAAGAACCCATGTATCTTTTTAGCCTGTAATGAACTTGAAAGGAGTAGCTGCAAGTTTCCTTGCAAGGGTCAGATTTCCTTTGTCTGCATGTACAAATGCTGACACATATAACCTTATTCACTGGACTGGCAAAGGAATAACTGTGCATCAGAAACTTTGCCCAAACTAATTTCCCCTTAATTAAAAAAAAATAAAGCTTGAAACTAGGTCTTAGCCATTCACTAATGGGGACAAGAAAATAAGACCCTTTATTTCTTATTAAGAAAATTATCTGATGCTTAATTCTTTTTCCTTTTATTTAATTCTTAAATCTGGAGCTGGGTGGCGGTAGTTCATGCCTGTATTACCAGCACTCAAGAGGCAGAGGCAAGTGGATCTCTGTGAGTTCAAGACCAGCTTGGTCTACAAGAGCTAGTTCCAAAAAAATCTGAGTCTCAAAAAAAAAAAATAGTGGTCAGGTACTTCTTTTCCAGATGTATAATTTAGGAGTGCTGGAAGATAGCATGTTTTTTTCCAGATGTGCAATTTAGAAAGTTAGGAGTGGTTAAAAGTTAGATTGACCTTCCAGAGGGAACCCTAGTCTGGTTATCAACACATACATTAGGCAGTTCACAACTGCTGAAAACTCCAGCCTTAGGGGATCTGATGCCCCCTTCTATCTTCTACATTAAACTATGGCACACACACACACACACACACACACACACACACACACGTTGAAAACAGATAAAGAAGTGAAGTTTAAATTCCCTTTCTCAAGGTTGCTGAAATGGTTCATGGATGGACTTTATAGATACACTGATGCAATAATTTACCTTCAATATATAATTATTTTTAATTTAGAGTAGTGGTAAGACTTCACTTGCCATAATCACATGTGACTCTGAATTTGAGTTCTAAGCCAACTCATATTACGTTGGAGATAGATACAGTTGGGTACATTACCCACAAAAGAATACCAAAGAGTAATAACTAAATTTACATGCTTCTCATCCACCCAGTTGCACTAAAATGTGTGCTTCCTCACATAAGACAATGAAGATTGGTAAGGGAACACACTGACAGTAGTGAGACTACTGACAGGTGACTTTGATGGTGAAACAGTGAGCAAGGCCAAGAGGGCAGAGGACAAGACTTAAAAAGTAATAGGAGAGGCATTGGTTACTCATGCTAGACCTAGCAACCTAGGCTGTCAGTGAGAAAGATAAGGCATGGAAGGTGCAAGAGGAGACCAAAGTGTTTGGAAGATACATGTTCAGTCTCATCAGCTTTGCTTATGTCTATATCTATATCTTATCTATCATCTATCTATCCTCAAACTAATTTCTATTGTCTTCTATCTATCTATTCATCTATTTCCTACAGTTTTATTTATCCCTCTATCTATCTGTCTATATATCTATCTATCCATCTATCTATCTACCATCTATGTATCATCTATTTATCATCATCTACCTACCTATCTGTCTGTCTGTTGGTCTGTTTACCTACCTATCTATTTATCTATCTAATTATCATTTGTCATTTATTATGTATCTGTATGAGGGTATATATAGAGTTCTTCAGGATTAACTAGCTAAGTGGTCTCGGAGATCCGTGCCTCCCAAGTGCTGGGATTAAAGGCGTGCGCCACCATCGCCCGGCTATAGAGTTCTTTCTTAAGTATATCCTTTCTTCCTGTCTCTTCTATGTTCCTAGGTAAATTTTGCCAGTGTCTAGCCTCGACTTGGGTTCAGGTCCTGAAATGGAGAAGGGGCCTCGGCATAAGGCAAAATTATGAACACCAAGTGTATTGCACTTAAGTGGCCACAAATTGTGCAGGCCATCTTCATTTATATTTGAAGAGCCTTTTTTCTTACCACAATTACATGAACAACTTTTTTACTGGATTCTATTTTTGACTTTAAAAATTCATCCCAGCTTTAGGAATACACCATGATTATTATGAAAGGCCCCATTGTTTCCTCTTAAGTCTTCCCAATATATCTTCCCATTCCCTGAATGACCTTATTCTATTCCCACCTCCTAGACAGAGAGTTGAGCATTTTTGCAGTCTTAACTAAATTTTGAGCCAAGTGCAGCACTTATGTCAACTGGCAGATACTTGCACATACATGGTGAAAAAGTAATAGACATGCACACAAGGCTTTAAAGAAAACAATATTCAAACCCAGATATATTTTTATGAGTTTCATTTTCTACAAGAGGTTCCCCTGTCTCAATCACTCCGTGAAAGGCACCCTGACAAAGCACTCTTTTCCTATCTCTCTATACCATATTTCTTCCACCAATATAAGTTCCTATGCATAGTAAAGATGTATCTATCCATTCCTTATTTTTGCTTTGTATTTATGTGTGTGTGTGTGTGTGTGGGTGGGTGTGTGCATGTCTGTGTATGTGTGTGTTAGAGCATACAAGATTCAACCAATGATTCCATATGTGGTGTCCAGGGAACTTACTCTCAACAATCACCACTATGTGCATTTCTGAGCCTTTCATCCTAGTCTGTGTATGTATACCTTACTCTTCTTTCCTGGAATGTGAGACATAGTTAATGTTCCAAGTATTGTTTTCTTATATGTGCCTACACTATCTCCTTTGAGTCTGCAAAACCCCCAGGGTTATGAGTTGTAGTTAGTTATTTGAATCAAGAGATTTAAGAAACATTAACCCCCTGCTGAAATATTTCAGAGGAAAATATTTGAAAAGGAACAGAATTTTGAGGGACAATTGCAGCTGTTGCATGTGTGACTGACAAAGTAAAACTAAATACTGCCCAAAGAATCTCCAATATAATGAGAGAAAAAAGAGCCTGCACGCTGCACAAATTTTGGAAATTCCTGTGCTGTCCATAGACTACTGGTCCTTGCCAAGTGTGAGTCCCTTTCTGCAGGGGCCTTGCCCTGAGGGAACCCTTTAGACAGGTAGTCATATGCTGATTCAAGGCTAGGCTGCGAGGCTCCCAACAAAATATAATTCTTATGCTGCTTTTTCATATGCAGGAACTCAGCATTATAGCATTCCATTATTCTACAAGTGACCTTCGTACTCAAATCCTTAATAAATTCATGATGGATCCATTTATTTTACAGGTCTGCCATAATGAATTAGTACAGAACCTGGTGGATTAAAACAGCCATATTGTGTCACAACTCTTCAGGATATAAGAAGCCCCTAGGAACATTCTTCTTTGCCCTTACTGGGCCTTTGAAGGTTGCCAGTTGTCCTTGAGATGTTGCACACCTCCTGTCTCTTTTCTTTCTTCATGTATCCTATTCCTATGTCTCCAAATATCTGTCTTTAAAAGAATATTAGATAGTGAATTTAGAGACCATAACAACCCAATGTGACCTCATCTTCATCTATTTAACTTTACTGCGGTTATTTTGTTTTCCTTTATTTTACTGTGGAGATAATACCAGGGCCCTAATCATGCTAGGCAGACAGTGTAAAGCTGGGCTGCATCCTCTGTCATATCGAGGCATCCTTGGATAAAATAAATAAATAAATAACCTGATTATCTTAATCAAGCTAATTGACATAACCATTTTAACTGGATTGCATGTACAAAATCCTTATTTCCAAAGATCCTTAAGACCCTATTAAGAGGACCTAGGAATAATGACTTCAACATGATTTTTGTAGTAGACATAATTTGACCACCAATAGGGTAGATATTTAGAAGGAAAGTTAGTTTCTATAACTTCCATTTCCATTTAATTTGACAAAACTCTAGAGTTCTTTATATCTAAGGATCTTTGTATCTTATAACACATAATTAATATAGTATAGAGAAAAAGACATTCTAGTATCTTTATGTTTTAAGCAGGTTAGTTTATTTTTTTATTTATTTATTTTAGGAAAAGAAAACAAACTCTCTTTTTTCATTATACATAATAATCCAAGGTCCTACTCCCTCCCCTCCTCTCATTCCCTCCCTATACACCCCATCCACTTCTAAGAAAGTGGGTAAGGCACATTGCTTTGGGGAAAGTCAGTGTTCCTCACTACTATATCTAGGCTGAGCAAGGTAGCCATCCAAAGAGAATAGTGCAATCAGTAGGGATAAGTACTGGTGCCACTGCCAGTGTCCCCTCACTCTCTCCCAGACATACAACTTCCAACCGCATTCAGAGGGACTAGTTTGGTTCTATGCTTGTTCCTTTCCTGTCCAGCTGGTATTGGTGAGCTCCCATTAGCTCAGATAGACTATCTCTGTTTGATGTCCCAGTCCCACTGCTAGGAACATTGCCAGGTTGTAAAAATAGGCATTGTGTGCTCCATAGTCTCCATTACTAGGAAACTGCACTGAGGTCACTCTAATAAATTCCGTGAAAAAGGTTTCACTGCGCTTTATTTCGACAGTGCCACCCAAATGTCCCCCAGTTCCAGTCATCTCTCCCACGACTTGCTCCCTCTGTCTATCTCATCCACTGCCTAGTCCATCCTGTACCAATCCCCACCTGCCCCAGTGCACTCACAAAATCTGAGCTGTTTCCCCTTCCCTAGGAGTTCCGTACTTCCTTCCTTAATTCCTCCTTGTTACTTAACCTCTCTGGGTCTGTGCATTGTACCAGATTAGCCTTTATTTAACAACTAATATCCACTTATGCCATGTTTTATTTCCAGGTCTAGGTTTCTTCACTCATGGTGAACTTTTCTATTTTTATCCAATTGCTAGAAAATTTCATGATGCCATTTTTTACATCATTGAATCACACTTTCATTACATTTTCATTATCCGTTCTTTGGTTGAGGATCATCTAGGTTCTTTCCAGTTTCTGGCTACTATGAATTAATCTGCAATTAAGGTAGTTGAGCAAGTGTCCTTGTGGGAGAGGTTCTTTTGGGTGTATGCCCGGGAGTGGGATAGTTGGGACTTGAGATGGATCTATTTCCAGGTTTCTGAACAACCACCATATTGATTTCCACAGTGGTTATACAAGTTTGTACTTCCACCAGGAATGAAGGAATGTTTCCTGTGCTCCATATCTTTACCAGAATGAACTGCCATTTGTGGTTTTGATCTTAGCCATTCTGACAGTTACAAGATGGAATCTGAAAGCAGTTTTGATTTGCATTTCCTGATTGCTAAGGATAATAAGCATTTCTTTAAGTATTTTTTAGCCATTTGAGATTCTTCGGTTGAGAATTCTGTTTAGATCTATACCCCATTTTTTATAAATTGGATTATTTGGTTTGTTGATGTCTAACTTTTTGAGGTATTTGTATATTTTAGGAATTAGCCCTCTGTCCAATTATGGAGTTGTTGGAAATCTTTTCCCATTCTGTAGATTGCTGTTTTGTCCCATTAACAGTGTCTTTTGCCTTAAAGAAGCTTCTCAGTTTCTTGAGGATCCGTTTATTGATCGTCATTCTTAGTGCCTGTTTATTTGATCTTGATTTAAATTTGGTAAATGATATCTACCGAGAAAATTATCCAAATCTTTTAGATTTTCCAATTTTGTGGAGTACAGGTTTTTGAAGTTATAATCTAGTGATTCTCTGGATTTTTCTGGTGTCTGTTGCTATACCTTCTTTTCATTTCTGATTTTGGTAATTTGGAAATTTTCTTCCTTCCTCTAAGTTAGTTTAGATAAGGGTTTGTATATCTTCTTGAATTCCCCCCAAAACAACTTTTTGTGCCATAGATTCATTGTATTTTTCTCTTTATTTTTATTTTATTGATTTCAGTTCTCAGTTTGATTTTTTTTTCCTGCCTTCAACTTCTCTTGGGCTTGTTTCATTCTTTTGTTCTAGTATTTTAAAATGTGCTGTTGAGTTGTCAGTATAAGATCTCTTGAATTTCTTTATGTAGCCACACAGTACTGCGAATATTCCTCTTAGTATTGTTTTCATTATATTCCCTTTGTATGGATATATTGTGCGTTTATTTCCATTGAATTCTAGGACGTCTTCAATTTGTTTTTTTTACTTCTTACTTGACCCAGAAGTCATTCAGGAAAAAAGTTGTTTAGTTTTCGTGAGTTTACAGGCTGCCTGTAGCTTCTGTTGTTGAACTCCAGTTTGAGTTTGTCTGATTAATTGCAGGGCATTGTTTCAATTTTTATGGCTCTGTTGAGCCTTGCATTGTGACTGAGTATGTGGTCAGTTTTGGAGAATGTTCCATGAGGTGCTGAGAAGAAGGTGTATATTTTATTGTTTGTGTGAAAATTTTTGTAGCTATATGTTAGGTCCCTTTTGTTCATAACATCTATCAGCTCCAGGATTTCTCTATTTGGACTACCTATTCATTGGTGATAGTGGGGTATTAAAGTGGGGTATTAAAGTCACCCACTATCAATATGTGATGGTCATTGTATGACTTAAGCTTTAGGAGAGTTTCCTTCTGAAACATGAGTGCCCTCACATTTTGGGCACAGATGGTAAGAATGGAGATATCATCTCAGTGGATCTTTTCTTTGATGAGTATGAAGTGTCCTTATTCATCTCTTTTGGTTAATTTGGGGTAATTTTAATTTGAAGTCTATTTTGGTAGATATTAGAATGGCTACACTAACAGCTGCTTGGTACTATTTGCTTGAAAAATCTTTTTCCAACTCTTTTCTCTGGCATAATGTCTATCTTTGAAGTTGAGAAGTGTTTTTTATGATTTTATTGTGCTATACATTTTTCTCTGCTCCCCTGCCCTCCTTTACCCTCCCCTCCAACCCTCTCCCATGGTCCCCATGCTCTAAATATACTCAGGAGATCTTATCATTTTCTACTTCCCATGTAGATTAGATCCATGTACGTCTCTCTCAGTATCCTCATTGTTGTCTAGGTTCTTTGGGACTGTGAATTTTAGGCTGTTTTTCTTTTCTTTATGTTTAAAAAACACTGATGAGTGAGTACATATGAAAATTGTATTTCTGGGTCTGGGTTACCTCACTCAAAATGATGTTTTCTAGCTCCATCCATTTGCCTTCAAATTTCAAGATGTCATTATTTTTTTCTGCTGTGTACTTCATTGTATATTGTACCACATTTTCCTTATCCATTGTTTGATTGAGAGGTATTTAGGTTGTTTTCAGCTTCTGGCTATGACAAAAAAAAATGCTGCTATGAACATAGTTGAGCACATCTCTTTGTGGTACAATTGAGCATCCTTTGAATTTATATCCAATAGTGGTATTGCTGGGTTTTGACAAAGGTTGTTTCCTAATTTTCTAAGAAGTTGTCATACTGATATCCAAAGAGGCTGTACCAGCTTACACTCCTACCAATAATGCTGGAGTGTTCCCTTTACTCCACAACCTCTCCAGCATAAGTTGTCACTATTGTTTTTGATCTTGGCCATTCTTCCAGTTGTAAGGTGGAATCTCAAATTTGTTTTGATTTGCATTTCTCTAATAACTAAGGTTGTTGAGCATTTCCTTAAATGTCTTTCACCCATTTTAGATTCCTCTGTTGAGAGTTCTCTGTTTAGGTCTGTATTTTTCACTGGATTATTTGTTCTTTTGCTGACCAATTTTTTGAATTCTTTGTATATTTTGGAGATCATCCCTCTGTATGATATGGGGTTGGTGAAGATCTTTTCCTATTCTGTGGGCTCCCATTTTGTCTTGTTGGGCATGTCCTTTGCTTTACAGAAGCTTTTCAGTTTGATATGCGTTTCTTAAATGCAATCGGAGGATAGATATTGTTTAGAATTTCTTCTTTTAGTCTGTGTCTTCTTTGGGGAGAAATGAGTCTATTGATATTAACAGATATCAATGATGATGATCTTGCAGCTTTATTATTGTTGGTAGTGGCGGTAGTGTTTTTGTGTGTGTTTGTCTTTTTTAAGATTTGCTTATATGAGATTTTTTTGCTTTCTGTGTTTTCAAAGGTATAGTTAATCCCTTTGAATTCAAGTTATTCTTGAATAATGTTCATATTATGTTGTATTTTTGGATAGGCATCATTTAAGTTTGATTTTGTCTTTCAATAGCTTGTTTTCTCCATCTGTAGTTCTTGGAAGTTTTGGGGTATATAGTAGTCTAGGTTGATATCTGTGGTCTCTTAGAGTCTGCAGGATAGCTGTATGCCCTTCTGCTTTTATTGATTAAATAAATTCAAATATGTGTGCCTTTATATATTACTTGTCCTTTTTGTTCCCTAGTAACTTTTAATATTTTTCTTTGTTCTGTATGTAGTGCTTTGACTACTGTGTTCTAGGGGGACTTTCTTTTCTGATCCAATCTATTTGGTGTTCTGTTAGCATCTTGTACCTTCATAGACATGGCCTTCATTATTTGGGGAGCAATTTCTTCTTATGATTTGTTTTAAAGAATTTTCTGTTCCTTTGAGCTTCAATTCTCCTTCTTCTATTCCAAATCTTAGTTTGGCTTTTTTTTTTATTATATCCTAAATTTCCTATTTGTTTTATGTAGGGATTTTTAAAATTTAATAATTTCTTTGACTGATGAATCAATTTCTTCCATATCTTTTTTGCCTGAGATTTGTTTTCTTTCATCTCTTGTGTTCTGTTGATATTGCTTGCATCTATAGTTCCTGTTTGATTACCTGAATTTTTCATCTCCAGGATTCCTCCAGTTTGTGTGTGTATTTTTTTAATGTTTCTAGTTTTTATTTGTGGACCTTGAACAGTTATATTCATTTTCTTCAAATGTCCTCTTCTTGTATGTTTTTTTTTTCTTTCTTTAAGGGATTTAATATTTTCCTCATTTTTTTGTTTATAGTTTTCTTGATTTCTTTAAAACTTTATTCATTTACTCTTTCATAACCTCTGTTTTCTTCATTGCTGTTAAGGTCATTTTCTTGTGGCTAATTTGCGTTGCAATATTCAGGGCTGGAATATCTTGATGGGGTGGGAGTTGGGGAAGGCTAGGTGTGCTTTGAGAGACTTTCAGTGGTCCTTACTTTGTGCAGAAGGCACATATGGATCAACCAAATCAACTAGACAATGGGGAAGTTAAAAGGAAATCCCACTTTTGAGAGGTTCCTATTCTACATAATGAAAATTACTTTAGAAGCTATCAGAACTTAGATTCCCCTCCCATAGCCATCCCTTTTATAACTTGTCATCAAGATATGGACCACCCGAGGTGACCTTTAGTATATGCAGTTCAAAATAGAGTTCAAAGTAGAATGCTGAAGAAACATTTAGTGATTTCCTCCCGCTCCTGTCCTTTTCACCTGGTTTTGTGATAGTTGGACCAGGATTCTTAATCACGTATTTACTTAACAGAGAAGGAAGATCAACATTTCTTGATTGTAAGCAAGTTTTTGTTTGTTCCTTTTTTCCACGTTCATTATACAGAAGAAGCTCTTTAGGACAGTGGTTCTCAACTGTCCTATAACTGTAAACTTTTAATACAGTTCCTCATGTTGTGTGACCCATAGAACCATAAAAATATTTTTGTTGGTGTTTCATAACTGAAATTTTGCCACTGCTATGTTTTGTAACGGCAATATTTGTGTCTGCTGATGGTCTTAGGTGACTCCCCTGAAAGGGTCATTTGACCCCAAAGGGCTCACAACCCACAGGTTGAGAACCACTGCTTTAGGGCCTCACACATTGATCATGAGTCAGACCTTCGGGTGAAGAGCAGGTATCTGGAATAAACTTTCTGGATTAGAGTGTAACTATACTGTTTATTTTGGTGAACTTTGTGTGGTTATTTGAATAAGAATGGCTGGTATAGAGTTATACTTATATAGTAGGAGCTGCAGGCCTGCTTTTCCTCCCGCCCGGCTCCCTCACGGCTAGCTTTACACCACAAATAAAAAAATTATCATTAAACACTGCAGCAAGTCTAGCCTTACTGGCAAATTCTGATATCCCAATAATTGGTTAGGGTTTTTGGGAGGGATAATTCTTCCCAGATTTGTTTGATAATATGTAACTATGAGTGCCAAGAGTTTATATAACAAAAATATATGACACTCCCACATCATACTGGAATGCTTAGGGAGTGTCATTACGAGGTGCGGCTGTTTTGGAACAAGTCTGTCAGTGGAGTGGGCTTTAGAGCTTCAGATGCCTAAGCCAAACCCAATCTCTTCCTCTCTTCCTTCTGTTTGACAACCTGATGTAGAACTCTTGGATCCTAGACTGCCTGCAGACCACCATGTCTGCCTGCAGAACACCAGGGTTCCTGCCATGACAATAATGGGCAGTAAAGCATCCTCTAAACCTGTAAGCCCAGCCCTAATAAAATGTTTTCATTTATAAGAGTTGCTGTGGTTATGGTGTTTCCTTACAGCAAAAGAAATACTAAGACACTTGTCTCAGCTACTTAGTTTCTGAACATGTAATGCTCTTCATAAGGGAATAACAGTGATGTACACAGCTATTTACAGGACTGAGGGATGATATAGACCATAGACTCTGTTTTTCTACTCTTAAACACACATGCACGCGCGTGCGCACACACACACACACACACACACACACACATTAAAACTGCCTATATATTATAGATAAAGTTTAATTACTTGCTGAAATTAGTGATGAAAGGTTCAAATTCTCCAGTAGTAGACCCTTGTTCATCTTTCCTGCTTTCTTGTGTTCTGTTGCACTCCTGTGTGTCCTCTGTTGCACTTTCTATGTCTCTGCTCCACTGAAGTCAGATGATGTTTTACTCCCATACTCTATTATCCTTCCTTCCTGTCTACAAGCATGCTGGTCTGTGGGCACCATTCAGCGTTAACCAGCCACAGTGTATTTTCTACTTAGTTTCTGCAAGGGAAAACGGAGCACTGCTACATTTGTGTCCCCAGACAAACATTTCATAGAAAGTTCTTCATTAGTCTGCCTCTCCTTCTTCCCCTAGATATGACCTTTTCAAGGGCAAGGAGAATGTGTTAGAAACCCTGATATTCATAGCACTTAGCTGCTCTTGGTTACACAGAAGGCATTTAGAAGAATGTATGTTGAATTAATGTGGTCATGAAGACCCAGTTGAGTAATTATGAAGCCATAAAATTCAATTTGAAGTACAGCCACAGGAATTGACTTTGTAACCTCTTCTAGAAGCAAATCTCATTTATTACTATAAATGGCATAAAGTAATTGTCATTATTTGTTCAAAAGTCATTGGCCTTTAATCACTTCTAGAGATCTGAATCAAGAAGCATGATTGTATTATCAGAGTAAAGTTTGAATATACCTAAGATCATATCAGAAACATCATTTAATTTCCTATAAAGTTTTTTCCTTTAAAAGTAATGTTTCCTTTTCTATTTCTCTATTCTTTGGACTTATATACAATGCAGTGGTATGATTAATGGTTTATAGTCTCTTTGATCAAGTAAATAAACATTAATTGGAAAAAATATGTAAAATTAGTAGGTATTTGTTTTACTCAGATGTACTTCAGTGTCCTGTGTAAATATTCATCTTTTATTACTCAAATAAACACCTCTATAGAGAAAAGAAGTAAAATATTTTAATTTACCAATGTTTTGACCTATGAGGTGTCATGGAGGGTAAAAGTACTTTGCCATGATCGCAATATCCTGACTTTGAGCCACAGAAACCACATAATGAAAGCAAAGCAAGTCAAATGTATTGTTCTCAGACCTCCACACACAAGCTGAGGAAAAAGCACACTCACATCTGCATACACCCACACATGCACGCACGCACACACACACACACATACACATGCACATACACACATATACATTTATACACAATAAATAAATCTAAAAAAATTTACAATGAGGAAATAATAAAATTGATTATGGACAGATGACTCAGTGGTTAAGAGTACTGGCTGGTTTTCTAATGACTCAGGCTCAATTCCCAGCTTCCACGTAGCTGCTCAGAAACCCCTGTATCTCCAGTTCCAGGAAATCTGAGCATTCTTGGCCCCAGTAGGCAACAGGCACACAAATAGTGACAAGATGTACTTGCAGGCAAAATACCCATATACACAAAATAAAAAGTTAAAGATTAAAGGAAACGATAAAAATTAATCTAATTTAAAATATTTCACAAATCCAAACACCTTCTCTTTGATAACAATGTCAACAATTTAACTGCCTCCATGCAACTATTACAATGGGTCTTTTGGATGGCCGTGGTTTCTGATTTTAATTAGATCATGTTCATCCCATAGTCCAACCCTGTTTACCCCATAGTTCTTTGAGAAAAATCTTTGCTCCTTAGAATATACTTCAAGCCTTCATGGTATGATGCAATCTACCCATCTAACCCCACTTCTCATCACCTCACATGATACAGGTACAGTGACTTTTTTTTTGTCTTTGAATATGTATTATTTGTTTCTGACCTGTGGATTTTGGTAGTGTGTACTTTTCAATATAGAAATTCGAAAATGTGGGGTCAGGTCCTTTAAATTCAAACAGGACTTGCTCCATAAGACTAGCATTCCCAAACTGAACCCTCCTCTTTATTAATATCTGTTATATCAAGAACTACAACTAACACATTGCATGTATTATTGAAATAAAATGCTATTTTGTGGTTTATCATTTCAGCAGCCCTAAATATGAGGCAATACAATTTTCAGAAGAAATTCTACCAACTACAGTACTTTCACTATTATTTCTAACGATGCTGAAGAGATTAACAATATTAATGCTGAATGAAAGATTAACAATATTGAAAGTAGATACCTAAGCCAAATAATCTTAATATAATGCCCAGGAATTCATGTGCAATTAAAGTCTACAACTAACAAACAAGGCTTTGTGATGTCAGGGCTATAGTTGTCCATGAATCTTGATACTTCTCAAATCTTTGTACACATGAAACTTTTGAATTATCATAATTGTGAGGAAAACAAAACTTCCATGGGACTGCAGCTTAGCGTGTGGCCCCCACAATACCATGAATAAATGTTGCCAACTGTTTGGCAGTGCATCTCCAATTTGTGGTACATTTGGAAAAAAGAGGGAAAAAAAATCTAGGTGAGATTTTATTTTTATAATCCTCAGAACATTTCCTCAAATTTGTATTTTCTTTTATTTTTCCTCACTTACCTGGGGACATGTTTGTATTTTCTTAAAATGTGTTTGAACCAATATTAAATGACATACCTTGGGAGAGGGAGCACTAAATTTAAATTATCTTTATCTCTACTATGCATAACTGAAGACATTGTATGCCTCCTCATTAAGATCAGGAATTTTTTTTCCTTTAAATACACTAATTTCAGGGGTACAAAGTTTAAGGTTTTGTGAACTACGACATTGGAACAAGAGATTATCTCTGTGTGTACATAAAATGTGTGCACATCTATATATGTATGTGTGTGTAATGTGTGTATGTATGTAATCTATGAATTTATGTGCATGTGTAAGTGTACAAGGTATCTAACCATTAGCTTTAGTTGCCTCTAAGGATAAGCAAATTGGTGATTTTATAATATAACTTATTTCACATATTATACAAATCTGTCCAGCCCAATTTAAGGAGGTATTATCTTCAGGTGAAATCTGACTCTTTACCTGACTTAATTTTTTTGTAAGATAAAGATGTTTGCTATCTGTGGGAATAGGCAACAAACACCAGTAATACCAGAGCTGCAGAAAGAGAGGGATGTTGAAATAGAATTATATTTGAAGCTGCTCATAGTTACGCTGACAGATGACTCTACATTCTAAAAGATATTTGCTGCTGTCTAGTGTGGTTGAATTCAATGGAGTCATCTTCCCATTTTTTAATTAATTTTAATCTTATTCATAATAATATGAAGTTATTCAAGAATGCGTAAAAGCAGTTCCCTTTACCTATATAAACTCTATAGGTTGTCTTACAAATATTTCCTTGAAAATGAAAGATGCTTATGTAAATCATCTAGAAATTTGATTTTTATTTTATTGTCCATCTATACAATGAAAACACTAATTAATTTAGTAACTTTCTTTTATTTTGTATTTTCCTGTGGATGCAATTTATACTACTAATAATGGACATTATAAAAGCATAATGTATAAAATGTATGTATTTGGTTATTAAGATTTACTCACTCCCTTAAAGTTTTACAGAATTTGTTAATTAAAAATTTTATAAATACCAAGCACTGCTGATATTTTATACACTTTGATAAAATTTGCTTAAGAACTAAAAGAAAAAGCACGCCGGGCGGTGGTGGCGCACGCCTTTAATCCCAGCACTCTGGAGGCAGAGGCAGGCAGATCTCTGGGAGTTCGAGGCCAGCCTGGTCTACAAGAGCTAGTTCCGGGACAGGCACCAAAGCTACAGAGAAACCCTGTCTCGAAAAACCAAATAAAATAAAAAAAAATAAAAAAATAAATAAATAAATAAATAAATAAAATGAAAACCATGAGTGAGAGAAAGAGTAATGATATATGAAAAGTTATGTGCTCATAAGGTGAGGTAACAGATACCTTACTTTTTTTTTTTTTTTTTTTTTTTTTTGGTTATTGACCAGACTCTGTTGCACATTCGGCACATTTAACTAATGTCTTCTATTATTTACATGTCAACAGGTTTAGGATGTGACAGTTCAAGTATCTGGTAACTCAGTGGAGTAGCTCAACACCTGTCTCTGCTTCCCATGCTCTTCTCTACAGTGTGAGTATATGTTCACGTTTTCTAATCTGCTTGGTGGTGTGGAAACTGTATTTGGTTTGAAAATAGAGATATTGCGTATTTTCTTGGAAAATTATAAGCTAAAGTTAAAGTTCATTCTAAATACAATAAATTCAGATGATCTGATCTCAGGAGATGTTTTGCAAATTTAAACTTAATACTAGTTGAAAGTTATAGCATGAAATAATAGTTACGGTAAAATAATACACTGGCATTCAATTATATGGAATATCTTTAAATTTTTTAACTTGGTATCTTTTCATTCTTAGAAAGAAAGACATAAACATTTTTAGAAAATATCTTGCTGCATTCTAAAATGTTCTTGATATGCCTTTGATAGATATAATTTGAAATGGAATTTTAAGGTCAAGTCAGTTTCTTATTTTGTTCTCTAGCAGCTATTTGTTGTAAATGTGTTTAATAATATTGACTAAATGATAGCTACATCACACAGTTATTTATAGAACATATATGCTTTTGTAAGTTCAATTAAAAGAAAAGGAAAAGTGATCAATACAGGGATAAGTTGTTTCTATTTTTCATTTTGCAGGACTGAAAAACAAGTTAAGTCTGGTTTATGGTGCTGTTTTTGTTTGAAGAAGTATTAAGCTTATGTGAAAATTTTTATATTTTAATTTTAATATTTAAAGAAAACCTAAAAGATAGAATTTTGAGTGTTTATTCATAATAAGATGATAACTGTTTCAGGAAAAACATGTGCATAATCTGCTTTCAACACAACAAAAGTTATACTAGTATGAAAATCAAATAATATCAATCAAATGTATTTCATTTTACGTGTTTATTAGCAATAACACATTTTAAAAGTGAAGAAAATAAAAGCGAAAGAGTTTTAAGAGGACGGTAAGCTTACTCAAAGGAATAGGAAGAAGTAGGCATCCCAGTCCTTTCTCCCAGAAACATGTAAACCTGGGACAGTAGTACTTTCATCATTCTAATCCAAACTTACAACATCCTCAAGGTACCGGGAAATGCTACCTCTACATATCACATTCCACTAAGCCTGGATCCACATTCTGAGCCTTGCTTTTGTTCCCCCGGCCTTTTTCTGGGCGGCTCCTGTGTGAGGTTAGTAGATCTGCGCACTCATAGAGTGGAGGGTCCTGACATTTGTTCCTTCTGTACAGAAGCAGGACTGAATAGGTGATTAGATTTTGAGAGTTGAAGATGGTTATAATATTTGAATTTTTCTTATGACTACATTGAAATTATAAAATGAGGTAGGTGAACTGCATTTCAATCATCTGTTTTATTTTATCCTCTATAATCAAAATACAGTATTTGGAACAGTAGCACTACGTGCATGCTAAAGACTCATTATTATGGAAATTCAAAATGGGACAATTACTATTGAAAAGGTTTCATCCTTTCCTTATATAGGAGAGTGCAGATATTGCATCTATAGTGACAGTGCAATGAACCTAAAAGCAGAGAACAGAACAGCCCATCATCATGGGATATCATAACCTCTACACCACCTAGTTCTCAACAATTCTAATGCTGTGACCCTTTAATACAGTTCCTCATGTTGTGGTGACCTCCAACCAAAAAATATTTTTGTTGGGGCTTCATAACTGTAATTTTGCTACAATTATGAATCTTAATGTGAATATCTATGATTTTCATTGGTCTAAGACGACCTTTGTGGAAGGTTCCATTGACGTCTCCAAAGGGTCATGACAGGCAGATTGAGAACTTTTGCTGTGCACTAAAACGTGGTCAAAATTTGGCATATTCTACCATTTGAATACCATTTTCAAATTGCTTTAAACTTTCTAAGATCACAAGTGGAACTACCATAAATTAGATACCCTTTATATAAACATATTACATTACTCTATGATTTCATTTCTATGTATCTACCCAAGAGAATGCTCAATTTTTACATTAAAAGTGTGTAAATATTTATAACAAATTAATACTTATTCATAAAAATTTATAAATATTCAAAATGTTGTTGGATGCAGTATCACATGCCTATAAGTCTTGCACTCAAAAGACTGAGGTGAGAGAAAATGTCTTGGGGCAGTGTTGAAAGTTCAAAGCCAGCATGATCCATATAGTGCCACTCTGTCTAAAATTAGCGAACAAGTGTTGTATTTAACTGCTCAATTGAAGAACAAACTGGAATATCAATAGGATATATTATTCAAGTATAGAAAAGAGCTATTGATTTCATGACTCTCATAAAAGTTTCTATTTTCTTTTCAATGCTGAGAAATGAATCCAAGGTCTTGTGTCTGCTAGGCAAGTGATTTGCCACTGATCTGTATACACAGGCCCCAATGTAAAAATCCCAAATCCATTCTGCAAGTAAAACAAGAAAGCCCCAAGTGTGATAGCAAGTATATAAATTCAGGGGAAAAAAAAAGCAAAACTGAGACAGGAAGAAGCAGATCCATGGTTACCTGGCTTAGATGCTTAACTGGCAATAAGTAATTTCCTGACTGCACGGGGAAATGTGGGATACAATATTATTCTGTATAGTCTTCAACTGTTGGGAAAATTATACAAAAGGCACAAAACTCCTAAATACAGTGTTGAGGTATAGAGAATACAAATAAAATTGAACAGAATGCATCTTCAAGACAGAGGGGAAACTGACTTTTGTAATGAATTAGGAATGATATCTTAGTAAAATTTATTTTGGGAAACAGAATTTGGACAACACAAAATCAGAAAAGAATAAGATTGGATTAACTATATAAAGAGGAGTAGATGTGTTCCTTCCTATTGAATGTTTTGTTTTCCCTAAAAGATATATAGTTAAGAAGTTCTGAAACTATTTTTATGTATTAAATAAAACACATGAATAAATAAAATTTTTGTAGAATTTGCAAGGTTGCTCATGAAAAAAGACAATATTACAAATACAGAAAATATAATGGCTGTGTTGTCACTATGCATGAAAAAACAATTAATGAAATAAGAGACTATTGATTTTGAAAAGGGCAAGGAGAATTTTACAAAAGGGTTTGGGGTTATGAAACAAAAGGTGAAATTATATAATGTGTTGTAATTGTAATACTAAAACAAAAACATTAATCATTAATTTCCAATGTCAGTTCACTTTTATTTCTATACACAGATACAGAAACAAAACCATGTGTACATATGAATAAACTTGTATAACATTAGCTATATCTGTGAAAAGTTTTTAGGAGCAACGACACTGCGTGACAATAGATACTCCGCATATTCCGTTTTCCCCTTCGAAATAATATTTGCCCACCAGACCATAAGAAAGCGATCGACGATTCTTGTCTAGGACAAGAAAAATGGGAGACAATTCTGAAACATTGCAGTATGAAAAAAGCAAACAAAAAAAAAAGAAAGAAAAGGGGCTGGAGAGATGGCTAGTGTAGAGATGGCTGTTCTTCAAAGGACTGGTTATTCAGCACACATGGCAACAACTCAGAATAGTCTGTAACTGTGGTGACATTATAGACATAATGCAGGCTAAACACCAATGCACATAGAATAAAGATAAGTTAATTATTTAAAAAAAAAAAGAAAAAAGGAGAGAGCGAAAAAAAAAAAGAGAAAGAAAAGAGAGAAGAGAACTCTCTGGGACATACCAGAAACAAAACTCAATCAGTATGTCTGAGTTTGTAGTGAGCTTTTAGTAATTAATCCTCAAGCACTTCAGGCTGCTACAAACAACAGACAGACAGGCAGGCAGACAGACAGACAGACAAACAAATAAATAAATGGAGATGCAATTCAGCTGAGAAAACACAGCCCCTGAATCACACTCATATAAGTAAGTGTACTAATAAGTAAGATTCAAAATAAATATTCATTCCACAAAAGTTGCACTTATTAGATGCAAATACTTCATTCACTTTCCACAAAAGAAAGCTTAAATCTACTCCTGGGTGTAGCCCAACTTGGCACCTCTTTCCCACCGAACAGAATATGGAAGGAATTGGTGGAAGGTCTAGCAGGCACCATCCTTAAGACTATAATGTTATTAACATTAACATCTCTAGTGACTAACCCTGCCGACACTTTCTAACCTGGTGTGATGAGGTAAGTACATCACACTTCTGTGATATCCCCTCTCAAGGCCTACAGCTTGAATCTTCTCAGACAATGACAAAAAATATTAAGCACAATTAAATAAAAAGAGATAACTATAAAGTGAGTCACACATCCTCACCTGAATTTTCAAGAGTAATGACAGGAAGAAATGAATGTTACAACTGAAGGCTACAAGTAAATTGTATGACTTATTCAACTGTCATATTCTGGATTTGGTTCTGAAGGAAGAAATGAGTAGAGAGATACAGCTGGCAAAATCTGAAGAAAGCCTATAGCTTGCTTAATGTTATTGTGTTAATTGACTTTTTACAAATGGTCCATGGCCTGTTAACAATTGGAGAAGCTGGAAAGGGGGACAGAAAATGGTCTATATATCTTGTCTTAGAGTTTCTATTGATGTGATAAAATGCCATGACCAAAAGCAACTCAGGGAAGTAAAGGGTTTATTCTATCTTACAGTTTCACATCAGGGGCCATCAGTGAAGGAAGTCAGTATAGGAACTCGAACAGGTCAGGAAGCTGGAGGCAGGACCTGATGCATAGTCCATAGAAGGGTGCTGCTTGCTGTCTTGTTTCTTATGGCTTGCTCAGTATTCTTTGTTATAGAACCCAGGAATACCAGCCCAGTGGTGATAACAACTACAGTAGGGCCGGGCAGTGGTGGCGCGCGCCTTTAATCCCAGTACTCGGGAGGCAGAGGCAGGCGGATCTCTGGGAGTTCGAGACCAGCCTGGTCTTGTAGACCAAGAGCTAGTTCCAGGACAGGCTCCAAAACCACAGAGAAACCCTGTCTTGAAAAACCAAAAAAAAAAAAAAAAAAAAAAAAAAACCAACAACTACAGTAGGCTGAGCTCTCACACATCAACCACTAAATAAGAAAATGCACAAAAGACTTGCCAGTATGGTGAATTTTCCTAATTTAAGTTTCTGCTTCTAAAATGACTTAGCCACGATTAATATTCAGGTATAAAGTTCTTAAAACTTGAAAACAAAAGATAGACTTGAAAAACAAACAAAGGGATATGAGTACACATCATGCAAAATCAACCAGGTATGTGTATATAGCTGTGTTAAGTTGGAGTTGTCCTATGACCATTTATTTGACCACACTTTGACCAGTTGTGGATTTCTGTAATGGTCTCTCTCTGCTGCAGGAAGAAGATTCTTCCATGAGGGGTGAGAGGCACATTTAGATATGAATATAAGAATAAGGTTTTTAGGATGGAATTAGGATAGCTACATACATATATACATATAACATCATATACATATGATGCAGCTATACTCCTTCTTTGTATATGCCCAAAAGATGCAACATCCTAATCCACGGGTACTTGTCCATCCATGTCCATTGCCTCTATAGTAGAATAACTACTTAGAATAGGAAATAGAAACATTCTCCGTGTTCTTCAATGGATTGTAGTTAATGAAAATGTGGTACTATCCAGAATTTTTTTTTTTACTTTACTCATCTGTAAAAAAAAAAAAAATAATGAAATCCTGTAACTGGTAGATAAATAGATGGCAGTAACTAGAAAAAAGTATATTAAGTGTGAATACACAACTACAACCCTAACTATTGGTGAGTCCAAGACAGGAAGATCACCTGTGCTCAGGAGCTGGGGAAGAGCCTGGTTTACCAGGAAGAGTATCTCACAAAAATTTCAAAAGATCAAACAAACATGAAAGTAGATCATAACAAGGAATGAGTTTTATTTACATTGAGGAAAGCATTGTGATTGACCTTCTCCATAGTTAATAAAAGTTCCTGTCCCCTTTAACTTTGTCTTTAATATCTTAAAAACTGAACTTTCATTCAGTCTATGCTGAGTCATTCAGGAATATAGGTTTTACTTATGCTTTTTAAAACCTTTATATAAAGGTAAATTAAAATGTAAAAGAAACTGTATATACTAGAGCACTATATATTAAGTGAAGTAAAAGAGAAGAAGGCACAAACCACATGATCTCTCTTATACATGTTTTCTCAAAAGTGGATCTTCATGTGAAATAGTGATCACTGCAGTTAGAACAGGTAAGAAGGAGGGACATTGGAGGGAAGCTGGGTAATGGGAATAGAGGTGGTGTTACACAGAAAATCCAAGTCTAGTGTCTACAGCTTGGTATAGTGATTAGAATTCATTGTAGCCTGTCAATATATTCTGCAAATACAAAGTCATCATAAGAAAAGGCATAATAATTATGCTGATTTGATAATAATATTATATGTTTGCACTGAGATTATCACACTGGGTTGGATAAATGTGTATGCTACAGATGGAAATGTTAGTGACCCTAATTTGATTATTAGTCACTAGATACACATGACACTAATACCCAATAATTTTGCTTAATTAAATTAAAAATGAACAACAATGCTATGACTAGGAAGCTCATTTTAAGTGAAATATAAAATTTGCTACATTTGGGTAGAAATATTTTAACAGTTTTCTCTGTTTACTGTAGTTTCTTTACACTTCTTTTTTTAATTTTTTTTATTGGAAAGAAAAAGAAATTTCTGCCTCCTCCCCGCCTCCCATTTCCCTCCCACTCCTCCTGCCCTCCCCCCACTCCTCCCCCTCCCTCTCCAGCCTGAAGAGCAGTCAAGGTTCCCTGTGGAAAGTCCAAAGTCCTCCCCCCTCGATCCTGGTCTAGGAAGGTGAACATCCAAACTGGATAGGCTCCCACAAAGCCAGAACATGAAGTAGGATCAAAACCCGGTGCCATGGTCCTTGGCTTCTCAGCAGCCCTCATTGTCTGCCAAATTCAGAGAGTCCGGTTTTATCCCATGCTTTTTCAGTCACAGTCCAGCTGGCCTTGGTGAGCTCCCAAAGAATCAGCCCCACTGTCTCCACGGGTGGGCGCACCCCTTGTGGTCCTGACTTCTTTGCTCATATTCTCTCTCCTTCTGCTCCTCATTGGGACTTTAGGAGCTCAGTCCAGTGTTCCAGTGTGGGTCTCTGTCTCTATCTCCATCCATCGCCAGATGAAATTTCTATGGTGATATGCAAATTAGTTCCTGGGGCAGCTGTGGATAGGGAACCTGAAATGCCTCTATCCTATAGCCATACTGATGAATACACTTCTTTTTTTTTTTAATCTACTGTGTAAGTCTTTCCTTGTGGCTTTAAATGTAATCATTATTAAAGTTATTCTCTAATGTTTATATTTTTAAAACATACCACCTAAGTTATTGAAAATTTCAGTCTCCATCCCCCTATAGTTCACTTGGCTTTCTATTCTTTGACAATATGGCCCTGCTAGTCAACTAGACACAACTTGGAAATCATCATGATTACTTTACCGTTCAGTACAACAGAAGTGATCCAGAAGAGGATGCATTCTTTGAAATCTCTGATCTATAGCCTGAAAAGCTAGCAGGTAAAAGGAGACAAATAAAAATTCTACTGGGTCAAACTATATTTAAATTTTACTATATATCTGCCAAATGTAGAGGATGCCCTCCTCAAATGAACCTCCCAATGTATTTGAATGGTTAGAGCTGTCAGTGCCTTTGGTTTTATTCATACAAGCCCCTGTTTCCATAAAAAACTGATCGCATTCAATTAATGGCTTTGTTTTGGTTTCATTAAGAGGTTATTCAAAAGGATTTTTTGTGCTGCACTTCCTACTCTGCTGTTTATAATATGCACTTAAAGTATTTCTGTTGAATTTCTAAGTATAGTCCCATGGGGTACACTTTGTTTGCTGTTATGAAAACCTGGCTTACTAAAGAAGATATCAATTTCAGGAATAACTGGAAACCTGGGAAGGACTGAGAATATGGAAGGGCATTGCAGTCACATGACTGATACTGAAAGTCCTTTGTATATCAGGACATAATTCCCGTTGTAAAAGTAGGTGGAGATATAGACGGATCTATAGGGCATAACGAGGAGGGAACAGGATGGCTAACATAAAACAAATTCTTCCATTACACTGTGCTTATCACAAACAAGTCATATCTGAACTCGGAAAGTAAATTTAAAGGAGCTAAGCTACAAAGCTCAAATAGAGAGAACCATGGAACCTAGAATATTTAGCAGACAACTAAGGTTATATTTATGTTCTGTGTCCTGAAGAAATTACTGGCTTTTTTAATTTATGGAAAAAAGTATAGAGTAAAAGTCAGTGTGTGAAGGACTGCCTATTATACTACCTTATTTTGTTTGCTTATTATGCATTCTAATGGTATTTTATTATTTTAATAGGCAGCTATAAGTACCTCAGCGTCTATGCTTTATAGTAAATGTTAAGGGAAAGAAAGACCTAGTCAACAAAATAGTCAAAAAATATACTTCTTTACTTTCAAGTCGGCCTTAAAATTTTACAGGAGCCTATGGTTTCCCTGTAGCCACACTGTAAAGAGACAAAAACACACTTCACAGTCATCAAAACCTCCTGTGGAAAGCAATGCCAATGAATATTTATATTGGCAGTATTTCTAATGAGTAGAAGCAGCTAAAAATGCTCTCTACTTTTCCCTAAAATTATATTTACTCAAAACCATATATTTCTCACGTGGATTTTCTAGCTATTTGTGAAATAAATTATCCTTCAGGATTTCAGTTTCTTTAAAACATGTTCTGTCATTATTTTGTTTTCATTTATTTGTTATTTAATTTTATTAGTTCTTTTAGAGTTTCGTGCATGGGTTTTGCTCAGAGTCACATTCCTCCCCCCACCCTTCCAATTACAACCCCCATCCGTAGCCACTGAGCTTTAAGTCCTTTTTAAAAACCCATCACTATCTATCTGTGCTGTCCAAGTTTTATTGGATGTGTGGTCTTCCACTGGAGCATGATGGTTGGCATAACCAGGAACTGTACTCTTAGAAAAAAACAGTCTCTCCTTCTCCCAGAATCTAATAAATATTTACAGCCCTTGTGGCCAGGAATGGGAATGTTTGCCACTTACCTCTCCATGCTGGGATTTGGTCTTGTTTGGGTTTGCACAGTTTTCTTGTTTGTTTGTTTTTTTGTAAGCTACCACAATAACTGTGAGTTCATATGTGCCTATATGAAGGTACTGCCTCCTTGTAAATATCTATCATCTCTGTGCCTTACATTCTTTCCTCCCCATTTTTCAGGATACCTGAGTCTTGAAAAGGCAATGTAATATACACAGATTCCACTTAGTGCTGAGTATTCTGAGGTCTCTTACTCTCTTCACCTTTCAGCTTGTGAATCTCTGTGTCAATAACCATCCATTTGCAAATAGAAACTTCAAATGGGAGTTCAGAATTGTATTTGTCTATGGTTATAACTAAAAGCCATTATGAGTCAGTTTAATATTATGTCCATTTAGCAGAATCATATAAATAAATTCTCTTCTAGGTACTATGACCTTGTAGTCATAGCTTTTTGGGGCTTTTTGGTATGGGTTTAATCTTGTGGAGCATGGATCAAATCTAATTGGAAAATAATTGATTACTTCCTTGATGTTCATGCCACTATTTACCCCTGAGCATCTCTTGCTATGTTAGTCATTCACATTTGGGTACCACTGATGATTACTTTTATCCTCTGGTAGCATGTATAGTACTTTCTAGAACTATAAAAACTACCCAGTGGGGATGAAGTTTTCAGGTCCATGCCAGCTTAATTTAATCATGTTCTATGATTCAAATGTCTTCAGCAATAGAGTCTTACTGTCAAGTTTTGTAGCATACCAAACAGGAACAGCAATAGCCTTGAATGTTTGGAGATCTATGGGACATTGCTAAGCAATGACTCAAAAAGAAATCACCCATTCCTGACACGTGGCCTCATTTGTTAGTCTCTGATATCTAGTAGGAACATCTTTGCCTTGTTAAAGGGATACGTGTGTGTGTGGGGGGGGGCGTAGCAACAATTAAAAAGGAGTCAGTGAATTTGAAATTGTGTTAGCAATGGGGTGAACGGGAGGAGTAAAGGGATTCAAAGGAAGGGGGATATGATACTTTGTTATTATATTACAATTTCAAAATAAACTGTTTTTATGTATACATATTATATATTATGTGTACATACACACATATATGAAGAATTTTCATATTTGCATGTATTTTAGGAATATACTAAAGTAGTAGTTTTTCATACATCTTTTTCAAAAGTGCTTTAGTTACCCAAGTCAGACTTCCTAGGGAAAAGAAAACAAAACAAAAATGATAAGTGCTGGGCTGGAGAGATGGCTCAGTGGTTAAAAGTACTGACTGCTCTTCCAGAGGTCCTGAGTTCAATTCCCAGCAACCACATGGTGGCTCACAACCACCTATAATGAGATCTGGTGCCCTCTTCTGGCCTACAGGCAGGATACTTGACTGACTGACTGAATGAATGAATACATAAATAATAAATAAATAAATCTTTTTAAAAAAAGATAAGTGCTATATTGACTTTGGGATAGAAAATCATTATGTACTGGGGGGGTGATAATGGCAATTTATGATGTTACTACAAAAATCAGTGATGATGACCCTCCATAAAGCTAAAAACAGATCTATCATATGATCCAGCAATATCGACCCTCAAAAGGCTGCATATCCTCCTCTCCTCTTCTAGAGATACCTGCTTGTTGCTATTCTTTGCTGGTATGCTCACAACAGCCAGGAAATGGGAATGTCCTCGATGTTTATCAATTAATGAATAAATGTTAAAAGTATAATATATTTATATACTTGAATATTATTCAGCTACTATAAAAAAAATGAAATTATGTAAGTTGTAGGTAAGTTGGTAGAGGTAGAAATAATCATTGAGTAAAATAATTCTGACCCCTCAAAATACAAATGTCATATGGTTTCCTTCATCTGTAGATGTTAACATTGAATCTTCAGAAATGTATGTTTCATTTAGAATACACTTAGATGTCAGAAAATTGCCAAGGAGCCATGACAAGGGGATTTCCAGTAGGGGAGACAGAACACACTGTTGTAAAAGTTAAAGGCAATGATGGAACAATAAGGTATAAATTGAGGTTGGTGCACAGAGTGTAGGGTAGAGGAGAGAGTAGAAGAGATAAATTACAGTTGTGTTAGTTTTCCTTTAACTGTTTTAAAAAATAATCTTCAGTTTTACTATTCTTTATATGATGACTACTTTGTTTTCATCTGACAAAGATAACAGGATGCTAATGTAAATTTTATAACTTCAAGTTAATGTCATTAACTCACTACCCTCATAAAAACTTAACATAGTGTTTTTATATGTATGGTTTTGGAATGCTGCTTTCAAAGTTGACCACAATGTTGCTTTAGGGTGATGGAACACCATGCCAAGCTGTACTTACTCTCAGAGCCTACATTAAATACAGAGCGATCTTAGGCAATAAAGTGAGAACACGTGGCTGTCTCCAGAAGGAAATGAGAAGTGCTAGTGAGGGAAGTGAGTTTTGGGAACATGATGGTCTGTGTTCCATAGGAGCTTCTCTGCTATGATGTGAGATCTCTTGCTCTAAAACTTTAGGACCGTCTGCTAACCTTGCTTGTGTCTTAAGTGAATGTTCATGGTAAAATGAAGAGAAAGATGAAGAGATAATTTCCAGGTCAGGGCTAAGTCACCAGAGGGAAAGCATTATTTATGTTGGATAAGGCTGGTTTGAAATTTGGAGATAAATTTTCAGGGAGTCAGAGTCAAGAATTCTAAATAATAAGGGATCATAACATCCCTATAATTCTCAACTGTTTTATAGGACATTATAAATTTTATAGAATTTGGTATGGTTGCTTAGTATTCTCTAATGCAGAAATCACAATTTGTACTCAAGTTTCTCTTATTATAACAAAAAAGTATTATAGAGTTATTAAAAACCCAATCCAAATATATTTAATACAGAATCCTGCTATGCCAGAATTTACAGTTATTTGGCTTTGTTTTCTTTGCCTTTATTTCATGATTACCCATAATTATTAACCACAGAATTCCTAGTTGCCAAAGGAATAAAATCCAACCATCAATTTTAAGCAAAAGCATGAAGCTGAAACTTTTGCTTAACTAGGAATGGGGAGAATACACCAGTCATGCAGATTATCAGAGGAAACAGGGCTGCTAAAATTATCCATGCTCTTGGGGGAAAGCAGCAAGCATTGATTGTCAGGCTTTGGGAGTATTAATTCTATGAACTTCTCTTGTAAACACATGGTCCCTGAGATGAGCATGCCTTTGATTGATGATCTCTCAGAAGAGTGTTCTTTGGATCAACTGACTTTTTGAAGTGTGTGTTGTTCCTATCTAGTTGACTTGCAAATGTGTGTTCACTGACGTGTTCTGCCATCCATCCTACGTATGCATGAGAAATCCATTCTGATGGCGTACAGAACTGACATTGATTAAGTACATTTTTAAAAAACCCTGCAGGTGACTATTTGCTATCATAGTTATAGAAAAAAAAATTGATTGTCTCCTAGGAACACGAGGCCATTCTGTTCCCAGTCTATTTCAAACAAGGGTATTAGAAAAAAAAAATTCGGGCAATGATGAAGAGTACTGAATAGCAGTTTGCACTAGGAAGAGTAGGAAGTTCTAGAGGCAGGCTTTCCTTAAATCATCTGACGAGATGTACTATGGCAGATATGAAACTGTAAAGTGAATGCAGAAAGTTACTACCCCAAAACACTAAAAATAAGATGGAAATGTAAAATATCTCACAGAAATTAATAACATTATATAAGAAAACATATTTTCTACTTTAGTATAAAAATTTGTAACATTTTGTAATCTATAAAGTCACATGATTTGAGTTAAGGTATCACTAGATAGTCCAGAGTCACCTTGATTTCAAGGTCGTCCCTTCGCAGCCTCCAAAGAAGCAGAGGTTATCACTGTACCCATTGCTGTAATCATACATGTCGATCATTTTTTTTCATCTTACGCTAAGACTGCTTTTCTCTAATAAATTTATTTGGTAGGGGTATTTGGTTATTTTTGTTTCATGTTGATTTTTTTATTTTTCTACCACCTCTTTCTCAATTACTGATTTTACTCTTTATTTGTTCTAGAATGATCTAAAATCCTTTCACGGTTCTCTTACTCCTCTGTTTTCTTGTCCATTGTAGTTTTAATTTCAACCATCTCTTACTTTTTAAAAAAAAATAGAATTTTCTTATTTTAAATGCTGGCTTTTCTTTCTCTACTTCCAATGTTCTATTACTCCATAATGAAAACAATAACTGTATTCTTCTCTTGTCACTGCAGTTTTCCAAAAGGGCTCTTCCTTTTCTTCTCGAGAAATATGGCAGTGAAATGGGCCCTGATTATCTCACGTAATGCTGTGTACGCTGTTCTGTCACTCTTGGAGAACTAATTGCTTCACTATCAATAGATGACTCACTACAAGGTCACCCTTGAGATAAAGCTTGAATTTCAAGATTAGATAATTTTAAAATAATAAATTATTCCCATCTTTTCCATTTACTGCCTGATTTGACATTTCCTGCCTAATTCATACTTCATAAGAGCCCTGTTTTAGAAGATAGCTATGTCACAGTGAAGTTATACACAGAAAATATATAGCATACCCTTCATATACGGGCAAGCTACAAAAAAAGATGAATCTTGTTTGTTTTATTTCCTATTTTCTGATACAACTTTCATCACTAGAGAAATTATGAGACTCAGTGTCAAACACTCACTGCTGCTTCCTGGCTTTTTATTGCTAATAATAACTAATAGTTATCACTTCAGAATAGCAATAATCTAAACAGAAAGACAACAGTGGTAAAACAATGGATAATCATTAAACCAGCAAGCACTGTCAACATGTATGCTAAACCAGAGCTGGAGGTTACTAACTGGGTTCTGCATTCAAAAACACATAAATTAAAACTAATATGTGAACCAATAATATGCAGGTTGGAAAGGGAAGATCTAGAATTAAAGTCCTTTAATCTACCACCCCAATGTGTAGAACCTGAGAAGGACTAGTAATCACAGTTTTGTTCATTTCCTCTTTATTATAAATAATGTTTGGCAGCTACAGGAACAGAGTTCTCTCAATAAGAAGTTCTTTTTAAGAAGCTTCTATTAAACCTACTCAGTGTTGTGGACTTACATCCTTCTTGCACTCACTTGCGTTTACAATAGCTTCTTCCCTGTATAAATTAATTACACTATTATGGTTTTATTGCCCACGTCCATATTAACAACACAGGCTGCAGAGATGGCTTAGTGATTAAGAGTCTTTGCTGCTCTTGCAGAGGACCTTGGTTCCACATCCACAAGGCAGCTCTCAACATAAGAAGACAATTTATTACTCTAAAAGTTTCTAAGTCCTCAGCTTCTAAATTCACAGACAGTGAAGCAGGAAAAAAATGCTTTTTCAGCATCTAATGAGATGATCACTTTTTTTTATTTTTCAGTTTGTTTATATGGTGGATTACATTGACAGATTTTTGTATGTTGAACCATCCCTGCAGCTCTGGGAATAAGCTGACTTGATCATGGTGCATGATTTTTCTGATGTATTCTTGGATTCAATTTGTCAGTATTTTATTGAGTATTTTTTGCATCAATATTCATGAGTGAGATTGGTCTGTAATTCTCTTTCTTAGTCATGTCTTTATGTGGTTTGGGTATCATAGTAAATGTAGCCTCATAAAAAAAGTTAGGCAATATTCCTTCTGTTTCTTTTGTGTGGAGCAATTTGAGGAGCATTGGTATTAGATCTTTTTTGAAAAGTCTTTGACAAAATATAACACCCCTTCATGATAAAGGTCTTGGAGAGAGCAGGGATACAACGATACAACGAACATACCTAAACATAATATGTTTCCTGAGTATCAACTTGTAGAAGGATGAAATATATCCATATCTATCACCATGCACAAAATCCAAGTCCAAATGGATCGAAGACCTCAACATAATACCAACCACACTGAACCAATCTGCCTTTGTCCCTTGCTAGTAGTAGGTCCTGCTACTTTGTTGACGATACTAATTTTGCCATCCTTTGCTGACACTATATTCCAGCTTCTTTTTCCTTCTACAGTATCTAATAGGCAGTCCTCCAGGTTGTTAGCACAAATTAAATCTGCTGATTCAGTCTTGCCATTGAGATGCTACTAGGTTTTCATTCTTTGCAGTGTGCAGTGACTGTTGAAATACCCAACAGTATGAGCATTCTTAGGCTATCAAAAGCCCTTTTGTAATATGTATTTGTTCTATCAATTCTGTTCCTCTAGAGAAATGATTTTTAATCTGTGGATCATGACCCCTTTTGGGGGTCACATATCCAATATGCTATATATAATATATTTGCATTACAATTCATAATAGTAGCAAAATTATGGTTATGAAGCTTTAACAAAACAAGTTTATGTCTGGGAGCCATCATTTAGGAACCATATTAAATGGTTAATAATAGGAACCATATACACATATATAGTCATAAAAGTTATATAGTTGCATATATAAAACTATCTAATCAACCAAAAAGTGACCAATGAATTAACAGTAACTAATAAGCTATTCTCAATAAAAAATCTTAAATTTAAAGGGCCCTAACTCACAAGAAAAGATATACCCTCTATTCTTCTCCAGGATTTATCCCAAGAAATGGATCAATTAGAAAGCATCATATTGAGTGAGGTATCTGTCATTGGAGGCTCTGAGCTCCAAATTTTCGGATGTAAGTGTAGTTCTCACCCCCACCTAGGTGAAATTCCTCTTTGATACAGACAGAAATCATTACAGAAAACCACAGCAAATCAAGATGCAGAGTGTGGAGCCCAGTCCTAACGGCTACATCTAGAAAGCAACCCCTGCATCCAAGGCTCATAAAACATTGAGTAGGTGGAAGTAGAACGATTTAAAGATTTTAAACAAGAAATTTACTATGAGGCTGTGTTTCCTAGTAATATCAAAGCAATACCCATAAAGTCTCACCAATATGACTGAGTAAACTAGAGCTGAAAAAGGATGACAACCATAGATATGCCAAAGTAGATGGGGGGGGGAAGGGGGGGATCTACTAGGTCTAACCCTAGAAAAAAAAAGTACTATATACAATTAAGGAATGCTAGGAGAAATAGTCTTCACTAGGAAAAATCTCACCAATTGGTCATGTAATAGCAATGGTCAACTCTGAAAATACAGGGATAAGTAACATAATATAAACTGAGCATAGTCTATTTCAGAAAATATATGTATGTACATATGCATATATGCATGTAATAGCAATAATGGAAAAAAGGACATGAATTTGAAAGAAAGCAAAGAGAGATATATAAAAGGGTTTGAAGGAAGAAGAAAAAAAAGGAAGAAGAAATTGAGGTAGTTCTAATCCTAAAAATAAAAGATATATTTTTTTAAAAAAAGAAAAAATATAATCTGACTAACTGGACTAAACAAAAAAAACTACTAAATTCAATTGTTGTTTGTCTCCGTAAAACAGACCTCATTGGTAAAAATACATACTGAGAGTCAAAAGATAAAAATCAATTTACCAAGTGAATGGATGTCAAACACAAGATGGTATTTACATTCTGTCTGACTTAAAGATAGCTTACATATTAATACAGAGATTAATTCGTCAAGAAGATGTAAAGTCTGTAAATATATTTGAGCGGAATTGGTGAGTTCCAATTTCAAGAAATAAGTATTATTGAACATAAAAAGTCACATAGATACAGATACAATTCTAGTGGCTGCTTCAAGTAAAGTATATCATTTTTTCAAGTATATTTAAAACATATCTATATGACAGAAATCACAGAATTTTTTCCATAAACACAGATAAGGGCTTTGGCAGAGTTCACCATCCTTCTGATAAAAGTACTGAAGAAATTTACAAATAAGAAGTAGCATATCTCAAAGTAACAAAGGCTTCATAACATACAAAAAAAAAAGAGTAACCATCACCACCACTATATTGAATAGGGAAAAACTAATAGCCTTGCTTCCAAAATCAGAAATGAGACAAGGATGCCTATTCTTTCTACTCTCATTCAACATACAGTTCAAAGTCTTACCAAGAGTAATAAAACCTGAATCTGACTTTGTCACATATGTTTGGTTTCATGGCTTTCTGGATCCTTGGCAGAAACCTTCATAGCCTCTGAAGTCATATATTGTAACGTCTGCAAAACCCATTGCCTGCATGCAGATCATGCTGCCTAGTGCCTCTGTGAACTCAGGGTATAGTCTGGCCTCTTTCTTCCTGAGCACTTATATTAAATAATATGAATGTCTGTGACTGGTATAAAAGTCACTAACTTTTTCATTTATTTTATTTATTTCTTTTTGTTGAGAAAGGGTGTCTCCCATCCAAGTACTAACCAGGCCCGACCCTGCTTAGCTTCCGAGATCAGACGAGATCGGGCGCGTTCAGGGTGGTAGAGGTTAAGAGCATTGCCTGCTCTTCCAAAGGTCCTGAGTTCAATTCCCAGCAACCACATGGTGGCTCACAACCATCTGTAATGGGGTCTGGTGCCCTCTTCTGGCCTGCAGGCATACACACAGAATATTGTATACATAATAAATAATATTTAAAAAAAAAAGAAAAGAGAAAGGGTGTCTCTGTGTAGCTTTGTTGCCTGTCGTGGAACTCTCTCTGTAGACCAGGCTGGCCTCAAACTTACAGAGATCCTCTTGCCTCTAGTTCCCAAGTGCTGGGATTAAAGGCGTGTACCACCACTGTCCAACTTGTTACATGGGCACACTTTCAAACTTCATTGTAGATGCAGGTGAAAACAGGATCTGAGAGAGTGAGATGATGTAGGAGAGATGACAGGTGTGGCAGGCAGCCCCTAAGGCAGTCCTCAATTATGCTTGGCCCTACTTTGTAGTGTAATGTATGATCATCTCTATATGCTGCTTGGTTCTAATCAGTAAAATCTAGGAAAAGTAAGGAGGTACCTCCCCCAACTCATGATTCCCTTCGAAAGCTATGGGAGGGTGATTCTTCCAGATCCTTTGGCATATCTGTAAGACTTCATCTTAGCAGCAGAGTCCCTGAAGAGATTGACCTTCAGCATCTGAGCTACCATTCATTAGCATTTTGGAGAGGACACACAGCAAGAGTCATCAGAAGTCCTTTGATTACTGATGGTGGACTTTTAAAAAGTGAACAGCATGAGGGCACTTGGCCGGAAACCTTTCCTAAGCTAACCTCAGGTGAGACCGTGCCAGTAAAGCAGTCTTTACTAGTCTTGAAACTACAGAATGGAAAGTGGGAGTCAGAATATCCAGTATAACTGTCCCCAGATCTGTAATATTAACAGTAAGATAATGACTGTATGTGGTTTAAAATAAAAATTCAAAAACTGGAGAAGAATGATGACATGGAGGAGCAGGAGGAGGAGGAGGCACAACAGCACTGTAACATTAGGGAAACTGAGGCAGGACAGTAGGTTTTAGGACATCAGTAGAAACACAGCAAATTCCTGTCTCTAAAATTCATAACAGAATAGAAGGAAGAGGAGAAGGAGAAACAAAGAGGCTTAATAAGCACTTTTTTTTTTTTTTTTGTCAAAGCCTCCGTTTATTAGGGACAGGGTAACAACTTATATACCCCCTGAATGAGGGCTTGGGGAGCAGGGCACAGGAGCATGGAATCTGGCCGCGTGGTCCCAGTCACGTAACCTACATCCGGTCAGGTAGGCCAAGAAGTCAGGAGTTGCCACACCTAGTTCCCTGGATAGCTGGAATTTAAGGCAGTTCCGCTATCAGATTAGGTTCGTTAGCAATTAGCGAATAGCTAATTGGGTGTGGGGCAGGTTTTGCCAATAGGACTATTCTTAACATAATTATGGGTTTGGGGTTCCCTGCAGGCTCCCCAAGGTGATGGTTTCTGTAACAATCTTTAGGGGGGGAAACGGCTCCCAACATATTCCTCCTTTCTTATATAAAGGCAAGTAGTTATAGGTGGAGGGCACCAAGACAGAGTCAACCATGGTGTCAGATCTAAAGGAGAAGGGACTGGGACAGGGAGAGACCCTCCTCTCGACTGGTGAAGCAATTTACCTCTCCTGGGAACAGAGGGGTGCCTTATGAGTAGCATTAGTTTCTTGGAGCTTCTCAAATAAAAGGTATCTGGATGTGCTTCAGATAGCTGAATCCAGCTCACCTCACCCAGGAATCCCACCGGCCCTGAAGCACAAGTGCTAAACTGCTTCTGCAGCTTGAACTCTGGTCTGCTTTGGAGCTGAGATGCAGACTGGACATCAGACTGTTTTAATCTTTGGAACACAGAACTCATTTTAATTAAAATACTAACCTCTTCACTTAAGAAGGGGAAAGATTGGGGTTCCTGTGACTGTTGCTCAGAGTCTGGAAATGGTGGTATTTGACAACAATGTATGTCATTGTACTCTTACTGAAATTGATCTAATGATATTTGTAACTGCTTATAGATGTTGGGAAAGGTTTGACACATGCTGTAAAGTGTTTGGGTTTAATGCATATGTTAAGAATTTTAGATTTTGATCCCTTTTTCACCTCCCTAATTGATGGCAGGCAAGCACATGTAACTTTTTGTGGAGTAGGCATTTAGGAAGGAGGACATACCATGGGCCAGACTAAAAGGTGAATACTGGGTTTGGAAGGTGCCCCTTTCTTCTTGTCTGGAGATGGAGTTATTGGTGCCAAAATTATATCATATCTTTTGTTTAAGGAGCACCTCACAGATTTTTCATTAATGATAGATACAGGGGCCCAATGACAGGAGTTAGTGTGGATCCTCACCTAAATTTCAAACCATACAGAGGCCGTACAGGCCGGCTCAACATGGCATGGTTTTTAGGTACGAGGGCGCTCTCCACATAGCCTAAGACAGGGTGCCCTGTGATCTGCTTACTTTAATCCTATTAATAAGCACTTTAAACATCAACGATGTCCTTACCTTACATTGGTCAGCTTGGAAAGAATATACAGGAAAGAAAAACCTCACCAATGAAACCTAAAAGGCATAGGATGAAAAGTAATCATTTGAATTTCAAGTCATGATTTATGGCTACGAAGGCAGGTTGTGGGATAATTTATATCTATTCTTCAAAGAGTAGGAAAGAAAATATAAATAATTTCATAGACAGCACTGTCAATCATAAGCTTTATACAATTGTAGATGATTGAAGAAAATGCATATGCTTGTGGCACTTAGAGAATACAAAAGGAGTCAAGTTTCCCAAATCATATATAAACTGAGATGTTTCTAAATAAATATGATGGAAGAACCATCAAACCTGATGAGAAAATTAAAGTTTCATTATTTGCACCAACAGCAGTCTTTGCCTGCCCACGATTCATCTTGACTGTCTCAATAACACAAAGTCTATGTATCTAGAATTGCTTTTAAGAATCAAATAGACACCTATTCTCTTGTTTAAACACCCACAGGAGATATTTGTTGTTAGGCACTAATGCAATGTAGAATTGATGCAATCAATAAGCCCAGGTGAAGCCCAGACAGTTCAACCCAATAGTAATCAATATCCAACCCACCTTTTGCACATTTTTCTTAAGCACTTTATACAGTTTTAGTTACATAGCGGGTGTATTTTCAAATGAGCTGTGAGAAGAGATGTAATCATATTCGTTCATTTTAGCTTTGTCTCTGACACTGTGTGTGGGGGGGGTGAGGATGGGTACCCCCTTTGTAAATCAAGTGAAGAATATCATCACCCTCAAATGTATTGATTCTATGACTCCAGCAGAATAGTACACATATGTTAGTGTCATGCCTGCTCCCTGATTATGCAGAGTCCTTAACAAATTTGAACTGAGAGCAACATTTTGTCTGTGAGTCACTATGTCTCTTTTATTTGAATACACCACTGTGGCTCTCTCTTTTAAATCCAATTCTCTGCCACTTTTGTCAAAATGTGAAAAAAAAAGCACAGAAAACTTCATAAGTGACTTTCAATACTTCAGCGGCCTAATATCCACTTAGTTGTCTTGTAGAGGAGTGGCTTGATTTTCTTTCTTCTTATCTTCTTGTCCTCTTGTTTTGTATCTGTATTGGAAGAGGCTGGAGCACTAAAGGAAAGTGATACAGGCTGCAGGAGCAGTGGCATCCCACTCTTATTCCCACACCCAGCTCTACGTTTCAAATCCTTGCTGATGTTAGCCATCATAATTCAGCTACAGTGAGGATTCTCACATTTGCTGCAAGTTTCTCTCTCCAAGGAGGCTGACAGAGGCCATTTCTGTCCTGCCGCTTCTAGACTCATGGGCATGCCAAGAACACACATGACTGATTAGATATTTCTGGATGCCTGCCGTAGTCCAACTCTCACCAGATCACAAATTGATTCCTCAGGGACTCCTTCTCACCAAGTCTCCTAAGAAATCAAGGTTGAGAAAGGTATCCTTTAGTTTTGAAGATATTACAGAAACAGACAGAAGTAATTTTTCTTCTCTATTATACAAGAGATCCAATCCCTACTCCCAAACAAGTATGGCAATTCCCTCTAACCTAGAGACAAATTGCAGAAGTGAGTGCAGGGAAGGAAGGTGGTAATTCAAATGTGCTATACTGATTTAGAAGAGGATACTAAATACATGAAGCTATTTTTACTATTACCACACTCCTTTGAAAAATTATTATAATCTAGTTTTCATCAAGTCTTTAAAGTTCGGGATTTGCCAATATCTTTATCTGAAATCTATGAGACAAAAGGAGCTATAAAGCAATGCTATCTCCCTGTAGATTCCCTATCAAATCCATTCTCTCTGATATATTTCCCTACCCTAACATTACATCAATTTATTTCAGAACAAATATAAATCTTTTGTGTTACATACTAAATATTTTTCAATAACTACCAATACTTTCCATATTCTTCCTTGATAAATTCTTCCTCGGTAAAACTCTAAATTTTGAAAATTATATCTAATGCACCACATGTAAAAGAAACAGGACATGTTGGTATGTGCTCTGAACTTGTCAGTTTCAATGTATAGGTAAAAGGATCTTTGAATGGAGGTTTATCCTGAGCTCCACAGTGGAGCTCTATCAGATAAAAAAACAAAAATTTCAAGGGCTACAGATACAGTAAACTGGTAGTACATTTGCTTGACACACACACGGTCTTGGTTTTGATTTCCAGTATTGGGGAAAAAACAAAAGTATGTACAAATATTCATATATATATATACACACACATATATGTATGTGTGTATATATATATATGATTTCAAACATTGAATGTTTCAGAAAAATCAAAAGAACTTATGTCTCAGCTGCCCTTCCCCTAACTAGCCTTCCTTTCTCCTCACCAGCCTTCCCTCTACCTGTTGCTTGAACATGTATACTTCTGGTTTTGTTGGTGGGAAAGTATGTACTCCATCGGAATTATGATTCAGATAATGCAATAATAATAATAATAAGCTCAATTCTGATGTAGAGAAGACATAAAATAGAGCATGTCTTCAGTATTTCTTCACAGCAAGGTTGTAAAACGGAAGCACACAGTTTGGCAACACAGGGACCTTTGTAAGCCATTTGAACTTTTATCTTGTATGTTTTAGTGATTTGGATATAACCATTTCTTTTATTATTAAACATTTTATGATATTTCTTAGGGTACTTTAAGTCTTGCTGAGACTTTAAAGGTCTATATTAATTTCCATGAGGAGTCTTAAGAACACTGTAAATCAGAATTTCTTTGAGCACAGTCCTATTTTCAGATTCTTATTATAAAAGTCAAGTCAAATACCAAAAGATCCTTTTGTTTGGTATAGGGTGTTTTTATTAAGAGTTGTATGTGTATGTCTGTACACGTGGTCTTCTCTATGATTGTGTGTTCATAATCTGCATAATAATATAAAATGCATTTCATAATGTTGATCATAGTGGAAATGAAATTCCATTGTCTAGAAACAACAAAGAGAGAACTAAAAAGAAACACTTTTCATATCTGAACAGAAACCTTTTTAATTCTGTGGTGGTTGATTTAAAACAGCTCAGAATACAAAAATTCAGCAATACTTAGCAAAGGAAGGTAGCATTGTCGAGAATCACTACAAATACCTGAATAGTCAATGGTTGGCATTTGTTGCTGCTAATGTCATTAGTAGTACAAGTATTTCATAAACTGTAGCTAGTAAATGTTAGATTCAGATCTTAGCTCTAAAAACTTGCTGATAAGGAATTCTGGAAAAAAAGTTATTAATCAACTATCTGTTCATTTCTATATCTAAGATAAATATGAAATTAACCCCCATAATTTTCTTAGTTATAATGGGCAGAATTAACAGACATAATTCAAATAGCAAAGTTAACAGTTTATTCATAAGAAAATTTCAGTAATACACAACAGTTGCCTCAACATTTCTACAACTGACCTACAATTATCATACTCTGATTTGCCTGGTTTTGTTTGCTTACATGGCTAATATGTTGTTTAAGCTATTTTTCATTTAAAATGAAATTTTATTTTCACTTTCACCAACATTAAGAAATGCATTTTATATCAATATGCAGATTATGAACACACAATCATAGAGTAGACCAAACGTACAGATGCACACATGCAACTCTTAGATATACTCAAAATTCTCAGTAGAAAGTAGGTTTGCTTGGTCAATAAGATGTCATTTGGAAGGAAATCTGTCGTTCTGATTTTAGCAAAAAATACCCTCTTTACTACATGTTTGTAATAGACTATTAATAGTTGAAGAAAATAAGATCAAAATGATGTTTCAGACTAGCAAGTTTGTCTTTCTTTTTCTGCCTCCTAATAAAGGAAACCAAGAAAATAGAGCATAGAGAAGTATTGTGGCCTCAAACATTGCTCTGTTGGCTTTATAAATGAATGAGTACCACTTCTATTGTTCCAGGGGAGGGTTATAATAAGAGAATGGCAAAGGCTATATATTAACAGCAATTCTTAGACTACTTGAAGTTAGAGACACCAGCTGCAGGCCAATCTAATTAATTATTCCCGGTATTCAACATTAAAGGAAATAATGGCCATTGGTGATATAAAAATTAAGGATACAAGGTATGATGTGTAAGGATTTTGCCAGTAAAGGTAAAACTCTGCTGTTCTATACTGTTGTTCTTGTTGCTGAACCAGAAGGCAGAGGGTGGAGGGGAAGGAGTGCCAGCAGTCAGTAAGTATGATTTTCAGCTTTGAGATAAGTCTACATATTTTTATTGATTTATTTATTTAAAAAAGAAAACTATCTGTTTTGATTATACATACCAAACCAAGTTTCTACTCCCTCCCCTCATCCCATTCTCTCCACTTACCCCCTAACTCCACCCCATCAACTCTTATCAGTGGGTAAGGCACATTATTTTGGGGAAGATCTGAGGGCTTCACTACTATAGCTAGGTTGAACAAGGTATCCAAACAAAAAGAACAGGTTCCCAAAAATCCAGTACATGCAGTAGTGATAAATCCTGGTGCCACTGCCAGTGGTTCAGTCATGCAACTGTCAAGTACATTCAGAGGGACTAGTTATGTCCTATGCTTGTTCCTTCCCAGTCTGGCTGGTGTTGGTGAGCTCCCATTAGCTCACGTAGACTGTTTCAGCGCCCATGGACTCATGAAGGTCTTGACCTCTTTGCTCATATCTCATTCCTCTCGCTCACCAATTGGACTTTGGTAGCTCAGTCCAGTGCTCCAATGTGGGTCTCTGCCTCTGTTTTTATCAGTTGCTAGGTGACGGTTCTATGGTGATATTTAAGACATTCATCAGTCTGATTATAAGGGAAAACTAGTTCAGGCCCCTTTCTCAATTGCTTAGGATCTTAGCTGGTGTTTTCTTTGTGGATTCCTGGGAATTCCTCTAGTGCCAGGTTTTTGCTAGCCCCATAATGGCTCCCTCAATCAAGATATCTCTTTCCTTGCTCTCATCTCTGTCCTTCCTTCTCAACTATCCCATTCCCTCAAGTTCTCCTCACCCCTTCCCTTTTCCACTCTTCTTCCCATTCCACCCTCCCTTCTCACTCCACCCCAATATTCCCAATTTTGTCAGGTAATCTTGTCTATTTAAACTTTCCACGTCGATCTATATGTGTTTTTCTTAGGGTTTACCTTGTTACTTAACTATGTTAGGATCATGAATGATAGGCTCAATATACTTTGTTTATGGCTAGTATCCACTTATGAAAGAGTACATACCATATTCATCTTTTGTAATGTGGGTTACCTCACTCAGGATGGTGTTTTCTAGTTCCACCCATTTGCACGCAAAACTCAAGATGTCATTGTTTTTTAACACTGAAAAGTACTCTAATGTGTGAATGTGCCACATTTTCTTTATACATTCTTCAGTTGAGGAGCATCTAGGTTGTTTCCATCTTCTGGCTATTATAAATAGTGCTATTATGAACATAGTTGAACAAATGTCTTTGTAGTATGATTGAGCATCTTTTGGGTATATGCTCAAGACTGGTATTGTTGGATCTTGAGGTAGACTAATTCCCAATATTCTGAGAAACCACCATACTGATTTCCAAAGTGTTTGTACAAGTTTACATTCCCATCAGCAATGAAGGAATGTTCCCCTAATCCACATCCTCTCCAGCATGAACGTGATAGAAGAGAAAGTGAGAAGTAGCCTTCAATGCATGGGCACTTGCATTGAATATACTTAGGAAGACCACTTCCTAAATATAACTCCAGTAGCACAGAAAATGAGAGCAACAATAAATAAATGTGACATCCTGAAAACTGAGAAGCTTCTTTAAAACAAAGGACACAGTTGATAAGACAAAAAGGCAGACTTCTGAATGGGAAAATTTCTTTATCAACCCCACATCCAACAAAAGACTGATCTCCAAAATTATATAAAGAACTCAAGAAATTAAACACCAGAATTCTAAATAAACCAATTTAGAACCAGAGTACAGAACTAAACAGAGAATTCTCAACAGAAAAAGTCTCAAATGGCCAAAAGACACTTAAGGAAATGTTCAACATCCTTAGCCATCAAGGAAATACAAATCAAAACAACTTTGAGATACCATCTTACACCTGTCAGAATGTCTAAAATCAAAATCACCAGTCTACATATTTTTATAATTAATTTATTAATTCAAAACTATAAGGTATTGTAAGGTTTGAGAACCATGACCTTTCTGTATTTCATTACAATCAAAGGCTCAACAGGCATTTCCTTCCATGACTAGACAAAGAAGACACTTTTAATCTGTGAATGTAAACACAAATGCTTACAAGTCAATTTTATTTATACTTAGCCTCTACTTTATAAAACAACTGGTGTGAGGAGTGTGTATGTTTGTGTGTGTGTGTGAGTCTTTGTATTTGTGTGTGTTTGTGTGTGTGTGTTTAGGCCATCAAATACAGGGCTTCTAGCATAGTAAGTATTCTGCCACTGATTAAAGACCTGATCCATTCTTTATTCTTACAATCTGTAAGTTATTGTTTGGATATCAAGTAATTAATGTGAATCTAGGCTTAATTTTAAGAAATATAATTGCCTAAGTTACATGCTCATAGGTAACGTGTCTGAAAACTATAGTAGAATACAGAGAAGTAACAGATGTCTTCTAAATAAAAGCATGATGTAATTAAGCACCATTGCTTGATTGATGGTCTATCTCCATGGTGACAGAAATGCTGCTCTTTACCGTCTTAGTATCTTATTCTAGGTACTTTCATTTTTAGGCTATTGGTGGTAGAATTGTTTCCTTTATTTCCTTCTCTTTATGTTTGATGTTGGTATAAGAAGTTACTTACTTTCTGTTAATTTTGTAGCCTACTACTTTCCTAAATGTGTTTATCATCTTTGGAAGATTTCTGGTGGATTCTTTAGGCTCTTTGTGTGCATATTTGTATCTTCAAATAAGAATACTTCTAATTTCTTCCTCTACAGTTTGTATCTTGATTACCTTCAACTCTTGTCTTATTTCTCTAGACTTGAACCAATACTTTGAAAAGGAGTAGAGAAAATGGCTATATTTTTCTTGCTTTTGGTTTTAGTGTCAATGTTTTAAGTTTTTCTCAGTGGCTGGTGTGAGATAGAGACCAATTATGCTCAGGATTGAGAATTAAATCCTGAGTGGTCAACTATAAACAGGCAAATGGGGGAAACACTAATTAGACTCAAAATTATCTATCTTTCTCAAACAGAAATATGCTATATACATGTGTGTGTGTGTGTGTGTAACAAAAATAAATACAGTAGAGAGATCATGAATTGGAGCAGAGGGTAAACGGGGTCATGAGAAAAAATGAAAAGGTGGAAAGGGTAGAAACAATATAATTACTATGTATTTACCTATGAAATTCTCAAATTATCTGAAGAAAACAGATAGTTATATCATAGCTTCAACCATATACTGAGACACTGTCTCAATAGCAATGGAGGAGCATAGCTATCAGGGACAACATATAAGATCACCATATTTGGTTAGAATTATTATTTGAAATTACATGCTAGAATTTTATATCATATAGATATCATGTGCTCTTCATAATCCTTTGTGGGTTTGAGCAAGCAAACAATTCACCTGCATTTCAGACAGAAAGAAAAATAGAATCACAAGGAAATGCAGAGCTGTTCTGAGCTTAATGTTCATACTGTCAATTTGATGGATACACTGAAAGCCATGTCATCATGTTCATGGTATTTCAAGTGAGTTGTGAGGAAGAGGGTGGAGGTCAAGAGGGTAGAGCCCTCACAAATCAGATGAATGTACTTAAAGGAAGAAGCCCAGAGATCTACTATGCCTTCTGTTGCCCTGTGGTGACAAACAGGGAGGAGGATCCCCACCAGACACCTGTCCTGTCATGTTCTGGGTCTTCAACCCTTCAGTCATCATCAGAAATAAATGTCTGTTGTTTAGTGAGAAGTAACCAAATTTATGACATTCTGAAGAAGCACTTCACAATGACTGAGATAAAGATCTTTTCCTTGCTGACATAACTTGTTAGAAAGCAAGCCCTGGCAATTTAACTATAAATGACAAGGCCTTATCTACACTATCCTGTTTTAATTTACTGCATATTCTTTGTACTTCTGCAGCCTTTCATAACCTACTTTACCTTTCTGTACTTGAGAGCCCTACCTGAAAATACAGGTGCTTATATGATTTGTTTTGTACATTATCATAAATATGAATACTATAATAAATTTAATTGTTCTTCACAGTGTCAAGTAGAAAAGGGGCTCTTCTAAAAGGTTCCTGTACAGCTACTTCTCATATTTAACATGGTGAATGTATTTGTGACATTAGAAAAATTCTCCAGAGGCATATTTTTCTGCAAGCATACACGGTGTATATACAAAGCTCAAAGCACTGCCTTACGTATTAGGAAACGAAAAACATAAATTTCAAGAGTTTTCTGGGTCGACGAATGAGAGGATTCAGGCACAATATTACTTGCTGACTAACATTCAGTCATTAAATTATCAACATAAGAATGTGATCTGGGAATGGCAAGAGGTCTAAGAAATATTTTTTTAAAACCTGAGAGCAATAAGAGAGGAAGACCTTTCATGTGCTTAGAAAATCAGAACTAATATGACAAACGTTGATTGTTAGGCCAAAAAAAAAATGACATCTTTTTTAAAGGTATTTTATTTTTTATTTATTTTTTTAAACTATCTTTTTCTCATTTTACATACCAATCCCAGTTCCCACTCCTTCCTCTCCTCCAGCTTACTCCACCTTCCCCCCTCCAAACCATCCCATATCTACTCTTCGAAGAGGATAAGGCTTCCCATGGGGAGTCAACAAAGTCTAGCATACTGCTTTGAGGCAGGAGCAAAGCCCTCCCCACTATAGTTAGGCTGAGCAAGGTTTCCCTCCAAAGAGAATGGGATCCAAAAAGCCAGTGCAAGCAGTAAAGATAAATCCTGGTCCCACTTCCAGTGGCCCCTCAGCCTATCACAGTCATACAACTGTCATCCACATTCAGAGGGCCAAGTTTGGTCCTATGCTGCTTCCCTCACTGTTAGGCCAGAGTTGGTGGACTCCCAAAAGCTCAGGTAAGCTGTTTCAGTGGGTATCCCCCTGAATGGTCTTGACTTCACTGTTCATATTCTCACTCCTCCCACTATTCGACTGGGCTATGGGGGCTCAGCCCAGTGCTCTGCTGTTGATCTCTGCCTCCCCTTCCATCAGTTGCTGGAAGAAGGTTCTATGGTGACGTTTAAGATATTCATCAATCTGTCTACACAGCAAGGCCAGTTTAGGCAACACTCTCCACTCTTGCTTAGTCTTAGTTGGGGTCATCCTTGTGAATTCCTGGAAACAACCTAGATTCTCCTCTAAGAAAATGTAGTACATTTAGACGATCAAGTATGAGTCAGCTCAAAAAAAAAAAAAAAAAGTAAATAGCATCTTGAAATTTGCATGCAAATGGTTGAAACTAGAAAAAAAAATCCCAAGTGAGGTAAACCAGACCCAGAAAGAAAGAATGCTATGCACTCATAAGTGGATACTAGCTGTAAGGCAAAGGGTAAGGAGCCTATAGTCCACAATCCCAGAGTAGCTAAGTAACAAGGAGACCCGTAAGAGAAATATTCATATTTCACCCAAAGAAGGGGAAATAGACAAGATCTCCTGAGAAAACTGGGAGCATAGGGTTGGGGGAAGAGCAGAAGAGAAAGATGAGGGGAGAAAGAAAGAGGAGAACTTGAGGGAAGAGGACGGTCGAGATGGGGTAAGGGCAGAGACAGAAAGCAAGGAAAGAGGCATCTTGACTGACAGAACCATTATGGGGCTAGCGAAATGAAATCTTAAAGATTAGTTACATGTTTCTATACTATACTATACTATACTATACTATACTATACTATACTATACTATACTATACTATACTATACTCCCTGCTATGTTCCCTCCTTCCTTCTTTATCCCACTGTCTCATCTATTTCTCTTTTTCTATTTTCACTTCTTCTTCCCTCCATTCTCATGCTTTCTTGCTTCTCTTGGTTCCCATTACTCAATCACAAACCCTCAGGAATTCTATATTCTGAGTGCATGTGTATTAACTGCATGACCATTACTTGTTTTTTGAGCTATCAGTGTTTTTCCAACGAGGTCATTTTAAAACATAAAGATATGAACTTGAATGGTGAGCTAAGATTTTAGAACCAAAGACCAAGTTTTTTTTTTTTGAATAAAATAGGAAATGTCCCTTGTGACACACTGGAAACTGGCTATGATAAAGACAGAAGAAACAGGTCTCGCTGAACATAGCGGACAAGGAGGTCTACTGAGAACTCAAGAACAATGGCAATGGGTTTTTGATCCTACTGCACGTACTGGCTTTGTGGGAGCCTAGGCAGTTTGAATGCTCACCTTACTAGACCTGGATGGAGGTGGGTGGTCCTTGGACTTCCCACAGGGCAAGGAACCCTGATTGCTCTTTGGGCTGACGAGCGAGGGGGACTTGATCGGGGAAGGGAGAAGGAAATCGGAGGCGGCGGTGGGGAAGAGACAGAAATCTTTAATAAATAAATAAATTAATTAAAAAAATAAAATTCAATAACCAGAAAAAAATAAAATCTCATTCAAGTTGTCAAAAAAAAAGAATAATCATGTGAATTATTTAAGCAGACTTACATGTTCTCCCAACCAATTGTTGGAGGGTAAAGTTTTATATTTATTTACTAGTCTTTAAAATATATTTATAAACTAGTTTTATGTTTGTTATTTCTGCATCTGACTCAACATCAGTCATCCCCAACAGTGGGTTCTAAGCAGTATTGCTTACTAAAGGCTGCGTTGTCATCCACCTGCTCTTCTCCACTCTGGGTCTCCCTGTTGACCCTTTTCATTCACCCCACTCACCTAGATGTATGCCCTCAAGATGAACTTCTAGGCTGTGTATACACACACACACACAGACACAGATGTGCGCGTGTGTACACACACACACACACACACACACACACACATACACACACGTCAGTGGGAAGCAGTTTATTATATAATTCATGACTCGCTTTTGTAGGAATTTAATTTCTAAATCATTTTGGTGTTTTTTGTTTTCTCAGTTACTTAAGTGATTGATAGTTGGATTTGGCTTCCCAAATTGTCTACAAAGAACAGCAGGTTTTCATTCAGGGAGATTGTGTGACTAATGCTATGCAAAGCTATAATGTGTTTTTCTACTGATAGGAAAGGAGATTGATATGCCGTATTGAAACAACTGGGAAAACAGATTGCTGAAATAGATGTGAAGGTATAATCAATCAACTTTATCCTCCAACAATTGGCTATTATTAGAAGCATTTGAGCCTATACAGAGTCCAATAATGCCTGGTAAAACTAGAGAACTCTTAAATAAGCTAAATGAGTTGTATGAAACATAAGAAAGAAAGAAATCTGCTTACTAAAGGATTAAGAACATGATGAGTCTCTGTTGTTTCAGTTATTAAGATTCTAAATAGGAGTCAGCTAACTAGAAAAGGATAAATTAATTTCATATGTAAGATCTATTTTCAAATACTCCATTTGAAACTTTGGCTTACTTATATCAATTACAGATATATTTTCATGATTTCTCAGAAAATAATACATTTCTGTCTTCTCTTTCAAGTGGGAAGAACATAAAGAAAAAATAGTGTGCTCTCACAGTTACCTAGACTACTGTACAGAAAATGGACTGGATGAATTTCACAATGAAAGTAAACACAGTGTCCCCTGACTTACGGATGGTGCTCTCTCATGTCTTACTGACTCCATGACTTATTCTATTAGGGTCCTTACAAGACATATCTTCTTTGTTTTATGTATATTAGGCATTTAGTAATATACCCCTTAGCAACTACTGTGTGACAAACAGTGTTTGGAAAATTTGGGACATCTCAAAGAAATCAGGAGACAATACTTCCTACTTTTATATTGTTCCTCATTTAAGAGTATGTAAGTATGATCTATAGTGTACTGGGAAGTATGGAAATTTGAAGAAGAAACATAAGAAGACTATATCCAAAATATGAGTGAAGCTCATTTTAGAAAGAGTGGTCAAAGACACTCACTGCTAAGAACTTCAAGTCCAGATCTGAATGATATGAAAGGGAGAACCTTGCAGAATCTACAGAAAACCTTTTCCTGATTTCTTAAAGTCCTGCCCTGTGGCAGTGGAGGTAACAATGAAGAAGTTGGAACTAAAAGTACAAATGACATGAAAGGCAGGGGTAGGACTCAGGGATGCTATAGATCAGGGTCATAAAAAGGATTTCAAATTCAATATAACTTAGAAAAGGAGCACTTGCTGGCTTTGAGCAGAAGAATGAGTGATCTGGCTAGCACCATTAGCTGGAAGCTTCCTAATGGCATGAGCTGATCTAGACCATGAAACTCCATGTATTTTCCTAAGTGTCCTTACACAGAGCCTCTCGTTTAAGATAGGAGAAGGCTTCTTAAATAATAATTCTAAAAGCAGCTACAATTTTCTTTCCTATTTGGAGTTATCATTTGTATTTATAAACCATTCTTGTTACATGGTCCTATGCCAAAGCTAATATAAACATCTAATGTACATTTGGCATCAAGTATGCAAATTGAAAAAGATGCCATGAAGAATTATATCTTTGTAGTACAGTATAAACACCCATCCCATATTTCAGAAAAACAAACAAAACATAGAGTCCATTTTGTGTTGGTTAACTCTCATGAGGCCTTCCCTAGAATATAGTTGGCACCCTGTCACCTCATTGAAGAATACTAATCCCCTATCCCAGCAGTTATTAATAGAAAGAATTCAAAGATGAGTTGGCAGAGAAAGGGGAGAAGACCTGAGAAGCATTGGGGGAACAGAAAGAATATGACTAAATATATTGTATGAAAAAAACTTTAAAGACTAATCATAGACATAAATAATAACTAAATTTCCTGAGAATTGACACATATTAAACTTGAGCATTCTATATATGTATTCTTCGTTTCTCATCTTTGAAAAATTTATAGAGATGAAATTAGTTGTAAGCTATCACTTTATTAGAGATATAAGTCAGAAACTTGTCTCTAAATTTACATTATATATACCTTTTCATTCTTTTCCACATCAGTATAAAGTAGTATTAACACCTCGGTAAAAGTTTGGCTGAACAATGCTAAAGCAAATGTTGAATTTATTTCATAATGTACCTAGAGCCAGCTAGATATGCTCACAGGTCTGCTCCAGCCACGGTTTTATTGCTGTTAATTGGCAAGCCTAATTGTACAGCACTAAATTTGGAGCTGAAATTTTATTGTCTTTGAATAGCAGAAATTTAATTAGACTTACTTTTGCTCCCTTATTATTTTATAATGAAATATAAAGAATCTTCCAACCAAATGCCTTTCTTCCAGACACTGAATAGAAAGCAAAAGACTCACAGCCCAGAGTAATAGCCAGTGAAACACAATTTCCATTCACATAATAATGGAAGCAATGCTGCCCTCTTCAAAATCCTGAGTTATAATAGCACCAACCTTTTCCTACCTTGAATGCATGCATGGTATTAGGCTGATTCTAAAGAAAAGAAAAAAAAGAGGACACCATGAGATACAAAATATTAAATGTATTAGTGTTTATCCACTTTAAGCCTCGGGATAGACATATTTCTTCTCATGTTTCAGATCAATATTAAGCTTGCATTCCTATTCAAACTATCATATCCAGCAATCATTGTCTTACGCAAAATGGACCACCACCTAGGGTTGGTTAGGCAAGGTGGAGTCTGCCTCTCTAACCCTCAAAAGTTCTCTGAAGATAACAGGGGTACGTTGATAAAAGATACAGGGTCCAAGATGTAGACAATATTTTAGAAGAAGAAGAGAGTACATTTTGTAAAGTTCCATGTAATGATAAAAGTACAGAAACATTATGCATGGGATAAAGAACACTGGAGGCAAAAGTAGTTTAAACTCTACCACTGAAAAAACACCTTAAAACAGAGAAACCCTTTCTCAACAAACCAAAAAAAAAATGTGTTTTACAAAAATAAATAAAGTAGTCAAGTACAGTTAATTGAAGACCAGCCCTACATTTAAAGCCAATTTCAGCATTTAAATATTTCGCAAACTGTAATAATTATAATTATTTCTAACTGCTAATTGCAGCAGACTCTTTACTGAGCTAGGGATGCAAAAAATGATTCAATTACCTTGAACTCAAGCCATTCAAGGACTCAGGTTCTCATCAGCAGAATGGGAAGTGGGGTCCAGGTGAACCACTAGAACACCTTCTGTTTCTAACATTCTTTGGCTTTGTGAACTCCGTAGAGCTCTGGACGATCTGGATGACAGAAGCTAATCAACAGCTGTTATTAATACAAGATATAAGCAAATAATTGTCAAAGTCCCTCTGTTGGAGAGCGGGTATTTACATGAATTAGTACTCTATAAATCATCAAACCAACTCAAGCTGCCCAAGCTTTCAAACTTTATAGTTTTGCTTCAGTTAAAATTGCACAGTAGGATGAGTATTGGAAACATACAATGAAGGCTATTTCTTCCTGGGTTTTTTACATTTACATTGGCCTCATGGATACAGTTAAATATTCCAAAGCATAGAGCTGGTGTGGGAGAGTTGACGTTGCAGAAATTCTATATTGCTCAATGTACATGAGGATCCATATATTTTTAAAAGGATTAAGACTATATAAAAATAAGGAATATGTAAGTACCACTGAAATATTAATATAGGTAAATGAAAATGTAAACACATATTCTAAGTCTAAATACACACAAATCTCTAACAAAACGTTCATTCTTAGTTCACGTTAGTTAGGTTAAAGCATGGACCATTAGAATTTGAAAGACTTGAAAGGATAGACTGCTTTTGTTATATTATTCCCTAACAGAATCTTATACCAGTACTCCCAAACTTTTTATTAAATTAATGTAATTCTTTACCACTAGAGTACATTTATTTTAGTGATGAACATAGTTACTAATTTAGATGATACAGCAAATTTCAAAATGAAAAAAAAATGTGTATAGGAACCCACAATAAAACATGTTGGGGATACAATTTTAAAAAATCTGATTTAAAACATATTCCACCATTCTTTTACCCAAAGTAGTTTATTTATTATTTAAAGCAAGTATTTCTCCCCCTCCCCACTTTAACTTTTACTTCTCTGCAGCTCAGAAATTAGGCTGCCTGAAATCAAGTATTACATTGTTAGAACATATAACTTTGGTTTCTTCCAAAAGTAAACATTTGACATAAAAATTTAATAAATACCTGTCTCACACAAAGATATGAGTTTTTTTTCCAGATGAATAAGTCCAAGAATAAAAACAGGAAAAACAAAATGGTATTAATAAAAGATTTGTTTAAAGAACTGTGAGAATTCACCAGGTTGTAATCTTACATGGAGTGTCAGGATTAAAGACGTCATCACAGAGAAAGCAACACTATGATGCCCGGACTTTAAAACATGGAAGTTAGGGGTAGTAAATGAAGAGCTTCACATTCCAGGGAGAATGAACAGCATATCTATATGAGAGGCTTTCAGGGTGTAGAAAGGAATACTGTGGATGCCGAAATGTGAACCTAGTCTATCTTGACTAAAGGTCATGAAAGTTGAAACTTACTTCTGTTCCTTCAAGGTTATTGTCTGTTTCTAACTCAAACAAAGGTCTCACCTTTATTTGGAAGAAGGTTCTGCTCTCTCAAAGTTATTGTCAACGGGTGTGGCTAATAGCCAGGCCTAGTATTTCTACCTCAAGCAAAAGTCTAAGTATCCAACTAAGTGTCTATGACCTTAGGGAGATAACTACAGATTTCACCCAGTGAGTGGTTTGCCTACAGATTGTTTTGGTCTATGGTGTGAGCATTGATTGTCTAGTTCTGTCAAAAGAAAATTTAACTAACAATGAAGCCTGTAATCCTTCAACTAGTCAGTTCATTTTCTTGTATTGTGTTAATGAAGCTTTTTATCTTACTCCTACTTTTGGGGCTTGGGGTATTTAAGCAAATGAGAATTAAACACAGGCAATTTCAGTGTTCACTGGAACTCCCTCCTGATATTAATATCCTATGCTTCTGTTTGTTGTCATCACTCACGTCTTTTGTCTCTTGACTTATTTTCCCAATCACCATGCCCCTACCCTGGAAAGAGGTATCCATGTCACAAAGCTGGTCTCTGACAGAATACTGATCAGTAGGCATTAGGGAGTCACAGCTTTGGATATCTGATGTAATCATCAGGAATGGAGAAGGCTTGGAGGACTTTATTTTACTTATTTATGGGAATAAGGGAGAAGGGCTGCGGTTAAGATTTATTCTGGCAGCCCTGTTTATACATGGAGTGAAAGAGATGATGCTGCTTAAACAACTGCTTAAAGTAGAGAAATTACAGCAGCAAACACAGATACCTCTGTGAGTGGACTAACCATTCACCTGCAGCACAGCAGAGGAAGACCTCTCCCTCTGTCTAGAGGAGCCTCCACCTGTGAAGACTTAAAACCTGAGAAACAAGAGCAGGGTAGAGCTGGCCTGCTACAGATAGCTGTAAGGAAAACACAAGAGTCCAGCATAGTGCCAAATACCACCCCACAAATTCTCACTGTGATCTCTTTAATATTTTACAAAGCTACTTAATACTTATGGAAGTGTGAGCTATGTCACTTGGATACAGAAAGGGAAAATAAAGAAAGTGCCTTTCCATAAATAATTTTGCAATTGGACAATAGAATGCTAACTTATACTTTGGAGGTATGACTCCCTTAGGTATTAGACTTTATAACAGCTAAAATACATTTTTACTATAAAGTCATTTTGTCATGATACCTAAACAAATGTTAAATTTAGGCTATAAGAAAAACTTAGGAGAACTCTGAGGCTAGAAAGTATTGGTTAAACTTGATAGTGTTTTTAGCCTTAGGGTAACTTCTACTACATAGACCAGATCTTTATAAATACATATAATACAATCCCCCCAATACAATTATATTGTTCAAAAGAGATACTGTTATTTTAACAAAGAAAAAACTGTCAAACAGAATGTAAGAAATTCTACTTTGTGTTCTCTCTTTGCTGCCCAGGGTGAATTAAAATTGTTTGCCAGGTGTCAGATCAAGTACACATCCCTTGAGGAGATTAGCTTGCCCACCAGTCCTGGGTTCCTCCTTCCCCCACCACACGGTACATGGCCTGAGAGCACACTCATATGGTCGGAAGACTCATTCCACACCATTAGGCTGAGAAAACTCCCCTAAATTCTTAGGAGACAAAAAGCTCCGAGCAAAGCTGTATTTTGTAAAGATTCATAGTCCACATTTCTCATGGGCTTTTAATCCCAGCTGGGGTATTTTGAGCCTAAGGAATATATTATCTTTTTCTCTTTCTCCAGAGGGCAACCTTCCAATATAAGGGATATAAATATAAAAGGAGTTACGTAAGGAAGAAAGACATAGATAGCTGTGAGCTTGGAGTATATTTTAAATCACCAGGATTGGCTTCTTTACATACAACGATCTCTCAGTCTCCGCAATTTGTGGTAGACACAAAAGGAAACTTAAGGAAATATAAGAAAGTGAATGGGAGGAGGGGTCGGGAGGAAGTTGGGGGGATAATGGAGGATGGGAAGAAGAGGCAATGGGATTGGTATGTAAAGTAAGATTGTTTAAAAAATAAAAAAGGAAATACTATAATAAGAAGGAAAAATAAATATTTCAAGGAGGAACCAGAAGACACTTTATTATTAACATGTACAATTAAATGTCAGGGCCTGTAAAGGAGAAAAAAAATTACTGCCAGTGAAATCCTTCCCATGACCCTAGAGGGGGAGATCACGGTCACTTTGTGAATCATCCCTGGGAAGAAGCCAGAGACTTAAAGCCCAGCACTTTCCAGTGTCCATCTATGGCATTGGCTCTTCTAGTGGCTCATCTTTCACTGGGTTGCTTAGATAGACACTCATAATGCAAAACAAGACAACAGTTTCAGCCAAGACATCCTTGCCACTCAGCTTTGAATAGTGACCTAGATTTTGCAGATGGGCATCCCTCCTGCGGGCATCTGGCACTAGCTCTGGCTTCCAGAGCGCTTTGTCTCACTCGCAGCATTGAGTGTGTGCCACTCTCTTTTCTGTCACTGGCCCCAAAGCTATGGGATGCCATGTCTGTTTTGTTCTTTGCATGCCCTAGTTTTCATACAAAACAAATATTCAATAAATAAGCTTTAATAAATAAATCAACAGTGTCTCTTAAATAATTCTGTGTAATTATATATCATAAAATGTCCTGAAGACCCTTTTTTCTAGATACCACATTTCAGATGAAGAGACTACTTTAGGGCTGTAAAGATCTGTCTGCCAAGGTTCCCAGTGTTCTCTGGAGTCATTTTGCATGACTTGCTATATTACTGTTACGATTTGCATATTATGCTAAGTATAAGTAATTTAGTATTACTGGCCATCACATTGGTAGAGTTGTAAATGTATATGTTACAAAGAGCATTGCTAAAAATGCATGTATCTTCAAAACTTGAAAGGCATAATATAAAATGGGTTTTTATTCCCACACATGAAAGCTCAGCTTTATCTCACAACGTCCATGCAAAACACGTCTGGGCAGCAGCAAGGGGAGTGTAGAAATCTATCTGGGAGCAGCACTAATGAACACAAAATTTCTAGGTAAGAAAGGAGAAGTCATTAATTACTGTCAGAAAAGAAAGTGGGATGCCATCAAATAAGCCCATCTTTTTCTTACTTTCTTATACACAGATTATAACCTGAGCTACTTGCAAAAGTTCTTAACTATCAAACCTAATTGACAGGATACTTAGTGTAATACATGGGAACAACTTCTGATCAACAACGACTCAGACCATTCAAAGTGTGACTCCCTTCACCTCAGTGTGATATGCTCGGCCCTTTCACAGAATACTGCTTCACTTCTCTGGACCGCTTATCTTGAAATCACAAAAGAACATTAGCCATTGATGGGTGTCATGCAGTAGTCTGTATTTAGGGAATACTAAACTGATTATAGTTTCCCCTCCCTCCACTCTGCCCAGTTCCTCTTCACCTCTTCTCCACTCCTGATCTGTCTCCCATTAGAAAGGAATAGAACTCTAAGAGACAAGAACCAAACATGACAATATAAAATATAATAAACTTAAGCAAAAAGTATCATCTTACAATTGCACACTGCAAAACAACAGGAAGTAAAGAGTCCCAAGACCAGGTATAGGAGTCAGAGAACCACTTGTTCTCAGTCAGGAGCCTCATAAAGCTACCAAGCTAATAGCTATAATATATATAAAGAGAAGTCCTGGTGCAGGCTCGTGTAGGCCCCGCGTTTGTTGTTTTATTTTCTGAGCTTATATGAGCCTTGTTTAGTGGATTTTGATTCAGAGGCCCTTGTCCTGGTATTCTCTATCTCTTGTCATTCCCATCAAAATTAAAGTTCCATGGCCATCAGCACTCAGAGGAATGCTTAGTCACCAAAGGCATTAGCATTTATGGTCCCACAGCCTGACATGCACCATCATCATTCAAGCAAAACTGCCTAGTCACCCTAGGGTCTTACACCCTACATAACTGACTACATATGCCCCTATGTACATACACTATATGGCCTTTAAAAAGCAGACATGACCACTCCACTCTTTCTCACCATGTTGCTTTCAGACAGTCCTGTGCACCCCCTCCTTTCCATTTCCCCTCTGTTTATTAATAAAACTCTTAAAGTGAGTTTCATTGTATGTCTTGTGGTTTGTTTTTACACATGGTTAATATTACTATCCCCTATGCTTTACAGTCTTTCTATCTCCTCTTCTGCAAGATTCCCTGCAGTGTCCAGGGAAGGATTTGATGAAGATCTTCCATTTAGATTCTTTTTCCTTTTATTGTTTTTAAAGATTTATTTATTTATTATGTATACAACATTCTGCTTCCACATATACCTGCACACCAGAAGAGGGCAACAGATCTCATTACAGATGGTTGTGAGCCACCTTGTGGTTGCTGGGAATTGAACTCAGTTTCTCTGGAAGAGCAGCCTATGCTCTTAACCACTGAGCCATCTCTCCAGCCCCTCTTTTTCCTTTTAATGTCTGGTTATAGGTCTCTGTTCCCATCTGCTGCTGGACAATGCTTTTCTTATGATGACTGAAAAAGAGCAAAATATCATTAGGAGTCATAATACTGATTTCTTTTTAAGACCACTAGTATGTGGTTTTATCCTGGATCTCTCGGTTGACCAGTTTCTAGCTCTTAGTTACCCAAGCGGTGGTGAGAATGGGTTCCATCTTGTGGAGTGAACCTTAAGTCAAATCAGACATTGGTTAGCAACTCCCACTAGTTCTGTGCTACCGTTGCCCTAACAGATTTTGCAGGACAGATTGTAGGTTTTATGGCTGTGTTGGTTCCCATGTCTGTCTTTCAGTAGCCTGTAGAATAAATACCTGGTTCCCCAAAGAGACCAGAATGTAAGAGTAAAGACTCCGTGGAGGCACCAGCTCAACTTCTCCATGTTCAGTGAGTTATGTGGGTATTTTCCTCATCAATGGAGCCCTGCTATCACTTTGCAGACAGAAACCTTTTGTCTTCACAACAGCCTGATTTCTTTGGGGATTTCTATAGTGCACCCTTGAGCAATGACTCAATTGAATGGAGCATGGTCCCCCCACACACTGGTAGCCTCTCCTGACAACAAGAGATGACCTGTTTGAGACTCTGCATCACCAATTACTAGGAATTCTCATTAGTATAACATTCAGAGATACTAGAAAGTTCCACTGCACTAAATTGTTTTTCCATATAAAGTTGTCAGCATCATGGCTGGAGAGATGTCCTAGTGAGTAACAGCATTTCTGCTCATCATTTCCTGGCATTGGATAATCTGTACCCATATTAAAAGTCGGTTATGGTCATAGGTACATGTAAACCAGTCCTGTAGTGTTGGAGTGAGGGCGTAGTACTCAAACACAAGAGAATTAGTAGATCTTTCTTGTAACCAGCCTAGCTCCAGGGTCAGAAAAGTTTGAAAGATTGCAACACTTCCTATGTTCTCACTGCCCACAGATACACGTGTTCATGTATCTACACACACACAAACACACACACGCTCACATGTTTGCTAAATCTTCCTGCATTACACTTTTAGAACCATCTCTTAGAAATGCTAAAACAATAGCTTGTAAAAGCAGTATATGGGAGCCACTGCCTACTTCTTCATTCTCTCTTTACTGTCATATCATGAATCTTTTCCAAAACTTTGCCAGTTTAGATTATGAATGCCAGAATCACTGCTCTTGTTTAATTTTTTAAGCTGTTATTTCCATCTGCATTTGTATTGTCATTTGTTGCCCCTTTAAGAAATATTTCTTTTGCTAAGTTGTGTCTGGGAACCTACCTCAACAGAGGGACGAATTTATTAAATCCATAACTCACCCGAGAGGGGAAATGCTATACGTTTCTTTTCTCTGCATTTATCACTGTGCTTCTGATGGGTTAACCCAATTTAGCACCAGTTTTCAGTTTAGCAAGGGCAGGACATGGGATAGATGCTTTCAGTCTAATGTCTAATTCTTGATTCTATTAACAATAGTACTTCACCTTTCTCTTAAATAAAAACTCTTCAGTATTTCACTGTCAAACTAATAATATTGATCATGTTTCTTAGAGTTGGTTATTAGTGCAGAACGAAATGCAAGGGTGCAAAGCAGTGACCACTTTCCATCTACTGGTCTACTGCTAATGCTTATGTATGTTTTTCTAATTTTATTAAATATCTATAATCTCAATTATCTCTTCATTTTGGGATAAAAGAAAACTATGTTTGTCTTTAAAAGTCCAACAATAATAAAAGTAAAATGTACATTTCAGATTTTTTTTTAATTAATTTATTATGTTTTCCATTATTTAAAACAATTTTCAAATTCAAATACACTTTGATCATATTCTTCCTCTCCCTCAAGTCCCTTCAGATCTTTTCCCCATCCCTACCCACCCAACTTTAAGTTCTTTCTTTAACTAGAAGCAAAAATCCTGTACAACAATAAAATCTTCCAAAACTTAGAAACAAGAAAGTCATACCAAGAAAAGAAAGAAAAAAAGATTGAAAACAAACAAAAAGCCCAACTTGTAACCAAATAAAGCACAGACAAAATCCTGTGGAGTCCAACTATATGTTGTTGGTCAATTACTCCTGAACATGAGGCTTGCCCAGAATTAGTTGACATGCTCAGTGTCACTCATCGTAGAAAACTGATTGTCTCTACCCTAACTGGTATAAGTGATAGTTCAGTTGTTAACCTTTTTTTTTTCTTTTTTTTTTTCTTTCTTTTTTTTTTTTTTTGTCAAAGCCTCCGTTTATTAGGGACAGGGTAACGACTTATATACCCCCTGAATGAGGGCTTGGGGAGTAGGGCACAGGAGCATGGAATCTGGCCGCGTGGTCCCAGTCACGTAACCTACATCCGGTCAGGTAGGCCAAGAAGTCATGAGTTGCCACACCTAGTTCCCTGGATAGCTGGAATTTAAGGCAGTTCCGCTATCAGATTAGGTTCGTTAGCAATTAGCAAATAGCTAATTGGGTGTGGGGCAGGTTTTGCCAATAGGACTATTCTTAACATAATTATGGGTTTGAGGTTCCCTGCAGGCTCCCCAAGGTGATGGTTTCTGTAACAATCTTTAGGGGGGGGAAACGGCTCCCCAACATATTCCTCCTTTCTTATATAGAGGCAAGTAGTTATAGGTGGAGGGCACCAAGACAGAGTCAACCATGGTGTCAGATCTAAAGGAGAGGGGACTGGGACAAGGAGAGACCCTCCTCTCGACTGGTGAAGCAATTAACCTCTCCTGGGAACAGAGGGGTGCCTTATGAGTAGCATTAGTTTCTTGGAGCTTCTCAAATAAAAGGTATCTAGTAGGATTAAAGTAAGCAGATCACAGGGCACCCTGTCTTAGGCTATGTGGAGAGCGCCCTCGTACCTAAAAACCATGCCATGTTGAGCCGGCCTGTACGGCCTCTGTATGGTTTGAAATTTAGGTGAGGATCCACACTAACTCCCGTCATTGGGCCCCTGTATCTATCATTAATGAAAAATCTGTGAGGTGCTCCTTAAACAAAAGATATGATATAATTTTGGCACCAATAACTCCATCTCCAGACAAGAAGAAAGGGGCACCTTCCAAACCCAGTATTCACCTTTTAGTCTGGCCCATGGTATGTCCTCCTTCCTAAATGCCTACTCCACAAAAAGTTACGTGTGCTTGCCTGTCATCAATTAGGGAGGTGAAAAAGGGATCGAACTCTAAAATTCTTAACATATGCATTAAACCCAAACACTTTACAGCATGTGTCAAACCTTTCCCAACATCTATAAGCAGTTACAAATATCATTAGATCAATTTCAGAAAGAGTACAATGACATACATTGTTGTCAAATACCACCATTTCCAGACTCTGAGCAACAGTCACAGGAACCCCAATCTTTCCCCTTCTTAAGTGAAGAGGTTAGTATTTTAATTAAAATGAGTTCTGTGTCCCAAAGATTAAAACAGTCTGATGTCCAGTCTGCATCTCAGCTCCAAAGCAGACCAGAGTTCAAGCTGCAGAAGCAGTTTAGCACTTGTGCTTCAGGGCCGGTGGGATTCCTGGGTGAGGTGAGCTGGATTCAGCTATCTGAAGCACATCCTGGCATTATCTCGGCCGGGTCTCCCTGGACTCAGGAGGCAGAATTGACACCCTGTAGAGTGGAGCAGCAGGTTCTGTTATCAGGGACTCCTCTCCTTGGGGGCAGGAAAAGCCAGACTAAGGACCTCTCTGCAATCGCCTCAGGAACTCCTCTGTGTCCGCAGCGCAGCCTCGACATCAGGCCCAGCTTTTATTTTCTTTCTGTGAAAAAAGCATAAACATATCCTCGACCCCAAATATATATAGGTCGGGTTTTTTCATAATGCATTGCAAGGGCTTTTCCACCTTGCCCTAGCAAAGGTCAGCTTGGTGTTATCATGTCAGATCCGTTTGCATCTGGATCTACTTGCAAGTTTCATAAGCTACTTACAAGGAGCCTTATTATGCTCCATAATATTTTTTTTATTATTATTAGCCATATATGCAGTTCCTCAATTGGAAGAGCCATTTGTGAAATTTAGCATAAAATCCTTTAAGGGATTTTTTTTTTGCTATAACATTAGCAAAATACAGTTGTGTGAATTGTAGCAATAATCATCTGGGGATCAAGCCATTTTTTAGCTTTTATCCTGCCCTTTTGTACCAGACAGGCTACTGGTTTAAATTAAGAGTTTAATATCTTAATTGGCAAAACTTGAGAAGATTTTGTCATAAACAGCATTTTTTCATAAAAATGTTGTAGAATAAGTTTTATATTTAATATGCACACTTGCCATAGCTGCATTATAATTAATATACTGTATTTGTTGATTATTGTATACTTTACCTGTTGATTTATATTTTACCTGTTTGAGTACCTGTTAGGCAGCTTTAAGCTCTCTCTATTGGAAACTGTTTTTTTTTTATTTTATTTTATTTTTCTATTCTAAGATGGCTCCCTTAATTAAGATGTGTGCTTCTCTGCTCCCCTAACCAACCTTCCTTTATCCCAAACATCCCGTTTCCCCAGGTTCCCCCCCATCCTCCCCTTCTCACATTTCTCTCCCCTTCTCCCCTCACCCCCCCTCCCACCACACCCCCAAGATCCCAAATTTTTGCCCGGCAATCTGGTCTACTTCCCATAACCAGGAGGATAGCTATATGTTTTTCTTTCGGTTCACCTTCTTATTTAGTTTCTTTATGATATCAAATTATAGACTCACTGACCCTTATTTATCTCTAGAAACCAATTATGAGTGAGTACATCCCATGTTCATCCTTTTGGGTCTGGGTTACCTCACTCAGGATAGTGTTTTCTATTTCCATCCATTTGCATGCAAAATTCGCGAAGTCATTGTTTTTTACCGCTGAGTAGTATTCTAATGTATATATATTCCATACTTTCTTCATCCATTCTTCCATTGAAGGGCATCTAGGTTGTTTCCAGGTTCCGGCTATTACAAATAATGCTGCTATGAACATAGTTGAACAAATATCCTTGTCATATGATCGGGCATCTCGTGGGTATATTCCCAAGAGTGGCATTGCTGGGTCCATGGGTAGGTTGATCCCAAATTTCCTGAGAAACCGCCACACTGCTTTCCAAAGTGGTTGCACAAGTTTGCATTCCCACCAGCAATGGATGAGGGTACCCCTTTCTCCACAGCCTCTCCAGCAAAGGCTATCATTGGTGTTTTTGATTTTAGCCATTCTGACAGGTGTAAGGTGATATCTCAATGTTGTTTTGATTTGCATTTCCCTGATCGCTAAGGAAGCTGAGCATGACCTTAAGTGCCTTTTGGCCATTTGAACTTCTTCTGTTGAGAATTCTCTCTTCAGATCAGTGCCCCATTTTTTAATTGGGTTAATTAGCATTTTAAAGTCTAGTTTCTTGAGTTCTTTATATATTTTGGAGATCAGACCTTTGTCTGTTGCGGGGTTGGTGAAGATCTTCTCCCAGTCAGTGGGTTCCCTTTTTGTCTTAGTGACAGTGTCTTTTGCTTTACAGAAGCTTCTCAGTTTCAGTAGGTTCCATTTATTCAATGTTGCCCTTAATGACTGTGCTGCTGGGGTTATACCTAGGAAGCGATCGCCTGTGCCCATCTGTTGTAGGGTACTTCCCACTTTCTCTTCTATCAGGTTCAGTGTGTTCAGATTGATATTGAGGTCTTTGATCCATTTGGACTTGAGTTTTGTGCATGGTGATAGATATGGGTCAATTTTCTTTCTTCTACAGGTTGACATCCAGTTGTGCCAGCACCATTTGTTGAAGATGCTTTCCTTCTTCCATTGTATACTTTTAGCACCTTTATCGAAAATGAGGTGTTCATAGGTTTGTGGGTTAAGATCCGGGTCTTCTACACGATTCCATTGGTCGAGTTCTCTATTTTTATGCCAATACCACACTGTTTTCATTACTGTAGCTCTATAGTAGAGTTTAAAGTCAGGGATGGTAATGCCTCCAGAAGTACCTTTATTGTACAAGATTGTTTTGGCTATCCTGGGTTTTTTGTTATTCCATATAAAGTTGATTATTATCCTTTCAAGATCAGTGAAGAATTTTAATGGGATCTTGATGGGGATTGCATTGAATCTATAAATTGCCTTTGGTAGGATTGCCATTTTTACTATGTTGATCCTCCCAATCCAAGAGCAAGGGAGATCCTTCCATTTTCTGGTATCCTCTTCAATTTCTTTCTTCAATGCCTTAAAGTTCTTGTCAAATAGATCCTTCACTTCTTTGGTTAGAGTTACCCCGAGATATTTTATGCTGTTTGTGGCTATCGTGAAAGGTGATGCTTCTCTGATTTCCCTCTCTGCTTCCATATCCTTTGTGTATAGGAGGGCGACTGATTTTTTGGAGTTGATCTTGTATCCGGCCACATTACTAAAGGTGTTTATCAGCTTTAGGAGTTCTTTGGTGGAGTTTTTGGGATCGCTTATGTAGACTATCATACCATCTGCAAATAACGAAAGTTTAACTTCTTCCTTTCCAATTCGAATCCCCTTGATCCCCTTATGTTGTCTTATTGCTATTGCTAAAACTTCAAGCACTATATTGAAGAGGTATGGAGAGAGTGGACAGCCTTGTCGTGTTCCTGATTTAAGTGGGATGGCTTTGAGTTTCTCTCCGTTTAATTTGATGTTAGCTGTTGGTTTGCTGTAAATAGCTTTTATTATATTTAAGTATGACCCTTGTATCCCTAATCTCTCCAAGACTTTTATCATAAAGGGATGTTGAATTTTGTCAAAAGCTTTTTCAGCATCTAATGAAATGATCATATGGTTTTTTTCTTTCAGTTTATTTATATGATGGATTACATTGATAGATTTTCGTATGTTGAACCAGCCTTGCATCTCTGGTATGAAACCTACTTGATCATAATGGATAATGTTTCTAATGTATTCTTGGATACAGTTCGCCAGTATTTTGTTGAGGATTTTTGCGTCGATGTTCATGAGTGAGATTGGCCTGTAATTCTCTTTCTTGGTTGATTCTTTGTGTGGTTTTGGTATCAGAGTGATGGTAGCTTCATAAAAGGAATTTGGCAATGACTCTTCTGTTTCTATATTGTGAAATACCTTAAGGAGTATAGGTATTAGGTCTTCTTGGAAATTCTGGTAGAATTCCGCATTGAAACCGTCTGGTCCTGGGCTTTTTTTTGGTAGGGAGGTTTTTGATAACAGCTTCTAATTCTTCGCGACTGACAGGTCTATTTAGATTGCTCACCTGGTCCTGATTTAACTTTGGTATATGGTATTTATCTAAAAAAGTGTCCATTTCTTTTACATTTTCCAGTTTTGTGGCATACAGGCTTTTGTAGTAAGATCTAATGATTCTCTGAATTTCCTCTATGTCTGTGGTTATGTCCCCCTTTTCATTTCTGATCTTATTAATTTGCAGATTCTCTCTCTGCCGTTTGATTAGTTTGGATAGGGGTTTATCAATTTTGTTGATTTTCTCCAGGAACCAGCTTTTTGTTTCATTGATTCTTTGGATTGTTTTCTGTGTTTCTATTTTGTTGATTTCAGCCCTCAGTTTGACTATTTCCAGTCTTCTACTCCTCCTAGGTGAGTCTGCTTCTTTTTTTTCTAGAGCTTTCAGGTGGGCTGTTAAGTCTCCAATGTATGCTTTCTCTGTTTTCTTTAAGTGGGCACTAAGGGCTATGAACTTTCCCCTTAGGACTGCTTTCAAAGTGTCCCATAAGTTTGAGTATGTTGATTCTTTATTTTCATTGAATTCAAGGAAGACTTTAATTTCTTTCTTTATTTCTTCTTTAATCCAGGTGTGGGTCAATAGTTGACTGTTCAGTTTCCATGAGTTTGCAGGCTTTCTGGGGGTAGCATTGTTGTTGAATTCTAACTTTAGACCGTGGTGATCTGATAAGACACAGGTGGTTATGGATATTTTTTTGTACCTGTGGAAGTTTGCTTTGTTACCGAGGATGTGGTCAATTTTCGAGAAGGTTCCATGAGCTGCAGAGAAGAAGGTATATTCTTTCCTATTTGGGTGGAATGTTCTATATATGTCTGTTAAGTCCATTTGATTCAATACCTCCATTAATTCTCTTATTTCTCTGTTAGGTTTCTGTCTGATTGACCTGTCCATTGGTGAAAGAGGCGTGTTGAGATCTCCCACTATTAGTGTGTGCGGTTTGATGGCGTCTTTGAGTTTTAGTAATGTTTCTTTTACATATGTGGGTGCTTTTATATTAGGGGCATAGATATTCAGGATTGAGACCTCATCCTGATCAATTGTTCCTGTTATGAGTATAAAATATCCCTCTCCATCTCTTCTGATTGATTTAAGTTTGAAGTCAACTTTGTTAGAAATTAGTATGGCCACACCAGCTTGTTTCTTAGGTCCATTTGCTTGATAAACCTTTTCCCATCCCTTTACTCTAAGTAGGTGCCTATCTTTGTGGTTGAGGTGTGTTTCTTGTAAACAGCAGAATGTTGGATCCTGTTTGCGTATCCAATCTCTTAGCCTGTGTCTTTTTATAGGTGAGTTGAGTCCATTGACATTAAGGGATATTAATGACCAGTGGTTGCTAACTCTGGTCACTTTTTAGTCATAGGGTTTGTGTGTTTGCTTTCTTTTAGTTGCGCTGGTAAAGGGTGTCTAGAAGTTTGAGTTATTGTGGTCATTGTTGGTCTCCTTGGTTTGTGATTTTCCTTCTATTACTTTCTGTAAGGCTGGATTTGTGGCTACGTATTGTTTAAATTTGTTTTTATCCTGGAAAATTTTGTTTTCTCCATTTATAGTGAACGAAAGCTTGGCTGGGTATAGTAGTCTGGGCTTGCATCCGTGTTCTCTTAGCTTCTGCAGTACATCTATCCAGGACCTTCTGGCTTTCATGGTTTCCATAGAGTAGTCAGGAGTAAGTCTGATAGGTTTACCTTTATAAGTAACTTGACCTTTTTCCTTTGCAGCTCTTAATATTCTTTCTTTATTCTGGATGTTTTGTGTTCTGATTATTATGTGGCGAGGAGATGTTTTTTTCTGGTCCAGTCTATTCGGTGTTCTGTATGCTTCTTGAACCTTCAAAGGAATATCTTTCTTTAGGCTGGGAAAGTTTTCTTCTATAATTTTATTAAATATATTTTCTGAACCATTGAGCTGTACTTCTTCTCCTTCTTGTATCCCAATTATTCTTAGGTTTGGTCTTTTTATTGTGTCCCATATTTCCTGAATGTTTTGTGATGAGAATTTGTTGGTTTTGCTGTTTTCTTTGATCAGTGTGTTAATTTTCTCTATGGTATCTTCAGTGTCTGACATTCTTTCTTCTAACTCTTGTAATCTGTTGGTAGTACTTGTCTCTGTAGTTCCTGTTCGTTTACCCAGATTTTCCATCTCCAACCTTCCCTCGGTTTGTGTTTTCTTCATTACTTCCATTTCATTCTTCAGGTCTTGAACCATTTCCCTTACCTGTTTGATTGCATTTTCTTGTTTCTCTTGGTTTTCTTGGGTATCTTTGAGCGATTTATTCATTTCCTCTACCTTTTTGTTTGTAATCTCTAATTGTTTATGGCAGTTTTTCACCTCCTGTTTAAGGTCTTCTATTATTTTCAAAAAATTCACTTTTGGGTCGATTTCTTCTACTTCTTCTGGAGTAGGGTGTACAATTCTTCTTATTTCGGGATCCCTGGGTTCTGGTGATGTCATGTTGCCTTTCAGGTTTTTGGAGGAATTCTTGCATTGGCGCCTTCCCATCTCCTCTTTCAAATGAAGCCAAGAGAGGCCTGGTGTCTTGGTCCAGCTTTTGCTGTGACTGAGCCTCTGGGTGTATCTCTTCAGTGTGGAAGCAAGGTCCGTCCTGCTGAGCTTGATCTGCCCAGTGATGTCACTCCTGGCACCTGGATCTGATCTCCCTGCTGGTTGGGTATCTCGCGAACAAAGGGCCGACCTCGCTGCCGCAGGGCAGGCAGGCCACCCAGACAAAGGAGCTACTACCCTCCTGGCTGCCCTCCCAATTCGGACCCTGTCCCAGCGCCCAAACAGGCTGAGCTGGGAGCTGTTGTGTGGTTCAAAGAGGGGAGGGGGGTCAGAGGTAGTGCGGAGGGCCTTGGATGCAAGTTGGGTGGGACAGTAATGGAGAAGAGGTATCAAGGAGTACAGCCCCGCAGACTGACCAGGGAGTGCAGGAGGGGTGGGGAACGTCTGAGCTCCCTGTCCCGGGCTGCCGCCGCGGCCAGAAACTCACTCACCCCAGCGATGGCCCCCCTGGCACCCGGATCCGAACTCCCCGCTGCCTGGGCGTCCCGCGAACAAAGGGCCGGGCCCGCTTGGTGCAGGCCGGCCACCTAGACAAAGGAGCCACCACCCTCCCGTACATTTCAGATTTTTAAAAGAAAAAGACATTTATTACCTTCTGTATTTAAAGAGTTAAGATATCAGTGGTCTTTGAGTACATTATGATTAAATATTACTGACTTTAATTCAATCAAACCCTTTTTATTCAATAAAGAATAAAAATTTCTTTTACAATAGTTGTAGCATTCAAATACATTTACTTTGAAGACAGAACATCTCGGGCTAAGTGATAAGATACTCTTATTTAAAAATCTGCCCTCATATGCACACTTCTTGACGGATAAAGTTGGAGAACTCCTCTGTCTGCAGACAGAAGTGAGCACTAGATGAGGCCTCCTGGATTCTGTCATGGTACAGTCAGTCCTCAATGTGTTTGACAGAGCGTGATGAGCAGGCAATGACCATCTTCAATGTTACTACCATTTCAGTAGATTTTTTTCTTAAACACAAATCTTCCCTTTTCTATATAAAAGTGGCCTACAATATGCAGGTAAAAATTTTCTTTTAAGAATATTAGAATATTTTAAAAATCATTTTAAAAAATTAATTAAATCATCCCCCCATCCTTTCTCCAGTCCCTTTCAAGTCCTGCCTCCTTTAGCACCTTTGTGCCCCACATATTTTAGAAAAAAAAAAAGAAAAAAGGATTTCTAGACTCTATGGCAATTAAATTATACTTCCCGATAGCACCTACCTTTATTATTAAATTTAACTTGAAACATAAAAAAATACAGATTAGGAATTCAGTGGGAGCAAACATAAGTCTCAGCAATTGATTTATTTTACAAAATTTTTCTTATCATTTTGAAGAGGTCATATTATGGTTTGAATAGTTGCTCCCTGATCTCCGTTCACATATTGAAGTCCCATTCTCCAGTACACAGTCGAATTAAAAGACAATCAAGTTAAAATGAGTTTAGTAGTAATGGAATATAATATAATGGAACTAGTAGCCTTTCAAGAAGAGACAGTGAGAGACATGACCATGTAAAGGGTTAACAAGTCATCAGCAAGTCCAGTAGAGATGGTGCAGAGAATGTCCACCCTGACCACACCTCAATTTTTGACTGCTAATCTCTAGAACCTGAGCAAAACTTTATTTTATAGTTTACTCAGTCTAATCTCTTGTACTTTGCTATGGGTAGGTTGTCCAACAACTGTAGATTTTTATGCTTTTTATATTGGGAAATATATTAATATTGAGGCAATTTATTTCTGATTTTATTTAATTAATTTAGAATTTTATTAGAACATTTCCATACCTGTTTACCATTATACTTTGCTAATTTACAAAATGGAGTATAGAATTAAACAGCATTCTCAAAACTGTGGAAAATAAACAGAAGAGAAACACTTTTTAAAACATTCAGCATCCTTAGTCACCAAAGAAATGCAAATTAGAAAACTTTTAGTTGTTTTTATTTAATCCAGTGAAAATGCCCAGGATTAATATAACAAATAACAGCATGTGCTGGTGAGGCTGTGGGGAAAGAGGAACTCGTATTCATGCAGGTAGAAGAGCCAGCTGGTTCAGATACTATGGAAATTAGTGTGGATTTTCCTAAAAAATCTGAAAGTAGTTCTAGCACAAGACCCAGTTATATCACTCTTGGCTTCTATCCAAAGGGCACTATATCTTACTACTGATATTCTCGCTTATCCATATTCATTGCTGCTCTATGCACAATAGCCAAAAATAGGGAACATCTTCAACACCAATAAAACTGATAAATAGATAACGAAATGTATGCTTACACAGTGGAATATTATTTAGCTGTTAAGAAAAGTAATATCTGCAGTTAAATGAATAGAACTATAAAAGGTCTTTCTGAGTGAGGCAACCAAGTCTCAGAAAGACAAATTTAGTACATTTCTACTGTAGCTGGTTACATTTTATTATTTTTCTATTGGGCAAGGTCAAACTTTCTCTTTCAGGCTTAATTCAAGATTTTGTCATTACAATGGGAACTGATATTACAGAATAAAGTAATTATTTGCCAGTTGTATTGGCTGGTTTTGTGGGTCAACTTGACATAAGCTAGAGTCATCAGAGAGGAAGGAGCCTCAGTTAAGAAAATGCCTCCTTGAAATCCAGCTGTAAGGCATTTCTCAATTAGTGATCCATGGGGAAGGATCCAGTTCATGGAAGGTGGTGCTGTCTCTGGGCTGCTGCTCCTGGTTCTATAACAAAGCAGGGTAAGGAAGCCATGTGCAGCGTGCCAATAAGCAGCACCCCTCCATGACTTCTGCATCAGCACTTGCCTCCAGGACCCTGCCCTGTTTGAGTTCCTGTCCTGATTTCCTTCAATTATGAACAGCAATGCTGAAGTGTAAGCCAAATAAACCCATTCCTCCCCAACTTGTTTTTTGGTCATGGTGCTTCATAGCAGCAATAGAACCCAAAGTAAGACACAGGTATTTGAGATGTGTTGCCTATACTAAATGAGAATGATCTTTTTTCTCATCGCATTACACAGCACAGCAAGGTAGATTATTGTGTATAGTCCAAGCAACTTTTCTTCCAACCTCCAAAAACTCTGAGGATCTTATACACAAGCCAAATCACGTATCACAATGATCCAGTCAAATAGTTTTTGCTACTCATTAGTATTGTCTCATCTTTTTCACTTTTGCCATCAGGACATTCCTGTGCTGTTTCCTTTCTCCCCTTCACAAAGCCAGTTTATGGGATATAAATGAAACTGCTCCTTTTTCAGGTGCTCTGAGAGTCGAAACTTCAGTGTGTAAATTTCACTGCCTGTATCTAAAGAACTGAGATATGATCCTTTAAATAAAATAACTGTCAGAGAATGTTGGTTTGAAATGTTTTTTATTCCCTCTACACCCATTAAAGTTGCATTTCTTTGTTAGAACAAGAATGAAGGAAGTAAAAGGCAAAGGTTTTAACTAAATTTTGTACCCAAAGGATCTGAGTGAGCAGTACCCACCGCTAAAGATGTTTTGAAACCATGACTGGCTGACAAGGCGAAACTAGATCTGGTTTCTTATAGGATTCCTGTTATATGTTATTTGATTCTCTATTATTTGATTCTACATAATATGATCAATCTTTACCTTGGATTTCTCTTGTGCTTGAAAATATGATATTTCTAACTACCATGCTTCCAAATCAATTACCAAAATCACTGAAAATATCACAGCACCTTGAGCTCCTCCAAATTTATTAAATAAATACTAAGTAAAGTAACAAGCTAAGATGCTGAATCTTTTCATAAACCATATACTAATTTGGGCAGTATCTTTTGCTTGTATTTTAGAAGAAAATACACATTCACACTCACACACACACAAAGCTTCACGAGATATGTACACTGGGCCAGAGAAAGCAATACTTCAAGATTTTGAGGTAGTTATATTTGATATTTTAAAAGTTCTAGCTTGGAATTTATTATAGAAAAGTAATAATATTTTAAAAGTAATTGGGGTCTTAACAACTTTATTCAAACAAAAACAATGCAGGAAAATTTACACATTCAACCTTCAGTAATCTAATGGTGGCTATAAATCTAATTTAAATATCTTATGCAATCTCTTTTTATAAAAACGTTTTCAAAGGCAGGCAATGAACATACACGTTAGTGACAATTGCTGAAACCTGAAATTTTAATTTATATCAATAAGAGATGAATGCAGTGTGACCTTACTGTATATTGTCTCCATTTACACCTGAAAGATTACTGTCCTTCAATCTCTCAATGTCTTCCTCCAGAGAAAGATAACAGAGAAATAAAGAAACTTTGTATAATGTGGTGATATAAATGAACAATACATTTATAGCAAATGTAATTTACCTAGCTGTATATTTTTCTCTATGCTTTTTTATTTGTATCAATTAAAATGATTAATTTTAATAATAAAACAAATATTATTAGAAACAATAATTAGAGCTGGGCGGTGGTGGCGCACGCCTTTAGTCCCAGCACTCAGGAGGCAGAGGCAGGCAGATCTCTGTGAGTTCGAGACCAGCCTGGTCTACAAGAGCTAGTTCCAGGACAGGCTCCAAAACCACAGAGAAACCCTGTCTCGAAAAAGAAAAAAAAATGAAAGAAAGAAAGAAGAAACAATAATTAGAAGTAGTCTCAAGGATAACTTCATTGGTATATAACTATGAAGAAAATAAGATTAATGGTTGCAATAATTCTGTCCATGACCTTCTCTTAAATTTTCTATCTTATATAAACATCTTTATAAATTAATTAATGGACATGTTGCCACTGACTTCATTTATGGTATATGTTTTCAAACTAAAGCATACATTTGATAGCTTTTTATACTCATATAAGCCAGCAGAGAATAATTTTCCCTGTCGAGAAGATATACGATATAAAAGTAGCAGGCATTAGATATTATGAGTGAGTCTCTAAGTACTTGGCAGAGAGTCAGATATGGCCAGAGGTAGGGCAACACCTGCATACATCTAGCTATATAAAGATAAAAATGGGTAGAATTTGGCCCATCAGACTCCTTGAATGATCTCTTAAAACTATCACGGTCTCCTATGTTTCTAGTTTGGAAGATAATTCAAAGCTTGCTATAGTATGGACAACACTAATTGAAACTTTAGCACACTGGATTAAATAAGAAATCCTAAAGTCTGTCAAAGGTGAGCTCTTTGAAGAGATTTTCGATTGCCCGATCATTTTAGTAACTAGTAATTTGTGCTGGTGAAAGATATTTGAGGTGTGCTGTCTGAGCATGCACCTTTTCCACCTTTGGCTGTTTCTACTTAAAGAAAAACAGCTGTGTTTCTATGATTTGTGTAATTGTCATCTGAGTCATCCAAGTAAAATCAGAGCTAAATATAACTGGAGCAATGTATCTGGAAGCTTTCATGGAGCTTTAAATGTTTGTAAAGTTTCAACCCCTCATTGGATAACATGCTGTGATAAAAAGTTGTCCAAGTTGTTGATTTACAGAACTGCCTCATGTCAGTAGAAATATTAGAGATGTTTTCCAGGCTGTGAGCAAGAATGGTCAGAACAAAGTACCTATGAGATCAAGAGAAGAGCTCAATTCTTTTAAGTATATTATAAGGCCACATTTTCTATTTAATACAAATTGGTTAGTATAGTTTTTTAGTCAGTCCTCGTAAGTTGGATATAATAAACTAACATTAAGTATCTTCAGAAAGTTCACATACACACACACACACACACACACACACACACAGTCACACACTGCCTGTGATTAATGGGCATGAAGCAAGAACATATACCACTCCAAGAATTTGGACAAGTGGATTCTTACACCCTGGCTTAGGCTGCTCTAAATACAGTTTGCTCTTGAACATGTTAATTAAGCTTGAATTTCACATAGCATATTTTCAATTCTACAGCGTTCACTTCATAGTATTTAATTATTGAAATTCTCTATCTTTTTACTTGCCTTAAATGGCTTTCCCCATCTTGATCATAAAAGTGATGATTCACTTGACAGTCTAAGAGATTACAAGATTCTCCAGGATTTTGATATTTGACTTTAAAGTATCCCAAATCAAATCAACGTTTGAACAAATAATGTTATGGAAATATGTGTCTCTTTGGTTCCTAATGAGTTTCAATTCTCTGTAAGCATCTTTTGTATTATCACAATATAGTCTCAGCCATCTCCATAGCTTCTCAAAGATTAATGATAAAACAAGGTAGTGAAACATCACACTGTGCTAGTTTGGCATCATTGGGTCATACAGTATTTCATCCCTGGTTATAACAAGGGACTCAAATAGATTTTGAAAGTGAAGTAAGAGAATTCAACTGACAGAATCTTATTTGGAGGGTAAACAACTCGCAATGCCAGTTGTAAAACATTGCCTTTATTTTTCAAAGTGTCTCCTTATATCCTCTACCCCTCAGATAAAAAACATGCCAGGAATTCTGTGTGTATTTTCTATCAACAAGCATTTGATAACCGATGGCAGTACATGTTAAGAAACCGAGTCCTCTTTCTGATTAAATGTAAAATTGCCTCCCAAATCTTTACTAAAAAGAAGTTTCAAGGGTATTTCCAGATTTTATTATTTGACATTATATTCACAGGTTTTCCTTCAGAAATGTCTTGTCCAAGAACCTCTAATATAATTTTGTAGCTGTTGATTATATGCTTATAACAATCTATAGGAAGTCTTAATATGAAAACATAAGATCTGATGAGATCTCCCAGAATAGGTTCGTGAATTATTGATTGTAATTGTATAGATAATTGTTTATTAAAAGCTTTGACAAAATTACTAATGATGTGACAAATATTAAGAATTCACTCAAGAGAAGTAATTTTAAAACCTTTTGTGTTGTTCAAGAGTGCAAAGCAGGAGGACACATTAAGATAATCTCCCAGGGCTACATGGCACTGCCATAGAGTGCAATGTCATGAGAGAAACCTGTAACATGGCTTCTGTATATTTTAAGGGTCATTTCCAATATACACAGTGGCATCAGAGCCAATAATAATTAAAAATTATATAAGACTGGATGGCCCATGTGGTATCATGTTTTCCTATCAGTGAATAACTTCCAAACTCAGAAGTAACTGCTTCTGACTGAAACACCCAACCCTTCACTGACAACCAAAATGAATGACGTCATTAGGAAGAGTTTTTACCTATACTAGAAAAGAACTGGCAGTACACAGTGGAGAAAGATAGCTCCAAGGGAGCATGAGAAAGTGTGCTAAAATCCCTTTAGAGAAACAGCCCTGATGGTGCAGAGAAGATCCCCTAAGAAACTGAAAGCTGAGTTGGTTACAAATGTGATGTGTGGTTCTTAAGTTTTGTGTGTGATTTCTTCAGTGAAATCCAAGATCTCTGATACAGTTTCCAGTTGGGCTTGAGACTGAAGAGGCAGAAGGTAGCAAAGAATCAGGAAGAACCTCTGAAAAAATACTCAGTGTTGCTCTCAGATGTCCTGGGGTCAGGAAAGCAGCATATATCCAGGGACATGGGTTCGATTAAGCAAGGGAGCACAAAAATTTCGATCCTAGCTTGGTCTGGGATAAGAGAGATAGATGATACAGGTTTAATTTATGACTGGAAGGATGCATGGATGGACAGCAGAAAGTAAGAGTTCACAAACATAGTACCTAGCTGGGCCTGGCCCTTGAGCGGGGAAGATGTGGGAGGAAGGAAAGTAGTCAAATTCACCAAGAGAGCTTACAGATCCAGCTTTGACCTGAGTCTAGAGGGGTGGCCTGCATGGACAGCACAGGAAGGGTCCTGAATCATAGTAGTCAAGATTGACTGCAGATGCAGCACCTTCTCAGATCTGGGCCTGCAGATTCGAATTAGAGGGGCCTTAAGAAATGTTAAGGTATGTTCTGTTTGTTTGTTTGTTTTGTTTTGTTTTGTTTGTTTTTGGTTTTTCGAATCAGGGTTTCTCTGCAGCTTTGGAGCCTGTCCTGGAATTTGTTCTTGTAGACCAGGCTGGCCTTGAACTCACAGACATCTGCCAGCCTCTGCCTCCAGAGTGCTAGAAATAAGAGCATGTGCCACCACCTCCTGGCTTGGTATGTTCTTCATGCTTTAGCTTCTGTCAAGGCATTTCACTCTATACTTAATTTTCTGTGCTTTGGAAGTAATGCAATGCATTTAGAGGCAATTTTTTTTTTTTTATTATTTGGTGTTCTCTGGACTTAGATCACTGATTTTGTTTTGTTGTTGTTGTTGTTATTGTTGTTGTTTATTTAATAAATTCTTTTCTATTACTTGAATTTGTTATTAAATTGCTTGTGTTGTCATATTTATTAATTTATATCGTATTCCAATTAATGATATGTTGCTCCTGAAGCTGCTCCCTGGTCCTTGAAATTCTGTTATTCTTTTCTTTACTTTTTTTCTTTGTGTTTCAATTTAGGAAATTTTTCTCTATGTGTACATGTGTATATATGTTGGTTATTTGAGAAGTTTCTGCCTCCTGATCCTCAAATTTTTTGTCTTCTTGTCTCAGCCTCTGAAGTACAGTAACAGCGGATATGTGTCATCACACTAACTCCTCAATTTCAGAAATTACTTTTTCTTTTTGATATAGGATCTCATATTTCTCAGAATGGCTGTGAACTTCTTTTGTATCTGTGATGATTAATCTTGTCTATTTGATGGGATTTAGAATCACCATGGTAACGAGACTCTGAAAATGGATACTTCTAGATTAGGTTCATGGAGATGAGAAGACCCAGCAAAAATGTGAATAGCACAATTCTGTGGGACTAATCCTACGACTACATATGAATGGAGAAAGTGCATTGAACATTGGCATTCATCTCTCTCTCTATTTTCTGACTGTGTACGCAGGGTGTCCCTTGCCTCAAGCTCCTCATACCCTGGATTCGTCACCATTGGAAACTACATATTAGTACTGTAAACAAACATAAATCCTTTCTTTAAAAAATTGCATATCTATCTATCTAGATATATAGATAGATATATCTATATTGTATTAGTGTGTTTTCCTCCATGTTTATACCCATATGCCCAGTGACTGCAAAGATGGAAAGGGGGATTAAATCCCCTGAAACTTATATCTGGAGTTAGAGGTGGTTGTGAGACACCACGTTGGTGCTGGGAAGTGAGCCAATGTCCCCTACAATGGCAATAAGTGCTCTTACTGCTGATCCATCTATCCAGGGTCAACTATTCCTTTTGAAGTTGCTTTGGCCAGATATTTTGTTGCAGCAACAAGAAATGTCACTACTACAGCAGCTAAGGTTGGCCTCCAATTCCTTATACATACAGGTCTGCTTTCCACTGCTGTACTTATGGGTATGGCCTGAAGGTCAGGTTCTAATTTGAGACTATCCTAGCATTTGCCAACTTAAAAAATTAACAATAATAATAATAACTGGCAACTTGATGTCCTGTAAACTTGATTCTGAGATACATCACTGTAAAGCATAGCCTTTCCCTCTCGTTTGTCCCCAAGATTTTGTTAATGTCACAATAAGTCACAGTATAACTTTCAAAGCTCCACTCCTGAAATTTTCAAACACTTTAAAAGTTCAGTCTCTTTAAAGAGACTGATGGCACTTTCAAGATTTGAAGTCTCTCTGAAAATGGAAAAATAAGTCACATACTTATTATTCCAACAGGGATGAATCAGGACGCAGATAAGACATAATCAAAGCAAAACAAACTGAAGCAATGTAAATTAAACTCTGCAAGAAAATGTCTGGTGTTTTGGATGCATGATATTTTGGGCTTCAAGGTAGGCAGCACCATTCTCTGGTTTTGTTATCTACAACACGCATAGCCTGCTTCTATCCCAGGCTTTCCCAGTTCTTCCCCAGTTTCTGCTCCCATCCTTGGTAATCACCCCGCAGTCCTGGCATCTTCAGTATACCCAGTTTTCACTGCAATTAAGGCTGCACTTTCACCAGCGGCCTCTCCTAACCACTCATGGCACCAGGCCTCAGCTTCTACCCACAACCTGTCCAGCCATATAGCTTTCGCGCCATTAAAACTACTCCCACCTGTGAGACTCTTAGGCATAATCAAGATTGGCTAACAGATTAATACAAAGCAGCCTCAGCCTCAATCTGAACTGCAGCTTCTGGGTGATGCTGACCCTGAGGAAAAACTTCCCAGAAGACTTTTGTCTTTCCCAATTACAGATCCAAAACATTTGATGGGACTTTAAATTTGCAAAGAACTTCCACGATTCTTCCAATACCTACATGATACTGGCATGAAGTGTAGGCTGAAACTGAAGGAGAGGCCTTAGAGGAATGATGCCTACTTACTTGTTGCCCATGGCCTAGTCAACCTGTGTTCTTATATCCAGGATCACCTGCACAGGGCTGGAACCACCCACCCTGAAATAGGCCCTCCCACATGAACCAAAAATTAAGAAAATTAGGACAGGCACAACTTATTTTTTTTTTCAGACCAAGGTCTATTTATTATATAAAGCATACTGCTGTATATTTTTCATCTAGCATTGTGGCAGTTTTCTTTGAACTGAAACATTCGCATGTGGACAGAGTAGGAGATTCATCCATCTTGGGAAGTAAATGAAATTTATAAGGCTCTGGGAGTTTGTTGATATTTACAAGATGTGGGAAGCACCATCCAAGATCAAAAGAGCAGCAAACAATAGCTGTAGAGAGACCATCTAAACAAACTATCCACAGCTGGCCCAGGAAGTTTGACAGATACAACTTGTGTGAGTCATCACCCATGTAGGAGTCACACAGCTGCCTTTGAGTCACTCACGCTCTTATAAGTAACCACACATCATTCACCTAGATACCTGTGGGTGGAACTGTCTTTGGTCTCTCATCAGTACCCTATCTAGAGTGAGTTCATGCCTCCTTAGGAAAAGCTACATGGCCAAAGATTAATGGGAAGTTGTAGTTGCATGTCCCCTACATGAGTAGTGAGAACTGCAACTGAGGATGTCTGAATGCAGTGCCTCCTGTGAAGGCAATCCTAAAATCTAAAGATGTTGTCGTAGCTGTATGTTCCTGCAATAGATACTAAGATAAGATCCAGGCTAAGGTATCCACAATTGGAGTATCTTTGAGGGGAATTACAGAATGGGCCATGTAATTCTCTATGTAGTGGTGGTAGAGAGGTTTATATTTGTGGAGAATGAGATGGGTATCATAGCTGATGGCTTGAAAGTATGTATTTCTGGTCCTGAAAGTTGCATGTATAGAACAAGATCAAAAGCAGGCTGTAGAATCAATTGCATTTTTTTAATTAAGGACAATACAAGAAATTTAGGTTCAGCCATCTTCCAAGAAAGAAAATGTCCAATGAGGGGGAAAAGAAATCAAGATTCTATCCACTGTATTAACTTCTGGTTCAGCAGGACAAGTGAACAAAAGAATGGAATGAAAGTGTTGGTGTAGTTTCTAAAGGTTAGCCGGATTTAAGGAAAAGACAGTGTAAAATAACATTCAAGCAAAGGCCTTTTCGTGGGACCCCAAATCTTAGAATCCTTGCAGCAGAAAACCCAGGTAGCAGAGAGATAAACTAATAGAAGTGATAGAAGACATATATCCCTGAGGGGCGACCTCTACTACAGAGAAAGCAAGAATCCACAATGAGAGTAAATGTGGTGATGTCGAGGTCTTTAATAATGACTCAGTATAGGAAACCGTGGCAACAATGGAATACTGCACATTTTATCTGATTGGGTTGGAAAGATATTTAACCAGGCAATAAAAGCCTCTCACAGAATGGCTCCAGATGCTCCAGGTCTTGGGGCCAAGGGGTTTGTTAAACTTGAAAAACTGGATAATAAAACTTCTCATCTCTCTTGGAGATAAAGGTTGAAAAACTTGAAGGACTATGAGAGAAATTAATTCTAATGAACTGACAAGAAATTAGGGATACTAGCTCATCACTGACTGAGGATGGCCCTTGTGAATACTCTGATCTGAAAGACAATAGTGGAGAGCCAGGCATTTTTTTAGGGTAATGGTCGTAAGAGAGATTCCTGAGACTGTTTTCATAGAAGAACTTGAAATAAAGTTGGATAAGCAGGGCCCATGGGACTTAAATAAGGTTTTTTTGTTTGTTTGTTTTGTTTTGTTTTGTTTTTTGGTTTTTCGAGACAGGATTTCTCTGTAGCTTTTACATAAAGTTTTGATGGTTTGCTGAACCTCATGGTGGGATACCATCTATGAGAGGTTAGGGAGAAGCTACATAATTTTGAACAGCATGTAAATTATCTTCCTGAATTGCTGAAGTAATCAAGGAGGAACAAGAAAAAGGCAAAACATATAAGTTGTCTGTACAAGTCATTCAAAGGCAAATGTAATAAAATTTGTTAATCTGGAGTTCTTAGGAAAAATTTTAATGGAAACTCAAATATTGAGCTGATGCTTTCAGAAGGTTATGTGTGATAAAGCTGTTCAAATTTAAAAAAAAAATTAATGGAAACTCAAATATTGAGCTGATGCTTTCAGAAGGTTACGTGTGATAAAGCTGTTCAAATTTAAAAAAAAATAACTTTGTCCTAGGTATGGTCAGCTACCCTCCAGACTTTGTTTTGAACATACCTTATAACCCCCTACACAAACTCAGAGAGAGAGAGAGAGAGAGAGAGAGAGAGAGAGAGAGAGAGATCATGTGTGGAGATTATTCACATAGCCTGAAGCCTATCAGTTGACAGGTGTAGCCAGTGGAAAACCAAGTGCCACAATGCTGATTAGGAGTTGTCCGAACTGGAGAGTAGTCTCCAGTAAAAGCATGGAAGGCTTGATCACAACCCTATTCTCCTTGGGACCTGAGTTCTTGCAAGCTGTGCCAAGACCATCAGGGATGGAAAGATGCACGGTGGTGCTGAGGAACATCAGCATTAAAAATGAGGAGGCAGAATGGAAAATAATTCTGGTCAGACAGTGGTGGCACACGCCTTTAATCCCAGCACTTGGGAGGCAGAGTCAGGAGGATCTCTATGAGTTCGAGGCCAACTTGGTCTACAAGAGCTAGTTCCAGGACAGGCTCCAAAGCCACAGAGAAACCCTGTCTTGAAAAGCAAACAAACAAACAAAACAAAAAAAACAAACAAAAAAGAAAGAAAGAAAGAAAGAAAGAAAGAAAGAAAGAAAGAAAGAAAGAAAGAAAGAAAATAACTCTGGATAATTAAATGATAGTTGGATTGACACCTCCTACCAATGTTATATGTCAGCATAGTTCTTTTGATAACATACTTGATTGAGAATCAGATCCTTTCTCACTATGTTGGTTCTTGCTAACGTGTCTTTTAGAGGTTCTTCTTAGCTGTGAGAATAATTTCCACTTTACAGTGTACAGTAGGGTGCCTTTGTGAAAAGGTATGTAATGTAAAGCCTTGAGTGTTTTACAGATCTCTGAAAGCTTAAAGGAAAGCTTCCTATGAGAGTGGCAAATGCAACTCCCAGGAGCCATTAGGTTGTTGATTGAAAATTCCAGTACCAGGATTGCAGTACTTTCCTAATGCTTTATGGCCAGTGTCACTCCCGGCACCTCACAAACCATATAAATAATGCCTGTATGCTGCTTGCATTCCAGAGCTAGATGGCAATAGTCACTTGGCTATGGGACATGAGAAAATCAAGAAGGGAATATACTGGAGGGTAGATCCCTCTTTTGTGTTTTTCTTGTACTGATTTGCAGTATACAGTCTGCTGGAGAAGAGTTGCCACTGACAGCACTGCTAGTTTATAGATTCAAAATGTTGTAGTACCAACATACCAGATGTGGATGAAAGTGCCCCTCATAGATTCAGGCATTTGAACACGTTTATCCAGTTTGCAATACTGTTATGATTGTTTTGTCTCTTTAAGAGACAAGCCACACCCACTCCCTCACTGCCTGCAGCCTCAGACCCCAACTTTCTCTCTTCCTGTCCTCTCTCTCTCTCTCTCTCTCTCTCTCTCTCTCTCTCTCTCTCTCTCTCTCTCTCTCTCTCTCTCTCTCTCTCTCTCTCTCTCTCCTTTCCCCCCTTTTTCCTTCCCCTCCGTAACCCACCTAATAAACGTCTAACTTTACATGGTGTGCCTATCTGTTTCTCTCACCCAACTGCGGCAGTCACTTGGAGATCTGCCTCATGGTCTCGTGCGCTGTCCCTGCTTGGGACTGGCCACTTTTGGGACCCCGGCAGCTTGCAGCAAACCCACCTGCATGATGTGCCTATCTCTCTGCCCCTTGCCCACCTGCTTCCTACATGGCTAGCCACCGGGGACGCCTAGGGGAACAGCCACCATGGTTTGTGGACCTGCTGCTGGTCTCGACCCCACAGCGAGCTGCCGGGACCCGCAGCAAATCCATAACAAATACAGTTTGGAGAGGCTTATGAGGTCAGCCTGGTTAGAAGTATGCCACTGGGGTTGTGCTTTAAGAGTTTATAGCCTGACATCCTAGTTCCAGTTTGTGTGTTCTCATTCATGCTTGCAGTTGAAGATGTGTTCTCTCGGTTTTCCAATGATTCAGCTTTTAGTCATTCCTTTTCCTGTAAGTAATTCCTGAAAGCCCATTGGTTCCCCGTGCTAGACTTCTTGTATGGGATTGTTTCTTGGATTTGTCGCTGGTTTCTAATCATATATATATATATATCAATGGAGAAACAAATGAGTCTCACAGTCATAGCTGAGGCATTTGTATAATGTCCCAATTGTATCTGCTATAGACTCACCAAATAATAACTAATGTGGTTTGGAAACTATGAAGTGAATATAGAAATTTCAATGTATTTTCATCTCTGTATGCGTGTATGGTATATATGTTTGTGTTCATGAGTGTGTGAAGGCCAGAGGATAATACTGGGTATCTTCTTCAGCCGTCCTCTTATTTTTTGAAGCAGGGTCTCTCATTTCGCACGGTGCTCATTAATATGGTGCTCATTAATTCATCATTGCTTGACTATCAGCATGTTCCAGGCACCCGCCTGCCTCTCCCTCATCATCACTGGAACTATAAGCATATACTACTATGCTTGGTTTTTATATATCCATTCGGGATCTGAACTCAGGTTCTCATGACTTATATGTTTAGCTTCAAGCTTAGTTCTTTGATGATTTCAGTTGTTAATCCATCCTCAGTAAAATAGAGTAGCATAATCTCATGATTCTGGAAGATGGTTACTTGAGTATTCGGTGAAATACTGCTAATGATGTGCATATAGATACATGATTATATTATTAGGTGTAGGTATATTATACGAACATGTGCAGTTACCAGTGAGTGTCAGCTCTGCTACAAGCTAAATGGAACTAAATCATAGGTCCTTTTCAGTAGTTGTAGAGAGAGCAATTTTATTGTTGATTCTGCTTTATTTCTGCATTTTGCTTGAGACCTTTTTTTCATTCAAAATCAGAACTAGGAGTTATTCTTTCATTACATCTACTTATCACAGCTATGCACAATCATTTTAAACTCACAATATATTCTGTGTTTGGAGTGTTTAAGTGAAGACCTTTTCTAAAGTGTCTAGATACTATGAATCAGACTCTTCACTTTCCTCTTCACGTCTCTTCTGAAACATAATGTATTCTCTACTATTTCTCTTTTGGTTTTAAAAATTGTTTTTAATTTTATCTCATATAGGGAAATTCAAATAAAAATTTTATTGTAGCAGAAATGGAAAATAATATCATAGGCTAGCAAGGAGTGAAGGATCATTTTCCTGACAACAAAATACATTGAAAACAAGTTTTAATCTTTTATCATAGGCCTGTGAAAGGCTATTTACTTCTGCATACAATCATAAAACAAATACTCTTGACTTAATGAGATAAAACCAATCCAGAAAACAAATAGGACTCATTTGCAGTTCAAACTCGGTTCAATATTGAAAAAAATGCTTACATCCAGATAGGGTTTGGAGTGTCTAATGAAATCACAAAGTGTTTCAGAGGGGAAAATGTATGTCTACAGCATAACAAACTCACTTTTTGCACTTGAAGTTTCTCTTATTCATCAGTCAGTGAAGTGAAATCATGCAGGATAATCAAGTTTGCGCCCACATCTCACAGGATTAATAAGTTCCAAGGGAATTGAAATAGTTTACAATGTATAATTCAGATCAAAGATACTATGATCCCTGAGAGTTGAATGTTTTTACTTGATAAATGTAGGATGGAGTGATTTTTCCTTTGTATTTCATAAATAAAGTTTCCCTGAAGATCAGAGAGTCAAACAGCCCCACTGGTCAGCCTTCCAGACGAGGCAATGGTCACACACATCTTTATTCTCAGCAGTTACACTAGTTTGCTGTAGAAACTGGGAGTGGTGGTGCACGCCTTTAATCTCAGCCCTAGAGGGGAATATAAGGCTGAAGGAGACAGCTCTCTCACACAGTCTCATTCTGAAATTCCTGGAGGCACGATCACCATTTCAGACTGAGGTAGAGGTAAGAGCCTGGCTTTTTTGGTTTTCTGACCTTTAGTTGTGCCCCAATATCTGTCTCTGGGTTTTTATTAATCATGCTACAGTAGAAACTCAGTTTTGAATGTCTGAATTTTAAGGGATGTTCTATGCAATATTTAATGTTAAGAGCAGTTATTTGTACTAACCACAGAACTGAAAAATAAAATCCACCTTAACATATCAAGATCGGCACTGCACAAATCAAACCCTCTTTTTGCTGTTGTTGAAAGAATTGTTTGTACAGATGTTAAACCTTTTAAACTATACCCAAAATTTTCACACACAGGTCCATTTCTTAAGTATATATAGCAATATTGTTATCATTTGGAATTGTTACTTTATATATTCATGATAATGGTTTCTGACAATATTTTTATGAATTATCGAAATTCAATAAAATTATAATAGTTGCAAAAGACACATTTTTTTGCTGCATGAAAAGAGAGTTTTTTTAGTTGTCTATTCACATAATACATTTAAAACACTGGAGAATAGAATGATTGTACTGCATCAGATGAAAATATAAAGAAAATATTTCATATATCTATATATAAAATGAGATTAAGTAACTTTTCTGTTTGCAGGGTGTGGATTAAATGTGGTCTATTTCTATGGGTATTTTCTTTCTTTAAATCCTACTGTTTTGGCTTCAGTTGGGGGTGACAGTGGATAGAGTCATATAGGGGAGCAGGGAAAGGGGTGGTAGCTGCATCTAGAATATGTTATTAAGCTGGCCAACACAGTGTTAAGTAGCGTTCAAGTCTGTAGCACTTTCTAAGAGGCCTTAAGAAACTGTGGGTCAAAAATAAATGCTGTCTGTTTCCAGATGCATTTAGACAAGGCTAAGCAAGCAGATATTAACTCGCCAGCACGTTTTCTTTCCCTGTGAATGAATACTTGGGAGGATTCCAAGACTAGCCTATATTCATCAGCCTGATTAGACTAAGAGAGGAAATAACTGGCACTCTACCCAAAGAATTCACCCTGGAGTCCATAGCTGGAGCCTGTCGACTTACTAAGTCAGGAGTTAGGGTTGGAGGTGGGGTTCATAGCATGGTGTAAAGAGACACTAGAGTCGAACACCCGTCTTTTCCATAAACTCTTGGCACATAAGCATAGTTGATGGTGTTCACTAAGGCAAGGTAGTACCATGTTCAGAAGATATCATTTTTGCCATACATCCCCTCTTACTACTCTTGTATTCTTTTCACCCTCCCCTTCCACATGTTTTTTGAGCCTCATGGACTGGGTGAAATACTTGTTCCATTTATGACAAGGCACTATTTTTTTTTTTTTTTGGTTTTTCAAGACAGGGTTTCTCTGTAGCTTTGAAGCCTGTCCTGGAACTAGCTCTTTTAGACCAGCCTGGCCTTGAACTCACAAATTACGCCTGCCTCTGTCTCCAAAGTGCTAGGATTAAAGGCTCGTACCACCACCATCTGGCAACAAAGCACTTTCTTATCTCTGTGCTTTTCCAGATCTTTGCGCTGGCTACTGGCCTCCGCAGTAAGGACTTTCCCCATGAAAGCTTCGCACAGCACTGCTTTGTGGACAAAAACACAAATGTGTAGAAGGCAGTTTCAAACATGACCATTCATCAAGAACAGTAGCAGTAGATCCCCACCAATAGCCTATGACCTCCCCAGCTAAGGACTCTTCATCAGATTTACAGAACCAAGTTTGAATTCTGTTTAATAGAGTTGGCTTCGCATTCAGCCAGAACATTTGTATCTGTTTTATGCCTTCCAAAATGCCTGCTGGTTATTGTGTATGATTCTCAAAAACCATTTCTGGTGACTTTTTGCTCTTTTTCTGACATTCAATTCACGATTAATTAGCTACTCAAACCTTCTTTTTCTTGAGGTTAAAGCCTTAGTAGTGTGCTTCTACAGAACTCACCAATGATGAGAGATAAGTAGGAAAACCGTCCCATTGTTTAATAAAAAGAAATAACCATTGAATGCTTAAGGCTGAGCACAAACCCAAAATGAACAGGATGTTCATCCAAATGAAAGAATAAAGTTCACTATCCAATGCAAGTTTGAACCACCTGAGAAGCAGGTCACAACTGAGGGATTTCCCAGATCAGATTAGATTGTGGCGTATTTGCACGGGGTGGGACATCATGTTCGTTGATTTAGGAGGGTTCAGTCCCTGGGACAGGTCACCATTCACTGGTCAGATGCTACTGAGCTGTCTAAGGAAATTAGCTAAGCAAGAACCTGTGAGACAGGAAACAGTATTCCTCCATGATTCTGCTTCAAGTTTCTGCCTAAATCCTGTTATGACTTAGCTCAGTGATAGATGACAACCTGCAAACTAAAATTAATACATTCTTCCCAGCCGGGCAGTGGTGGCACACGCCTTTAATCCCAGCACTCTGGCGGCTGAGGCAAGCGGATCTCTGTGAGTTCAAGGCCAGCCTGGTCTACAAGAGCTAGTTCCAGGACAGGTTCTAAAACAAACAAACAAAAAAGAAAACAAAAAACAAAAACAAACGAAAATACAGTGAAACCCTGTCTCAAAAAAAAAAAAATCTTCTCCCGATTTTTCATCACAGCAGCAAGGTGCAGCTAGAACTCAGCTACCTCACCCCTCTTTGGGATTTTTGTTTTCTAAGACAGGGTCTCACCATATAACACTTTTTTATCTCAAGCTCTCTGTAGTTGAAATCACCTCAAGCTTCCAACCTTACAGTTTTAGCCTACCTAGCATACTGAGATTACAGGCATGAACCACATACCCGGACTGTTCCACCATTTTGTTTGTTTTTCATTATTTTTCAAGGTATTTTGGTTGTTAATCTCAACTTCCTTCCTTTTCATGAAACCTCCTTTCAGGTGTAGAAAATCCAAGTCAATTCCATAGTCTTTATGCCACCAGGGCGATGCTATTAATGTTGCAGAAAAGGTTTTACCTCAAGATTGTAAAAATTCCTTTCTTCAGACCTAATGCATGGTGCCCCTACTATTAAAAAAGGTGGGTTCAGAAACTGGCCTTTGCTACAGCCTTACAAAATCCATCTCTGGCTGTGGTCTCAGATAGCTGATAAGCTTTTAGTGACTCATGAAGATTTTTTATTTTATTTTTATTTTTTTTCTGGATTCTGGTTTCTAGAATAAAGTTTGCTTCTGGTTTATTAGAAAAAAGAAAAGGGTTCTTTTTCTCTGCCTTTTTAATAAATAAAAAGAGAGGTAAAATAAGGTCTCAGCACTCAGCAAAGTTTTATCAAAAGTGAAATACACGGGGGTGGGGGGAGGGACGGGGAAACACAACAAACAAACAGGTAGACGGGAGACTCAGAAATGGTGTCTAAAAGTCTGCCTGGACAGTTGACCTTTTGTACATTTGACATAGGGATGAATTTCGGTTCTCACTCAGAACATGATAGAAAGCTAAAGAAAGAATGCAATCCTCATTTTAGACTAGAAGAATCCTAAGTATGAATAGATGTGAAATTTCCTGGTACTGTTGAAATATTGTTTTAATTGAAAGAGTTTCTTTAAAGGAACTTATGTTAAAATGAATAGCTGGACTTAGAGAAAGACTCCCAGAATGTGTTGATTTTGACTTTGAGTTGTCAAAGGGGGGTTAGAAAAAGCATTGTTTATTGCCACCAATATACACAAATAAATGTTTCTTTTTCTTCAGTTTCTCTGTTGCTTCTTAGATGTTATGAAGGAGACTCAAAGTCTTGTCTTAAATACCCTCTATCATGCTATTTGGTTAACAAAGGTTCTCTCTCTCTCTCTCTCTCTCTCTCTCTCTCTCTCTCTCTCTCTCTCTCACACACACACACACACAACATTATGCCTTATTTTCTCCATAAAATGTACCTGAACTGACGCTATCTCACCTACACCCTAACATTCTTTACTTTTTACTTTTTTTTCCATCCCCCTCTAAATTAGCTGTGTGAGAAATGACAACATTTTTCTTTGCTTGCTGCATTGGAAACAACCTGTAAAGTGTTAGTCTCAGGATAACACGCCCCCCCCCCCCCCCCCAGGAACTCAAAAGAGACAGTCTTTGCTGCAGTCCATGAGGTTTATTGACAGGACAGGAACCAGTGCACTGGGGCCGAAACTCACTTCCCACACAGGGGTAGAGAATTTGACCCTGAGTAGCTGGGAGAAGGGGTACTTAAGGGAAGAAACTATAACCCAATAACCCAAAGGGTGTCATTGAAAAATTCCGAAAATATCAGTGATCATTGGAAAATTCCAAAAATACCAGTGATAATCACAAGGGGTAACTCCCTGTTTCTCAAGATTATTCTCAAGATTATAATCTAACTTTGGTCAGCTAGTTCCTGGAACAGAGTCACTGAACCAGCTAACCTAGATTTTTGGTTCTTCTCTCCCTGCTAGATTTTTTTGGCTCTACTCTTTCTGCTAGAGAGGTCTGAATTTATCCGGGTCTTTCAATATAATGTTGTGTTGGGGGCCATCCTAGGTAAAAATACCCTTTCCAGAGTGGAGGTGTGGGAATTTATAATACAAAGCTGCGAATGAAAGTATTAAAGCACAGAATTATATAGGATAGTATCAGGAGGGAATTTCAGTGAGTACAGAAAATTTTATTTTCCAACAGCTTAATATACCCCCAATTTCAAAAGGTAGGATTAGAACAAAAGGACTGCATTAACATACAAATTGAAAGTCTCGGGGTACATTCAGCAGGCATGCCCTTGACTCAGTCCTAGACCAAACACTCTGTAGGCAAATCACTCTTTGGGTTGAATCCCAAGTTATTTCCATAAAGGGAACTGGAACTTAGCTGGATCCTTAGACTTTCATTTTAGGTGGAACCAACTACTTGCCTATTTCAGGAGCAGGAGGTCTGGCAACTAGCCACACCTGTTTACAATAGTCTTGAGAGAGCAGAACTTTGATTTACAAGTAGGTGGGACCTTTGTCCCATAATAACCTTGAATGAACTAAAAACAAGCCCAAAACTCTCTGACCTTTGACCTCTTTGTGCCTCCACAATGTTGGTAGCATATTTCTTACTGAACATATTGACAGACTACAACTCTTCATGGGACTTTAGACATGGGCTTGTTCTTCTATCAGTTCACTAGAGTTTTTCTTGATTCATATCTTTGCTTCATTTAAAGTCTATTTTTTTTTTACAAAAAAAGGAGATAAAATTACTGAATTCTTCTTCAAATAGAATAGATTTGCATCTATCTTACAAATTTGGCAAATGGTGCACCTGGAATTTACATGCACAATATAATTTTACACACATTATGAATGTTTAAAGAAAGGTCCTACAATTTTTTTTTTGTATTCTTTAGTATGTCATAATAGTTACTATCTTCTTACAACACTGGTAAGAGTTTTCAAATGAATGTGATTGCCAGATGGTTGTGATTAAGCATTTTTAAGAAATATTTTGCATAACAAAATGGTTAATAATATGTACTGAATTTAGTTTAGGTTTTTTAAACACAGATGTGAAATTTTATTGTGTGAACTATGATTAAGAGGAATCAGTCCTAATGGGAGTTCTAAACTAAGAATATTTTACACAGATTAAGGTAGAAAACACAAAGTTCCAAAGGCCCAGTAATTTCCTCATATATGTGTGTAGAGAGATAACAACACTCACCAACTTGAAATCTACAAAGAGCACATGGCAGATATGTGTAAGAGAGATGAGACTAAAGGCAAACTCTTTCCTGGTCCCCAAAGAGGCAGAATTAATATTGTAACAATACAGCTTTGTATTTAAAAAACAGCATTATTATGGACAGGTGTTAAAAACAATTAAATTGCTATTAAAGAAAGGATAGCTGAGGCCTACTTATCATTGTTTTAAGCATAAAAAATGTTGTTTTTAAAGGTTTCCAGACGTTTTCCACTTACATGGGACTAAATAAAAATAAATGGTTGCATAGTACAATATAAATGATGTATATTAAGACAAAAAAATGCCAGTTGTAGCTACAGAAAGAGCTTGGGGTCAGTGACAGTTGCAAAGAAAGACATTGTCTTGGAGAAGCAAAACCAAAGCCACAAAACAAAGGAAAGGAACAGACATCTCACTCCTAAAGGCTATTGATATAGGACAATCATCTTTCATTGTTACAGGTTAAGTAAGAACTAGGAGACAGGGTAAAGGAACTTAAGTTTTCTTCATTTTTATGCTTTTATTTGGAACCACATGGTAAAAAATTCAAATAACACAAGAGTATCTAGAATAATGGGATTGAGGAAAAAGGAAAAGTAGAGAAGGCAGAAGAACTCATAGGTGATAAGTGACTTGCGAACAATAGCAGACGCAAGGGCGTTTTTATTCTTTCCTGTTTCAATGTCCAAAAGGAATGACTTATCACATTCTAAATCATTCATATTTTCTAAAAGGATAACTGCTGATATAGTGTTTCTAGATGGCAGGCTAAATACTTCTGTGGACCACTGAATTGTCCAACATGATCTGGCCTTCCGAAATAGAGCTTGAATGAGGTCTTCCTTCCTGGAACCATACTTAGAAATTGTCCTTGATGGCTAGGTGGTGGTGGCCCAAGTCTTTAATCCCAGTACTCGGGAGGCAGAGACAGGCTTATCTCTGTGAGTTCCAGGCCAGCCTGGTCTACGTAGTGAGTTCCAGGATCTAAAGCTACAGAGAAACCCTGTCTCGAAAAAACAAAACAAAGAAAGAAAGAAAGAAAGGATGGAAGGAAGAAAGGAAGGAAGGAAGGAAGGAAGGAAGGAAGGAAGGAAGGAAGGAAGGAAGGAAGGAAGGAAGGGAGAAAGAAATTGTTCTTGATTCCTTTGGGGACAATTTAGAACTAAAGAATACCCCTTTGGCTCGTAGGTGTTATAGTAAAGGAGATAAATCGTGGAGTTCATCAGAGAGAAAGACAAGTGTCCTCTTCAAGATTACTCCACTTCCTGGTTCTCCCTCCCAACAAACCCAATTGTCTTTGCCTTTTTTTTTACCCTTAATGTAAGCCATAGCACTTTCCTCTGCTTCTCTACCATTTCCATCTTTTGTGTCAACTGAGTGTGTTGCCATTTGCATTTTTTGTTAAGCAACATATGGTAGATATAGTCTTTTCAAAACAAACAAAAAAAGAAAAATTTATGGTCTACTTGAAAAATGTACAAATTCAGCTATCAAGTATTATAATTAGCCAACATCTGTGTGTGACAGTCACTTGCATGCAAATACTTTAGAACACCTAACTTAGATGTATATTTAACTATTAGAGATAAAATGTTGAATGTGTCTTTTAAAACTACTCTCACATTATACATTAGTAATCTACAAGTCAGAATGAACAGATAAATACATAAAAATAATTAACTTTATTTTTTTGTTGTTGTTGTTTTGTTTTTGTTTTTTGAGACAGGATTTCTCTGTAGCTTTGGAGCGTGTCGTGGAACTAGCTCTTGTTGACCAGATTGGCCTTGAACTCACAGACATCTGAAATTAAAAGTGTGTGCCACCACTGCCTGGCTAAGAATTAACTTTAAAATAAAATTCAACCTGGTGTTTTAAACTTTATGGTTGTAAACATTTTATATAGGTCATAATAAGTATTTTGGCTTACATACAATTTAATTTGATGATTAATTTATCTATCAACTTGACAGGATAAAATAATATGCACATAATTTAGAAAACATTATTTTTTTAAATATGTCTGCTCACATAACTGGAAGAGATTAGAATTTAAATAAACTGAGTGGTAAATCTACCATCACTCAATGGGGAAAGCACCTCATTATCTTCTGAGGGTCCCCCTCTTTTACTCTTGACCCTCTAAGATAGAGACAATCCTTAGTTATATTCTCAAACTTTTTCCTAAATCCAGAACTTCTCAAAATAGCCTTGGTTGTAAATCAAATATTCATCATGTGAGTACGCAGGACACACAACTTGACAAAATTGAAGAACTCTTTTCAGCCCTTGCTCAAAGTCATAAGTTGTAAATAGGCTTAGATGTCTATCACTGTTGAATAGGAAATGAAATTATGGTATACTCATGTGTTGACATATTATCCAGATATTAAAAAAATGAAATTCTGAAATTTTCAGGTAAATGGATGAAGTGAAAAACAGTTAATTATTCTTAGAGAGGTAACCTAGACCCCAAACAATAAATATTGCATGTTTTGTCTTCTACGTGGGTGTTAGCTTTTAGATATGTGAGTTTTAGTTTGAATAACCACCAGATCTTAAGTAGCTAGTAAGGGACTAGGAGCAGGAGTGGATCTTCCAAGGAATGAAGAATAGAATACAGCATCATTAAGAGAAACATTTTTAAATGGATGAATTATTCAGCAGAATTTGTATATTTACTTGTGAATTAATAAATTTGTGTATTTAAGGATTCCTTAAGGAACTTTTCTTGCAGCAACTATGATGACCATTCATAACACTAAATCATAACCATATGATTTTAAAAGAACTAATAAATATTTCTCATATGCAAACCCTTATTGTACTAGTCTGTTTGGTGAAAGAGAAAACTAGAATTTAAGTATTTAAGAACATTGAAAGTCAAGAGAGTAAAAATAAATGAAAAATTATTTAGTCCTAAAGAGAACATCTTTAAGACAATGATGTTATACCTTGTAAAGATTTGACATTTATATTGATTTAATAAAACATTGATTGGCCAGTAGCCAAGCAAGAAGTAGAGGTTGGGTGACCAGGCAAGAAGTAGATGAGGCAACCAGAATAGAAGAAGACTCAGTATGCAGTTATTACCCAGACACAGAGGAAGCAAGATGAGAGTGCCTCACTGATAAGGGTGCCAAGTCACATCGCTAACACAGACAAGAATTATGGGTTAATGTAAGAGGTACCAATTAGTTAATAAAATAGCCTGAGTTAATAAGCCAACCAGTTTATAATTAAAGCAGGCCTCTGTGTGTTTCTTTGGGACTGAATGGCTGTGCAACCAGGCAGAATTAGAAAGCTCTGTCAACAAATGGCACTAACGTGCAAAAGTACATCCACATAAAACCTGAGGAAGTTCGAGAAGGATTCTACAGACTTAAATATGACTTCTTGGTAGCAGAATTTTCTCAGGTGGTGTCTCTTTGCTAGAGGCAAGTGTGTCTCATTTAAGAGAAGCTGCCTAACTCAGCTTTGGCTGAAAAAAAAAAAAACCAAATCTTGCATCTCTTTTAAGAGGTTCCACCACCTAACATTTAAATGGTGTTTATGAATAGTCTATGGCATGCTTCTTGGTGGTGGCAGGGACTTTGAAACTCCATAGTGCTGTGGCAATAAACTTGGCTTTCACCAGTACCTCCACCATGGAGCTAGACTCTCAGAAAGCTAAGAAATGGGGTGGGTACAGCTGTCAAAGCCATGGCAAAACTATCCATTGTGATTTGGACCCTAGGAATTGAAATGTGAATACTAAAGGGACGACTCTGCCTTACGAACCTACTTTCAGTTGAACAGGGTCAGCAACATCAAATGTACAAATGTGTGGACTTGCTCCTATGAAGCAGTGCAAATATGACATGTACTGTAAGAAAGTATGCGCTTAAAAAATCTGATGCAGTAGGTTGGAAAAGGTCATCAGCATCCCTTTCATAAGGACCTCTGAGTGCAACTGAGAACTGAAACATGAAAAGCAGTAACTCAGATGCTGAGGAGGGAAACCTTCTCAGGCAGAAGTAAGAGTCTGTGTGATATAGGGACAAACAAAGACATGCAACTGATGTAGCAGTGGCAAAAATGAGATTAGAGCCACAGTGCCCTATCATCAGGAGCTGTCTGTGGAACACATGGGCACTTTAAACTTCATCTTAAAAGCCATTAGAATAAAGAAGCCTGAATTAAAAAGTATCTTTGACTAGAGGGTCGAGATGTCACTCTACTGCAGGGGTCCCTGAACTTCACTGTTCACCAGGACTGCTTGTAGGGGGGGGGTTCTTAAAAAATTGCTGTTACTCACTCCAGCTTCTAATTCCATATATTTGTACTTTGTTCGGAAAATTAATATTTCTAGCTATACCCCACGTAATACTATAGAGACTGGTATCATGAAGGATAGTGGTGAACAGTGAGTCTCACAATCTCTTGTCATCCAATGATGATTGTATAAGGCGAGGGAATCCTAAAAATAAACATCTATTATAAGATATAGATTTTAGTGTATAGACTTAATGGAACTTGGGCATCGTCAGAAACAAGATTGGACCATTGATAATGACATAATACATGGGAGCCCTGCAAGGCCAGTGCATTCAGACTCTTCTTAGTCTCTGCAGCATATATGCCTTCTTCTTCACTATCCAACAGGATCCCTGCTGAAATTACCATCTTCTGACCCACTAAACAACAAGGTAGATCAAAGAATTGCTTCACCAACAGTTCTAAGGCAGAAGAGTGTGAATTATTAGAGCAATAATTGGAGGAGAGGTGTAGCTTGCTTTCAAGAAGGAATTTCCAGTTTGTATGTCTTCTCTCCAGGAAAAGGACGTGTGATTTATATAACTGAGAAGAACTGTGATGAAGGAGATAGGAAGTGATTGGGAGGTCAGAGAGAAGCTTTCTTCCTGAGGTTGATTTGACCTTTTCATTGGTGTTATTTTTTGAATGTCAAAATGCTAGATTTGAATTCTCTGGTCTAGGGACCAAGCATTACAAAGCACAGGTGCTCCATAGTGTGAGCAAATTTAAAGAGAGCAAAGAAACTTCCCAGCCGAAAGACAGGTAATGTGTGTTCTTACTCATATGTAGACTGTAGAAACGACTACCTTCTAAAATGGGCAAAAGCTTATTCATAGCTAAGAAGTCACTGAAAAAATATATAGAAGTAGTTAAAAAGCTGTTACCTTATTGTACAATACAGTGATATGTAAAGGTACAGTATGGTGATACATACAGTTTTATGTCAATAATGTACTAGACTAGATATTTGAAAAAGAAGAAAAGACTTTGAAAACTTTCACCATGAAGAAATGGTTAATGTTTGTAGATATAAATATTTTGATCTGATTGAAACATTACATGATTTATTGAACATTACATGATAGATGTTCCATTGCTATATACAATTTTATGGTTTTACAAATTATTCAAAAGAAAATTTTAAAAAAGAACAATGCCAAGTGGATTACTTCAAAGCAAAGCCAGTGTTCCACACAAGAGATGGCAGGTGTTTTACTTAGATAAATGAAGAATAATCAAATAATGCAACAAATATTTATAAGATAATATTTGGCCTGGATTTTGTATCAATATAAGGGCCGAAGAATTGCCAAAGAGGATTGTCTGAATTAGTTGCTCTGTCTTATTATTTGGATAACATGGAGTTTCATCTTTAAAGTAAGAAGAAATGTGAATATCCCAAAGCAAAATGAGGTGGGGGGGGGGCAATTTTCCCAAAGCAAAATTTCGTTGTGTTTCATGAACTATATTATCTGGTGTAACACTTAACAGTAATCATAGAGAATGTTGGTACTGTCAGTCAAGTTATGAAGGACAACTGGCCTTCAGGTGCACAGGAAAGCATGTTCTAGGGGAAAAAATGTCATGAGGGGGCCCCTGATCTTTTCTACAGCATACCCTAGGGAGTGTGAGCCAGACTACACTTGGGTTCTGTGTCAAATCTGATTGCGGTGACTATAACTCAAGCTGGTAAGTAGAGCTTCCTATTGAATAAAGACAATGATTAAGAACTAATGATAGAAGAGAAAGAGCACATGAAAGAACAGAATCAAAGAGGTTAATCCCTCAATTGAATAGGATTTCAAAGGGAATGAATATAGAAAGCCCTGAAAATAAAGGGGTTGATAGTGCACGAAAAATGGCATCTGGTAGCACATTCACTATTAGCAGCAAATATGTGAAGACAGAAAGGAAGGGGGGCAGGGTGAAAGAAAGCCATTCATTAGGCTTCCTAAAGACAAAACTTCTATGGAAACCATTCTGAAGAAGACTCTGGAAAAGCACTGGTGACCCTGGGGAAAGCCGGGTGATCCGATTCTTACTGAAGCACTTTAGTGCAAAGTCCCCCAGCGTCCAAGGAAGCAAAACAAAGGTTTTCTCAGGGAAACATCAGAGATTATATTTAAGGATCTTTGACCTAAGTTCAGAGACACAAATTTGAGAGCATTCCAGAAATCAACCAGTGTTTCCTTGCCAAAAAGTAAACAGCATCTCTCCCCAGACAGCAGTTACGCAGCTCTGCGTCAAAGACAGAAAGCTATGGGAAATAAAACCAATAAAGCCCATGAGGAAGGCTCAAGACAATTTGAACTTTCAAAGGACCTTGAAAGAGAAGGAATCTATATATACAACTTTATAATATGAGAGAGAGTACAATTTGGTATACAATGAGATAATTGTATTTTGTTTTAAATGCCTAAGTGTTCTTAGTGTAAAAAGTTGCAAGATAAGCAATTTAAGAAAAATCAAACAAAAAATCCTAAAATTTGTATTATTTGTATTTTGGGTAATCCCAATCTAATATGATGTTGTTAAGAGGTCATATTAATATTAGAAGAGAGTTGTCCTCTGAGTTCATCATACACATATGAGTTTCACTCTGATAGCACTGCCAAATTCTTAAACTCTACCTAGGAGTCCGTACATTTATACAAGGTGATGTGATTGATTCCAACTTTATTTTATGCTTTTCAAATTGTTTTATTTTGTTTTGTTTTTTTGAGACAGGGATTCTCTGTCACTTTGGAGCCTGTCCTAGAACTAGCTATTGTAATCCAGGCTGGCCTCAGACCCAGAGAGATCTGCCTGCCTCTGCCTCCAGAATACTGGTATTAAAGGTAAGCACCACCACCACCCAGCATCTTTCCAAACTTTTAATCTAGATAATTTTGTATATTTTGAAGGGGTTCAAGATATATACTTTGTATCTTGAGGGAAAAAGAAGAGAAGTGGTCTAGAGATTAGTTTATATAAATAAGATTTTCTGATTGTTTAGTGGTTTCTCTGTTCATTTGTTCTAGTTTGTCTATTTCAAGTAACAAAACAATTATAATTAATATAACACAAGTGAAACAGTTAGTTCATTAGTTAGTTATGGCATAACTCTTGGTACTTATGAATAGCAAAGAAAGGTATCCCAGAGTAGCTCGACTAACTCAGCCCTCACCAGAGAGCCCCACTGTGATCCTCAGACAACTTCATGCTTAATCTGACTCCCCGGGTCAATACTGCTTAATGAAAAAGAAGTTTTATTTTTTCTGTAGTCTATATGAGTTTGCCCAGAAGAAGCAATTGTCCAATAGAAAATGAGGGAGTGAGCACTTTTAGAACATGCACAAGTCTTGAGGGCTTGAATTGTTGAACATTATACCATAGATGGAGTAGGGGGAGACGAGTTATATCCATATCATTAAAATGAACAAATATTTAGACTAATATTTCTTTAAAAAGTTTCCATAACCTGTAAAAAGACCCTAAAGATATTTATTTCAATTTCTTATAATTTATCAATATATTATTAATCATAATTAATCAGTTATATTTGAACTTACTGAAGAATTTTGTGTGGATGTTCAGTTAACTAAAAATGACAATAATCTGCAAAAAAAATCACAAAAGATCTACTATTGTACAAATTTTGGTTAAGAATTCTAATTTCTGATTTATTACCATAGAATAATAATAGCAAAAATATGTAATTTTCACAATTTACAACTTTTTTCAGAAAGAATAAGTTAAATGATCATCTTTTAAACTATTTTTTAAAACTAATTCTTAATTTGCTCCAGTGTTAGGGGTTCTACTGCTGTGAAGAGACACCATGACCACGGCAATTCTTATAAGGGAAATATTTAATTGGGGGTGGCTTATGATTTTTGAGGTTTAGTCCATTATCATCATGGTGGGACATGGCAGTGTACAGGAAGACATGGTTCTGGGGTAAGAGCTTAGAGTTCTAAATCTTGATCCACAGGCAGCAGGAGTCTGTGTTATTCTGGCAAGATTTGAACTCATGAGACTTCAAAGCCCACCTTCACAATGAAAAGCATCCCTTATAAAGGCCACACTTACTCCTACAAGGCCATGCCTCCTATATTGCCACTCCCTGTGGACCAAGTATTCAAACACATGAGTCTATGAGGACCATAACTCCAAAACCACTACCAGTACCATCAAATTTCCACTAATTCACTCCTAGTTTTTGGATTTAGTATTCATTGATCAACCTTTTTATTTTAATAAGGGTAAAAATATGTGACACACACACACACAATGTAAAGTAACTGACTATGATGATAAAATGTGTTGACTGAATAAGTCCTACTGATCTGAGTAGTGATCTCTTCCAACTGTGTAATGTAGGCAAGACAATAAAATTTAGTAGCCATCACATGGAGATAAAGCCTAAACTCGAGCCAAAAGGTTGATTCTTTCATACCGTTTTGGGCAATTGTTTAATTCTGTTCTATATTTTAGTCCGTGTCCTTTCCATTTTAAAATAAGGGTGATTACTAGCTCAACAATCAAACAAACAGCATACACAGAGAAGCTTTTGGTAGAATCTCCAGCGTCTGAAGATTCCCTACTTCCTTGCTTTCTCATTTCTCCCCATAATATCTATCTGAAAATGCATCTATCATTTGCAAATCACAGTGCTTTGCATTTTAAATTTCCTTCCACTTTTTAAATCATGTATTAGGGCAGTATTGAAAAATGGGATTCGTTTCTCAATGGACAATATTTTCCTACACAAAATCTTAGCAAGCATTATTTTCACCAAAGATTCTGTTCTTTTCTTTAAATACTAAATCTTTGTCATCTCCTGCACACCATAGAGCCATTCAGAATAACTGAAAAGTTTCAATGATCTGATTTATGGCTACAGTTCCCCTTATTTTGTGAATTCATTGCTGTTGCGGGAGAAAGCTATATAGCAACTCTGCTTAGACGCTTTAAAAAAAGTAGGTTGGTTTGATTGACAGATCAATACACGTTGGGTTTTCACCTGAATTTCACTTATGAAGAGTAAGTGAAACTGTTCCTGTCAAAGGAATGTCTGCTTGGCCCTAGGAGGTAAGCTTTTTGACAATCTCTACGAATGGGTGTCCTACTGGATGACTGTGCCGTCATTTAGTAATTGACCCTGACAGCGGTGAAAAATTAGTGGTAGAGGGTATAAAGAGAAGAACAAGCAATACAAAAAGCCCAAGGACACAGGGAAATCGAAGAACACATAGCAAAAGGAATGCTGTGTTCTGCCTAGTGACCAAATCTATTTTTTTTTGCTGATTATGTAAACAAAATTTATTTATTTATTTATTTTAGATTTCTGCCTCTTCCCCGCCACCGCCTCCCATATCCCCCTCTCCCCCAATCAACTCCCCCTCTCTCATCTGCCTGAAGAGCAGACTGGGTTCCCTGTCCTGTGGGAAGTCCAAGGACCTCCCACCTCCTTCCAGGTCTAGTAAGGTGAACATCCAGACAGCCTAGGCTCCCACAAAGCCAGTACATGCAGTAGGATCAAAACCCAGTGGCATTGTTCTTGACTTCTCAGCAGTCCTCATTGTGCGCTATGTTCAGCAAGTCCGGTTTTATCCCATGCTTTTTCAGACCCAGTCCAGCTGGCCTTGGTGAGTTCCCAAAAGAACATCCCCATTGTCTCAGTGTGTGGGTGCACCCATCATGGCCCTGAGTTCCTTGCTCGTGCTCTCTCTCCTTCTGCTCCTGATTTGGGCCTTGGGGTTGTAGTCTGGTGCTCCAATGTGGGTCTCTGTCTCTGTCTCCTTTCATCGCCTGATGAAGGTTAATATCCAGGAGGATGTCTATATTTTTTCTTAATAAAGAAAGAAGAATCAACTGCATGCATACTAACATTGAGACAGGAGAAAAATCCAAAATAAGATTTTTCCCAGATGCTTCCTATCAGCTTCAGTGGTTTTCACTTTCTACAGAACCATAGGCTACATTTGTAGAGAAAAGAAGTAAACACAAATTCACACTCGGGTCATAGTTTGTGTTTGTAGTGCCTGGCACGGCACCTTACACTTGTGTGAAGCACTGTAGTTTATTCACAAGACACAAGGAACACTTATTAAGCACCTACTCTGCCCAGAGTGTAATAGTGTATTTGTGAAGAAAGCAAAGCTTATTAAGGGACTCACTCTGGTACCACTAAAATGATTGCAAATTCTGCCTGCAGTGAGCAAAATTGTAGATCGTCAAACACAACCAAGTGTTTATACCCTGCAGCCAGCAGCCTGCACTGAAAAGTGTGCTCTAAACTTTCTTGGCTGACTAACCTCGCTCCAGCTGCTTATTAACCATGTTGTGTCTCAGTTTATTTCTTAGTAAAATGAGACTATGAAATGATAGATCTGTTATGTGTGTGAGTGAGTGTAAGGTCTTAGATCAGTCTTTGCAGTAATAAGCGCAATAAGTGTGAGGTATTTGATAAGAGAAATTGATCCACATTTTATCTGCTAACAGTTAAAGGGGGTAAATAATGAAACCCAAACTACAATACAAATAGTTTATTGATGTGTTATTTCGCTTGGTGGGGATTATAGAAAGCAATTCAGTGGTTAAGGTAATCACTTGTAATATGTATCTCTGCCCCTATTTGATCATCTGTAAAGAAGCAGTAACAATGGTTTTCCCCACAACTGCTCTACAAGGAAGGGCAGAAATGGCTCATGCAAACCTGCAGCAGTCCCCGCTGAAAAGGCGGTTATTTTTTTTCTTTTTTTTATTATTTATTTATTTATGTATGTATGTATTTATTATTAAAGATTTCTGTCTCTTCCCCGCCACCGCCTCCCATTTTCCTCCCCCTCCCCCTATCAAGTCCCCCTCCCTCGTTAGCCCAAAGAGCAATCAGGTTTCCCAGCCCTGTGGGAAGTCCAAGGACCACCCACCTCTATCCAGGTCTAGTAAGGTGAGCATCCAAACTGCCTAGGCTCCCACAAAGCCAGTTCCTGCAGTAGGGTCAAAAACCCATTTGATTGGGGGAGGTGGAGGGAAAGGGGAGGCTGCGGTGGGGAAGAGACAGAAATCTTTAATAAATAAATAAAAAAAAAGAAAGTTAAATTGTAAAAAAAAAAAAATATCACACAAATAGCTTAAAAAAAAATTGCCATTGTTCTTGAGTTCTCAGTAGTCCTCATTGTCCGCTATGTTCAGCAAGACCGGTTTTAACCCAGGCTTTTTCAGACACAGGCCAGCTGGCCTTGGTGAGTTCCCAAAAGAACATCCCCATTGTCTCAGTGTGTGGGTGCACCCCTCGCAGTCCTGAGTTCCTTGCTTGTGCTCTCTCTCCTTCTGCTCCTGATTTGGACCTTGAGATTTCAGTCCAGTGCTCCAATGTGGGTCTCTGTCTCTGTCTCCTTTCATCGCCTGATGAAGGTTAATATTCAGGAGCATGCCTTTATGTTTTTCTTTGGGTTCTCCTTATTTAGCTTCTCTAGGATGACGAATTATAGGCTCAATGTCCTTTGTTTATGGCTAGAAACCAAATATGAAGAGGCGGTTATTGAATGGTGGCTGTTATAACTGTAACCCGATCTTACAGAGGGAGCAGCTCTGATTAGATTATGCAAAAAAGAGCATGTTAGTGTCGTTTAGCATGATTTTCATGAAGAATTTTTTCAGTTAAATGGGTGTTGGACTCCATGACTTTAGGACTTCATGTAAACTGACGTTTACAAACTTCTTCTGCAATGGTATTCTTTTATATTTACAAATCTCTTTTTTGCTAAATTTTTTAGCTTTGTGTGTATTTCTAACTGAAATTGACCTTTTAAAATATCTTTTCAGATATATTCTTAACAAGATTGTAACTGAATTCATATAATAATTAAATCACTTTTCTTTAATTTTATGTTTTTTAAAATGATCCATTTTTAAAAAATATAACAATCCCTGTAAAGGAAGTTTCTCTGTTCCTCCCCTTCTACATTTGCTTTTAAATAATCACAGAGGCTTCATATTAATTACAAACCCTTTGGCCTATAGTTGAGGCTTTTTACTAACTAGCTCTTATATTTAAATTAACCCATTTCTATTAATCTGTATATTGCCACATTTTTCTTTCTTGCCTAGCTGTATTCTCATTTGCTATAGGCCAAAGTACCTTTTATTATCAGCCAACAAGAGCACCATATTTTCATAGCATTCAAAAGAGTTATCACAGCAAATTCCAATTTAATGAATTCCTTGTCTCAGTCCTTTTGTACTCTCTAGGTCTATTGCTTACTCTCAATTGTTATTCATAAATTTCATTCTTTAAAAAAAAATCTGTTTTAATAGAATTTTTTTCTTATACCAATAAACTCAAATCATAATCATTTATTTTATAAAGTCCTTTAATTATAGTAGTATAATAACTAAATAACTATTCCTAATTTTAATCTACATTAAGTTAATCATTACTTATGCTTTTGATATTTAACCCAGATTTCTCTTTTCTGACTTGACTAATCTCTCTATTAATATTTCAGATATTGTGATATTCCCAATCTCCTCGTATTTAAGCTGTTAACATCAGTGAGTTTGTTTGTTTGTTTATTTATTATCTTCATTTTCTTTTTTTGGTGTTCTTTTTAACTTTATTACATAGTTTTTTGTGGGGCTTCTTGGACTGATCAAATAATCCCCTGAAAACTATCAAACCTGTAATTATCTTCTTCTCTTTTCTCTCACATACCAAAAACTTGGGAATAAAGTACTTTCAATACTACTTTTTTGTAAATATTGAGATTTCCTTTATAATTCCTTCCCAAGTCTCACAATAGACTAAGGTTGAACTAATAGGTTTTGTATATGTTGTATATATTCTCCTTTTTGTCAATTTTTTGATTACTGACTTCAAGACTGAATCTATATTTGAAGAAAACTTCATTTTTTCCAATAATTCTGTACAGGGAATGCTCTAGAATTCAATGTTCATAATGTTTATACTTACATAATTGAGAAAATGTATGTGTGTGTGTGTGATTTTTTTAATAGTTCACCTAAATTTAGGTGAGAGTATTCTATATTATAATACCCTATACTTGATCAAGATTTCAAGATAAGTCATACATCTGAAGTTGATGAGTGATGTCAGTTTAGAGAAAAAACCAATATGAATTTCAGAGAACAGGTAATAATTCTACTAAGAAATAATCTTGTAAATATATTACATGTGACATTAATTTTCCATATTCATAAAGAGACAAATGTAAAAGAACACATTTGAGGACACTTACACAAAAAATGTCAAATGGCTCATTGCTTTAGGCACAAGCTATTAAAGTTTAATTGATTAATAATGTCTTTCTCCACGATGTATATCTTTATTTTAGGAATTTTATTTAAGAATTTTATTTATAATATTATTTAATTCCAAAGTATAAGCTTGAAGCCCTAATACCTGACAAATGAGAGTTTGTTCTAATGACAACAGTGTGCTTGATTAGTAATACTGCTACTTACTTGTTTGACTACAAGGTTATTGAAACAAAATCATCAGACAATTGTGAAATGTATAAATAAAAAAGGAAAACAGTAGTAGATTTGTTAACGTGCTTATTTACAAAAAGAAAATACCAAAGATTACATTTTCATCACATGGCTATCTTGATATATTTATATATAAAGGGTAAAATATACTTTTACCCAGAAACAAATAATAACTTTCAAAAACATTAATATTCTCTTAACTTCATGTTAATGGCAAAAGTAGGTAACTATCTCTTTTTAATTTTTATTGGTTCTTTGAGAATTTCATACAGAATATTTTATCATTCTTTTCCATTCTACAACCCCTACTATATCCCCTACCCACCCAACTTCATGCTATTTCTTTTTCTTAAAAAGAAAGATTTTTAAGCATAGTTGTGAACAAGCAAATATGTCAATTGGAAAATATTTACAAATCTTATTGAGGAATACTTACTGATAAACTCAGTTACACTTTTACTATAATCATCTTTTTTGTAAGTTTTTTTAACGAAATCAGAGTAGGTTTAGAGTCACCGACACAGTGTTTAGCCTGACTTCAAGATAAATGCTGAAAATGAATTCTGATTTATTCTTCCTAGGACAGAATTTCTTGAAAACTTCTATTTAAAGCCAGTTTTGTGCCTACACGAAACCTGTTTCTCACAGAGGTTGTTATTACTGAAAGAAGTAACAGTTGATTTTATGATTACAGCAGTCTTACTATTTCTCTTAAATTATATTTAGTATTTCCTCTTCTGTTCCTACCTTTACCTTCCCTTATCTTGCTCTTCCCCACAGAAAAAATTATGACATCAACATCCAAAGGTATTCTTCGTCCATTTCTAATCGTCTGCATCGTCCTGGCCTGCTTCATGGCGTGTCTGCTTATTTACATCAAGCCGACCAACAGCTGGGTCTTCAGTCCGATGGAATCTGCCAGTTCTGTCCTGAAAATGAAAAATTTCTTCTCCACAAAATCTGATTATTTTAACGAAACCACTATTCTGGTTTGGGTGTGGCCCTTTGGGCAGACCTTTGACCTTACGTCGTGCCAAGCGATGTTCAACATCCACGGATGCCATCTCACGACAGACCGCTCACTGTACAACAAATCCCACGCGGTCCTGATACACCACAGAGACATCAGCTGGGATCTGACCAATTTACCTCAGCAGGCGAGGCCACCCTTTCAAAAATGGATTTGGATGAACTTAGAGTCACCCACTCACACTCCCCAGAAGAGTGGGATTGAGCACTTGTTCAACCTGACACTAACTTATCGCCGTGATTCCGATATCCAAGTGCCTTACGGCTTCTTGACGGTGAGCACAAATCCCTTTGTGTTTGAAGTGCCAAACAAAGAGAAACTGGTGTGCTGGGTTGTGAGTAACTGGAACCCTGAGCATGCCAGGGTCAAGTATTATAATGAGCTCAGCAAGAGTATTGAAATCCATACCTATGGGCAAGCATTTGGAGAATACGTGAATGACAAGAACTTGATTCCCACTATATCTACTTGTAAATTTTATCTTTCTTTTGAAAATTCAATTCACAAAGATTACATCACAGAAAAGCTTTACAATGCATTTTTGGCTGGCTCAGTACCCGTTGTCCTGGGACCATCTAGGGAAAACTATGAGAATTACATTCCAGCTGATTCATTCATTCATGTGGAAGATTATAACTCTCCCAGTGAGCTGGCAAAATATCTAAAGGAAGTTGACAAAAACAATAAGTTGTACCTTAGTTACTTTAACTGGAGGAAGGATTTCACTGTCAACCTCCCACGATTCTGGGAATCACATGCATGCCTGGCTTGTGATCATGTAAAAAGGCATCAAGAATATAAGTCCGTTGGTAATTTAGAGAAATGGTTTTGGAATTAAAGTTTTCATAATTTTCACATTTAGTGAACTATATGAATGTGACATCATTCAAGTTCTGACGATAAGAAGAGAAACACTTTGATTTCATGTCACAGATTATTTTTTCCACCCTCCATTGAGTAACATGTATATTTTGATGGAAATTTTTAAGAGCTCAGAATAAGCGATCACTCCCTTTGGTTTTCAATTATCCTGTATATATGTGATAATGAGCACTGGAAATAATTTATTCTTTCTTCTCATTTGTAAAACATTCTTTTGCACATTTTATAGTTGCCTGTAAAGTAAGGTTATGATTCAATTGTTTCTACACCAACCCGATCTATAATCTGTTTGGGAAATGGAAATGCATACCCTAAAATTTGAAAGATTTTTACCAAGGATTATAATGTCTAGATTCTAGCTTGCATAATGTTAACAAAGAAGGATTAGAGTATCACTTAATTTTTAACCTCTTCGACTTCAGAGTTGAACACTGTGTATAACTGATGTCATTTTTACCTGTTTACCACATTTGTGAAGACGGACTTATTCATGTAGTAAATAAGAAAGATATGAAGCAGAAATGTTATTAGACTTTACATTCATTTTCATTAAGTTGTTTTGCAAATGCAGACTGTCAATATCTTAAAATATCCAACAATTTTGAGACATACAAGTGATATTTTTAATGCCTAAAACAGCTAGGAGAAGTTTTGGTTGTCCCCTTTCGAATTCTTAACATTGCCATTTTTGCAAAAATAAACAATTTCCTCATAAAACAAGTAAAATGGTATCTGCAATACAGATAAAATACATAAATTGTGCCATTTATATAATTTTAATTACTTTGTTCATTTGAAATAGTTTCCAAAGCATCAATATTTACAAGTTTTATTTTTCCATATTTTGTAATAAATGCATATAAAACTTGAAAGGTCTATCCTTTCATTTTAATATATATATATATATGTTAAAGTGGGACCTTTTAAGGAACAAACAGTGCTGACACAGAGTAGGATCTCAAAATATTTTATTAAATAAATAAATTAACAGCATTGGAAAATCATGGGTAATTTTTATTTGTTTCAATAAAGGAACAGTTCTAGTCTATGGTTATTAATTGAAAATTATCTTTTTATTATGTTTCTAAAACTATTCATGCATAGCACATGTTGTTATGATATTCAGGACTGTACAGAACCAGTATAAGCTTATTATTGCACGGAATTTGGGGGCTTGTTACTCATGAACTTGCAGCTACCTGCAGAAATTCTGTTTTGAAAGTTTAGAGGAAGTAGACGGGCATATGCAGACGAAGTATATTAGGGGAAAAAAAAGCAGATACCTAAGACTTTTACAGGAAATTATTCTCCAAAGGATTCCTAATGCTTGTGTTCTACTCTACTCAAAACCTACAGGCAATGTAATGTTCTGACGAAATCCAATTGGATCTTTCGTGGCTCATTATAGGTTTCCTATTAACGGTTGCAATCAACACAATTTACACTCACTCTCTGTATAGATCATGGGGAAAGATAACTTTTAGTTCAGTTAGCACGTAATTGTGGGCCCTGAGAGAGAAGGAGCTTCCCTGGCATGGGAAGGATTTGAACAAACAGAATTAAACAGAAACTTTGGTTTCATGTTCTTTTTTTTTCAGAAATATACAAAAGATAAATATAAGAATGTAACACAAAAACAAAGACGAAAACGTGTTGTCACTGCCTTAAAGGGGCTTGTGAAAGAGCTTCCTCTAAGTTCCATTGTGTGCAACTCTTAATGGAGATCGTATGAGTTATTGCTCATTTGCTGAAAAAAAAAACTACTAATGAATTTACCCAATTGTTTTGTTACTCAGCATGTGATGGAGCTGCAAGCTCTTTCCATCATTTGATCTGACATATATTTATTTCTTCTGTCCACACATTGTTTTATGTTCATGGAGGTAAAGTGCATATACATGGGTACTGTTCTAAAAAAGCTCGACCATATATTTATTTGTTTAAAAGCTAATTTCAGACATTTACATTTATTTATTATCTTTTTGATCCATGAAATGTAGGTCCCTAAAGATACAATGCAATGCTAAGCTTAGAAAGCATTTTCTCTGAAAGCTGAAAAGCATCTAATAGTGTTTCCATCCACCATTGCTAAACTGGACCCTAAGAGACCTGGAGGCAGCTACCTGTCTCTTCTGTTGACAGTGAATTTGAGCTTATTCTTGGAATGAAACTACAATTAAATGCCAGAAATATAAACCAAGCCAAGGCAACAAGTATTTCATTAGTGCATCTGTACATTGGGAGCCTAATCCAAGCCATAGGAATGAGTGTTTGAATTCCAAGTGAACAGTGAATAGCCAGCTTTTTAACTAGAGAAAATCACAATATTCATAAGCTAAACTCTTCTATCTGAATTAATTATATATAAAGCATTAATTATTCATGACATATGTGGAAAGGCAGTCATTCAAACCCCACACATAGTGATTGTAGATATTAGAATTTAAGGATCCTATTGCTGTTAATCTCATGTTTGTCTCCACCCCTTCTACACCTTATTGTACAAATATGTCCCAATTCCTGCGATGTCAATATCACATTGACATGTGGGATGGTAAGCTCTGGGACTTCAACTTTTGAATATATAGTTAACAAAACTTTATATTTTGGCACTTTTTCTCATTTGTTTTAGCAGCTGATCTTTAGCAAAAAGAGTGAGCTTTGCTGTGTGTGAGAAATAATAACTGGAAAGATCTGCCACTGGTCACTCACAGTTTTTTTAAAGATATCTCATGTGAAAGATAGATTGATTCAATCAACTTGGCTTGCGGTTGGTTATAATAAAGACTGACAATAGGCTTGGGAATAAACTATGACTCTAAAATGGCCATGAACAAGTTTTTATTCCAAGTGCACAAAGTCTTTACAATCAGTACTCTGAATATTTAATTGTTAATTATTGCAGGCCTTATTAATGAGAATATGTAAATGATTATTTTAAAGTTCTCTGATAAGAACATATACTGAATCATCCATATCTATCTGGATTCATATTTGAAGAAGGAAAACCATGACAGTGATTAATTTTAGGACAGCCATGATTCATATGAAGTAGAAACTATAAAAAATAATCTTAATGGGAAAATAGCAACAACTTACTATGAAAAGCATAGCCCTAAAGTGTGTAAGCCTGGGCTAAAAGCATTGAGGTGTAAAATGACTGTAGTAAGAGACTGCTTGTTCATTTCCTGGCTGCCCAGACCTGAATAATCACATAGAAACAATATCAATTACAACACTGTTTGGCCAATGACCCTAGCATATTACTAACTAGCTCTTGCATCTTTAATTAACCCATGTCTATCAATCTATGTATTGCCCTGAGGCTGTGACCTACTGTAAGGATTCTAAGGTTCCAACGTGTCCTCCTTCAGCAACTACATGGCATCTCCCTGACTCCATCTACGCTCTATCTTTATCTCCGTTCAGATTTTATGCCTGACTTCCCTCTGCTTAGCCATTGGCCAAAACTGTTTTATTCATCAACCAATAAAGCAATGCATATACAGAATGACATCATACAGCAAATGACAAGATACTTAAGGAATTATTTGCCAAGTCTTTAAATCCTTACTTCTAATTAGAGATTAAATAAGGGAGGAACAAAAACAGAAAATAAATTACTGAGATTTTTTTTTATTTACTGATCTATTTTCAGACTAGATTTCAAGGCAGCTACTCACCCAGAAAGTGATTTGTGTGGATTAATGTTTCATGAAGTTTAGCTCCCCGCATTTTTACTTCATGTCTATCACCTGCCCTGAACTCTAATCTCAAGGGAGGAAGTATTAAAATTTGTAGTCAAGCTGGTGAATAGAATAGACATTAGAAGCTAAATGGGAAGTAATTCCTGATGAAGGACAGGTCACTAATAAATGCCTAGTCAATGGTTACATCAGTGAAATTAGTGGACATGAAAAATATTTTTAATGTAGTCAAAATACCAGCTTCTTCCAGACGAAGGGCGATAGTTTTTATATTAACTTTACTGTTCACATTGCTCCCTGGATAGAGAGAGTAGACTGTATAAGTTCTTCTTATCATGCTTTGAGAATACGGAAGAGGTGCTGGAATTCCAGAGGTCCTGAGTACAATTCCCAGAAACCAGGATGGTAACTCACAACCAACTGTAATAGGATCTGATGCCTTTTTTCTGACATGCAGGTATGCATGCTGAGCACTCATACATAAAATATAAATATATAAAAATTTAAAAAAAGATCTCAAAAGAAATAAAATGCTAAAAAAGATTAAACTATATTTGGAACTTGTTGGTTCTATTCTATTTTAATATTAATCACTCACCAGCTGTTTCTAAAAGAAAATAAATGGTTATGTAAATAGTATACAAAATAAAGAACCATGATAAGCAAATATATGTTATCAAACCATGAGAAGAGAAAGCAGTTTTACCCTTCATCCCTTGCTAATTGCATTTGTTGTACTGTGAAGGTACTGCAAAAATCAGTCAGTCAGGTGAATTTCAATTGGGGGTATCTCTCTTCCAGAGACTTTTTAGCACCTTGAAAACGGGTACATTCTGCTCCTATCTGAAGTGTGGTCCCTCTTTGTAATTCGTGTTCAACCCATCCATACTCATAAGCAATTAATAGAGTTTAAATGGGAGACACACTGTTAGACTAGAAATATAAGTAATTCTACCCTAGGCAATCATTGCAACAAATTGTAGCCTTGAGAGAGTCACATAACCTCTCTGGATGACCATGTCCGTAAGAATTCCTTCAACACCACTGCTCTTTATTTAGTACAGGGCCTAAATTTATATGTGCGTAAATTTAAATTTCAAATTTCATTGCCCGTCTAGAAATATTTTGGGAAGTTAATGCTCCAAATAGAATTCCTTTTTATTTCTTTACAACAATATATAAATATCTAAAACATGAAACTGGTTACTTTAATGATGGAAATAATGTAATCTTGGTTCTTTATTGAAGCTTATAATGTAGCAAGTGCTCAATTAACTGATCTCTCTCCTGTATTGCTTCCTCTTAGGTCTTTTGTAACATACTTTGAGAATTTGATTGCCTATAGAAAATCAACCATATATTGAAGTCTATTCTAAAATAATTCAGATTCTTCCTGTAATATTAAAATTCTTACTATAATAAAACTATTTATTGATGCAAAACTCAGGAAGTCAGTTAAAGCTCCTCAGGCGTATATCATCAACAACAGGAATATACAATTTGATTGTATAAGATTGTGAGCATAAATTTAGAAATTTTATCCTTTTAACCCATAACTAATTAATATCCACTCATTTAACACATTTTGAATGTATTTGAATTTAAAAGAAAATTTCCTATCACTAATTTTTTAAAGCATTACCCAAAGCATTGTTTCTAAGTCATGTGATCTAGAGTTTGTAAGAGACATTTGCTAATAATATGACAACTGTTTTAGGCAATTAGAATCTTTTCAACTTAGAATAGAAAAGAATGAAGAAAGGAGGAGCTATTAGGACCCTGTGCCTGACTGACATCTGCCTTGGGGACTCCTTAGATTGATGGTATCAGAATTATTTACATCATTTCAAATACTACTATATACGATTCATGCCCCAGGTCTATATTTTTAATAGCTCCCTAGACAATTCTGGCATGTTGCCAGTTTTAACAGTCTGTGTTCTGCTTATTAAATAGAAATCATTCTATATTCAAACAATACAGGCATGAATTATTGCTCACTTGCAATCTTCTTTAAATATATTGATATGTATTTCATAACTCAAGATGTTCCTCATACCTAATTATGCCTTACACAGCTGTGCTCCTCTACAACTAATCCTGTGATTTAGGGCAAACAATTTACCATTTCCAGCTGTTTACCTGGAGAATTTTTTTTCATTCTTTCCTTTAGCTTTTAAATGCTTTTTTTTTTTCAGCACAAAAACAAGAGCAGACAGTTATTAGGATCTCTTGCAGCCAACAAGCCACCGTACATGCCTGACTACTTAATTTCCTGGGTCTCAGCAGCCTGTGGGATAGTTAGGATATGACAATCAATTATAACACTGTAGACTGTCCTCAATCATGAATTCAGAATTAAACACAAGTTATGTTATTCACTAGCTGTGCTTGAGCTCTTCATCTCCGTTAACTCTCAGATTTGTGTATGTATCATGAGGGTAGCCTATCTTGAAAACAAATGAATTAATCTCCTAAAATAATAGACAATGATGTATACATATATTTATGTGTATGTGTGTGAATGTTCTATCCCAAATCTATCCCTCAGTTATAAAAGAGAATAAGAGAAATCTAGAACATATCAAAATTTCAGCTCTAGATTCTGTTGATGTTAAGCTGGCAGCTCACAAGAATTGTTGAAAAATTTAAAAAGCCAAAGGGTAAATATCCAATAGAAGGGATATGCACAAACACACTGTGGAAGCAGGCAGTAACATCTTCTGAAATTAAAAAGTACAGAAAGGGTCGCTGGGTGGTGGCAGTGATGGATAGACACAGCTTGCCTCACTAATCACATAGACCATCTCCTAAAATAAGCAGGCCTTGTTTGTCTTCCCTGTTATAAGAAATCGTTAAATTAATGTTAATTTAGCTCATTAGAAGGTCATACAGCTGAAGTTCAAGGATAGAATAGCAGAAGTAGTCTCAGATATAGTTTCTGGTGAGTAAATCACTCACAGAAATGTCTAACAACCTGCCTGGATGTTCCACATCAACCGTGGCTTAAACACAGAACCAAGTAAGGGCAATTTGCAAGACAACCCAGCCTCCCTTTGCCGTTCCCAAAGATTACAGAAAATGAAAAAGTCAAAATGTTAAGATAGAAACTCATTAAACAGAAATTAATTTGTTCAGTGGTGCAGAAATGAAATAATTGAGCCAGGCTGTGATTAAGTCTCTACAAATTGCATGATAAATAGGAGTTTGACATAAACAATCACAACTGTGTACATATATAATTTTGAAATTGAATGGCCCAAAAAGATACACTTAAGGAAATTTTTCACATGAAAAAGGAGTGATATTGAAAATACTATGTTAATTATTTTTAACTGTGCTTCCTTAAGAGATATTAGAAATATTATATCTTAAAAGAAAGCCTCAAAATTTGAATTGGTTTACTGAATTCTCTGGCAACCGAATATTTTTAATTAGTTGAATATGTAATAAATATTAAATAAAAGACTACTAGAGCTATAATTGTGATAAACATAAACAGTAAAAAAAGGGAGTGATTACGGGTGATTTCTATATAATCTAAAATTGGAGAAACATGTTAAGCTAACTTTTCCACACATGATTGAATTTCATTTTGATTAATGAGGGTATAGCAGCTAGATAAACAGGCTTGGAAAAAATAGCTTACAAAGACTCTATTAACATCCTGGGCCCAGAGCTACTTATTATGTGAGAAATGCATACAAGTAAAAATGTATCGCCCTGTTTCAAACTGCCCTCACTATCTCCCTTCAGGCCATAGTTGAGACAATCCTAGAGATGACATCCTTGTCAATGTGAGATCACCAAAGGGATGCACAAGTGGATTAGGATATTATGTATCTCCGTGGGCTATGATGAGACCTGCATCCAGATTATAGTCTACATAAAACTGGTAACCACCTACTTTATAAGAAGGCACGATTTAACACAGATTCTAATGCATTGTTTTTAAAAACTAATCAAGGGACAACATTATGTGTTTTTTTTTCTTTTCTTTCTCTAACCTTTAAAATCATATGTGATAGGAGTCCTATCATGTTATAAGTCCCTAGGAATCAAAGCAGGTGTTGTGGGGGGGTGAAAGGTAAAAGGGAACACTCCATTTCATAAATGCACTGAGTATACTTTTAGAAATAAGTTATCTTATCAGTAGTAATGTGATTTATTCTGTATCTATACCAGCATGGGATAAAATAGTGTTTTTTAAAACACAAAATAAAGAGCTTAACAAGTCTAGATTTAGACCCAGGTTTACATGATTCAGAGAGAAGAGAGCATCAAGAAGAAACAAGGAAATGTGAGGAAAACTCATGATCAAAGTCCATTTTAGCTTTTAGCAACTATGGTGTAATTTGCTAGCATTTCTAAGCCACGGGTTCCTCGTTTGTTATCCAAAGGTGATAGACTGTCATTAGATTCACCTAAGAAACTCTTTATAACTCTTTATATATGGACATTGGTCAGAAATCCTGATCAGAAATATGGGCTACCATATATTCTAGACGTGTCCTCCATGCTTTCTTCCAGTTGGCTATGTTCTATAACTGTAAGAAAGGGGCAGACCATTCCATATAAAGCTTGGCATAAAGTACTGCTTTAGAAGAACGCTGTAGTGAAGATCCACAAAGTAAGAACAGAGTATGTGCCTATCACCTTGATTCTGCTCAAGGTTGCCATATAAACCATAGTCGATGCTTGGCTTGAGTAGTTCAAGTCATTTTCATAAAGGGACTCATACTCAAGAAACAAAGGTCAAAGCAATCACACTAAAACAAAATGTGCCAATTCTTTCAATATGTAAATTCTAAGGACCAGTAGGCCCTAAACGACTTTGAAAGCAATTGTATGTTTTATTATTGTACTGTAATTTGCACTATGATATTGTCATGTTCAAGCAAACTTAAAATGCTCTCTAATGCCAAATGTATAGATCATAGGTTCATGTTATTTCGTATAAGAATTACATTGCATTGTGCCAGTTGTTTAATGCTATTAACTTTCCCTGGGTGTTACTAGGATGCAGATCCAACAGGGTTGTTGAAAGCACACTAATTAGTCATCTAGGATTTTATAGATAAAAATCATACATTGATCAGAAATCACTTTTTTACTTATTTTTTTGTAGAGTATTTTTCCACACTTGAAATAACATGATTATTTTATATCAAACATCAGTTTTTCTTTGAAATCTTATTTTAGTAGCCAATGCATGTTTGAAATAAGATGTTAAATATTATGATAATATAAAGGTTGTGTTTGTAAATGGAAAATATGCATGCTATAATGAACCATGCAGCTTTGGGGGTGTGTTTTTCCACTGCCACCTTACATGCAAGCTTTGTCTTAATCTGTGTGCATGATTCGCATTCTTTCGAGAGTCCTTTTGCAATATTTACATAGTGAACTGTGAATCTTAGTGCTGACGAGCCCCTGTGACAAGGCAGAATACTGTCCCGCTTTAGTTTTTTCTTCCAACTTTGCATTATAGTGTTATAAAATTTTCCACAAAACCTCTTTCTTGGGGTTGTCAGCAATTAACTACAACAAATAAGATAATTTGCTGTCAAATCTTACAAGTGGCAGCATGGAAAGTTAAAGTATCTAGCATGACGATGTGAAAAAGTCATTGTACAACGTTCCATTATATGAATACAATATTCTGGCAGCTCTTTGGATAATCAAGGAAAGCCTATCATTTTTGAAACACTGCCAAATCAGTACTACTGCCAGAAAGGAGAAACACTAAGTCAGACCTGCGTTATACCTGAGCACTAACGGACTATCCAGACCGCAACCAATTAAAAAAAAAACTTGTGTTTTTGAAAGGCCTAATTTTAGCAGGTAATACGAGTAGACCAATTTCTCCCTCCCATAATGAGCAGTCATTTATCCTAACATATAACAGGTGGAACATAGCTTTCAGTAATTCAAATTACCAGTATAAACTTTCACCATGTTGGAAGGTGATTTCCTTGTTATGTTAACAAAGCAAAGAAACCCTAGTAATGTTTATTTGCTTATTTATTTATTTACAGTAGATTGGTTCTTTGGAGTCTAATTTTAACAGCATCAATGAAGTTAATATAACGCTAAGAAAAATGACTCTAGTTGCTATTCCAAGTCAAAATCCTGAGGTTGAGTCCCTCTGCAGTCCAAAAGTAAAGCATTGACTCAAATGATGAACAGCCCGCCTGTTCAGCCACAGAGAGGATGACTTTGTCAGTCATGATATCATCAGTGTGAGCAGCCTGTCCTGTCACAGAAAGGATGACTGTATCATTCATTCATGATATTGCAGGTGTATGAAAAGGAGAATATGCCATTTACAGTATTGTAGGTGTGTAACACTCAGCAAGCGTCTGATCTGGTCTCGTAGTTTGATACCGCATGCATGCCTTCATTGAATTCACCTGTAAATAACAACACTTTGTGGCAGCTAAGTAAATATTTAATAAGCCATGAAGGGCATGATGTCATAGGAAATCTGTACTTTCAGCTGTTTGGAGAAAGTGTACTTTCCATAAAATAAACCGGAGCTGCCATTTGAAATTTTCTTCCCTTAAAAATATGTCATTACAATGTATGTTCCTGATCATCGATGCCTTTTAGGCTTATAACTCTATGATGTGATTGCTACAATTTTGTGAAATTCTGTTTAGCAATTAATGGTTTTTACCATCTGCACAAAGATTCCAATGCAGAAAAAATAAATGTGTAAAGAATTTGAGCCTGTATGTAAGAAGCCTCTTACATCACATTTACGATATTCAGTGTAAATACCTCACTGATTTGACACTGGAGTTATTAGATGTGTAAATAATGATGTTCTGTTTGGGCCTAATTAATTCCTGTAATGTGAATATATAAAATAAAAATAATTCAATTTAAATGTACAATAGTTAGTTTTGCTTGTCTGCAATGATTGTATTCAATTTATCTGCTCAGAATTTATTTTCATTCACATGCAAATCTAGACTTACTAATAGCAAATTAAAATATACTTATCGGGTCACACATTTATTATAGATAGCAAACCAAGCATCAAGAACCAGTGCACACAAGGAGTTTGTTTAGGCATTGTTTTAATGGGTTTAGTACCATAGCCAACATCATTCATAATGATTTTATTATATTTATTTATTATTATTTATTTTCATTAATAATGAAATTTTGTGCATGGGGATCAGGACAACCTCATTGTGTCCTGATCCTAACTTTGAAGACCTTGTTTTCTATTACGTTCATTCTCTGATTCTGTACATCCCCATCTTACTCAGCCTTCTAATGCAGGCCTGCAGAGTCAACAACAGCTACAATCCCAATATATATATATATTGGACATCTTCTTTCAAACATCTGCTTTTATCTTCTGATTGCCATCTGTCATATAACGACATAAACACCACTATGAAATAATCTCAACACATCTCCCTTCTCTCATCCTTTATGTAATGGTACTGGTTGGTACTACAAACTTGACCCTTTTTCCTTATGTCATGTATCTCTTGTATATGACGCTTTCCTTCTGATTTGTTACCATCGACTTAATTAAGTTGACATAATTTCAAAAATTTTTATCTGCACTGACCAACTCCTCAAAGCTTCAAAATCGAGTTTTACACTATCACTAATATTAGAACTGAATAAATAATAAGAAAATATGACAGAGGAAAAATTCAACTAGAGCGTGGCTAGCTAGTAATCTCTGCTGCCCTACTTCCTGAAACTCACACACTTGCTAAAATTCTTCATGGATTTGTCCATTTTTAGGTAAACTCCTGATTTGGTAGCAAGCCATTTTGTCCTTTTATATTTGACTTCCTCACAAATTGTCTAGACTCTTATTTGCTTCTAATTCATCCTGTCATTGACGCCTCCTGTGCCATCCACTTCCGAGGCAGTCTTGTCATTACCACCTCACATATCACCCACTCCCCAGGCAATTTCTCTCGCTGCTGAAGTCCTACCATCCTTAATAATGTATTCAAAGAAATATATGCTATGATTCAAAATACATTACAGATATAAAACATTTCAAATTATTCTAAAGCAAAAGGATACAGAAAAAGTTGTTGTCACTTTTGTAGAAGTGAAATTTAGTTAGCAAATTATATAAGTCTTCAATGGAGATCTGAGCAAAGTCTTAAGGACAGAATATATTCTGCCTGTAAGCATGGTTTGTAATTTTAAGGGCCCATTCATGGAAACAGACACACAAACTAATAAATGTTTAGTAAGTTACATGATTGGAGCTGGCTTACCTTGATTTGATTTACACTGCAACATCAAGAGTTCTTGAAAGTTTATGAGCAGATGTACAATACGTTGAAACCACAAAATACATATTTATGGGCTTGTAAATCATTTAAAAATAAATGCCATATACCTTTTTGTGTCTAAATGTAAGGTATGTTAAGATACAGTATATTTATTTAGCAAAAAAGAAGCGCGATGTGGAAGCCCAAAATATCTGGGTCCTGGAGACAGACTGCTCATGTTCAGTTCTCGGATCTCCCTCTTTTTACTCTAAAATTCACTTCACTATTTCTTCATCTTAAAAAGTAGGCTCACAGCTCAACCTTAAAGTACTTGGCTAACATATACAAGATCCCTAGTTGATCCAAAGCATCATAAATATATCACAATTAGTAAACTAATATACCAACCGATTTACAAGAGGACCAGAATAAAGAGTATTCCAAGTATTTCCACCATATCTTTTCTTCAGTCCTTCCAAATACTCTTCATCTATTTTATCTAAAATACATTGTGTTATTAATTTAGTTACTATTACTTTCTTTGGGTAGACAGTGTAAGTGCTTTCTTCATGAAGAATGTAGCTTGATATCAAGAGAAATGTTGAATATTTGAAAACCTACAATCAATGGTCGAATACCCTGAAACAAACAACAAACAGAAAGCTTTAAACCCATCTGATTTCTGGGAATTGTCATATATAAAGTAAACGGGTACTATTATTTTATAAGCACATTGGCAATCTTTTAGGAACACAGTTCCATTTGGTGAAAAAGTGAGAATTGTTTATCAGGTAGGTAATGGTCTTTATTTCTCCTCTATCTTATACTATGAAAACATTTTAGAAATGGGAATATCTTTAACAGACAACATGTTGCCAAAATCACCAGGTCAAAGATCCTGACTTTCGGGATCATGGCAAACATAAAATACCACAGCAGAGTATGCAAAGAGAATAAATAGATTATTATTAGATGATCCATATTTCTTTCACATTGCCAGATTCTTCCACAAACTCCAAATCTATAAGCGGCTTTACATTCCTGACTTTAATTATTTAAACTGTAAGTTCTTCAACCACAAACAAATTTGTAGTCTGTTACTTTAGAAGCATAAGCACTTATATGGATGTTGCTGTATGATCAACACCAGCTATTTATTTAAAAAATGACAAATTATAAATTATCATTTTTAATAACAATTGTTTCAAATGGTGTCTGTAAATCCATTTATATATATGTATATATATGTCAGTGATCAAAAATATTTACAAAAGTGATTCATAAAATATTACATTTTAAGATCAGTTAATATTTCAGAAAAAGATACCAAATCAATAAGTTATTCAAATACCTCTTGAGCCATTCTGCTCTAAATCCCATTGATATTTCTCCTCTGGTTTCAATGATATAAGCAAAACATTGGGTCTAGTTATCTTCCAATGCACATCTTTCCCAGTGGACTGTGACTTACACTAATTGGTCTGGACCCAAAAAGTCACAGTGACTCAAGTTAATATTCTATGCCCAGTATGGAAAACAGCACCCTCTTCTTTTTAATAATAATAATATGTAATATGTTTTGTTCATTTCTATCCTCACCACTCTCTTACCCCTTCTTCGATTCCTCTTGAATTCTTACCCTATTTTCACACTTAGCTTCCTTTTTTGCTTTCCTTTTTTTATTTTTATTTTAACCATTGTGTATAATTATGTTTGTTTATATAAGTAAGTAGAAACGAGAAGATATTTGCTTGAGCCTAGACTGTTTATCAATGAAGAAAAAGGTAATGCTCTCCAGTAATGATTAGCTATCCCTAGTCACGTGGTGGGGGTGAAGGCTCAGGAGGGTTGATGGGCTGCATCTGTGTAAGTCGTTTTTAGGTAACCACAACTGGTGAGGGTTCATTAACAAGACCTCATAGCCCTTTCCCCCATCCTCCAGCTCTTAGATTCTTTCCACCCCCTCTTCCATATTCATTGGGCATTTGAGGACATAGGATAAACTCAATGTTTAGGGCTGAACACTTGGCAGCCACTTATTCTCTGTACTTTTTCTGCAGAGAATTCAGTTACTCACTGCAAATAGACGCTTCTCTGAACAATGCTGAAAGAAGCACTAATGTATGGGCTTAAATATAAATACTTAGAAGGCATTTTGACAACAAATCAATGTAACTATTAAAAGGAAACTCCAGCAGGCTGTAATATGACATCCAATCTGCTTCACACTCTCTAGTCTAGACACTCAATTAAGATGAAATCAAAATCTTTAAATAAAAAGGGTGTGTGTGGCATGTGTATGTAAGTGGTATATGCACATTCTTTGGTATGGATGTGTGAGCAATGTATGTTCCTGTTTCGGTTGTATTTGAATGGTGTAGGTTTATGCTTGGCGTGTATATGTGAGTGCGGTATGTGAATGTAATCTTGTTTACATCTATGTGGGCTTCTGACAGACATGAACACCTTATAGGAAGAGAAGGGAAGGAAAGAGAAGATCGAAGCGGAAACACAGCACCCTTTCATGTGGTGTTTTCCACTTAGCATAACACAGCCAGAAGACTCACTGGAAGTCTACCAGATGCCAGTGCCAGGCTCTGGGACTTCTATATATCATGAACTATGAGACAAAAGGAACTACACTCTTTAATAAAACTGTAGCCCCAATTATGCAATTATAGCAACAGAAATTGGATGAAAACTTTGGTTTATATTTCATAACATATATTATAAAAGTAATATATATATCAACATAAGTACATAAATCAAATTTCATGCATGAAACCAAATCTCTCCAATATTGTTTGAGATGTCAGCAATGCATATGGAAAACAGCTTGTTTTCAGGAAAATATGTGAAAACAAAATATTTAGTAGTCAGTTTTAATCAGGAGTATATTGCTCTAAGATTTCATTGAAAAGTAAATTGTTGCTTTAAATGGGTTTAATTTCCTTTGATTTTTCCATAAAAGAATATTATTAATGAATTCAAAATTAACCCAAGGAAGAAGTTTCTTTCTCAACTCCAACTGGTGATCAGTGTCCCCCTTCCAGAAATGCCCACTTAGTTCCTAAGGGTGTAAAGAAATCCAAGTGGTGATCAGTAACCATGCCCACCACAAACACCCACTTTCCTAAGAGTGTAAAGAACTCTGCTACAATTTTAAGAGATGGTAGCTTAAGATGCAAATCTGCCCTCACATATTCCAATATTTTATTCTCAAACAGATTTTTAGACAGGGAAGAAATGCACTGAAAACAATAGAAAACAGTCAGGGGAAGGGCATTCTTTGACTGACATTTCAGGAAGAGAAAGGGGTGAATTCCAAAAAGTATAGAGATGGGAGAATACAGAGAAGAAGAAAATTTAATTTAGTTCCATGTTGTGTCTGAGAAAGGAGGAGTTGGCAAGAGACACAGAGTCCTGCAGGTAAGTGGCATCCCTAAGACAGGGCATGTCTATTAGACAGCATGATGTAACTTTATGAGCATGACCTATAAAGCAGGAATAGGTGCTCCTCTACTGCAACCATGGCCTTCATCCATAGGGTACTTTGTTGCTACAGATCATTTTGCAAAAGTTTGAAACATTTCAAATATCTTTTAATGTAGCTTTTAATATTATAATAAGCTAGAATTTTACAGTAATAGTACACTGAAGATTTGAGAATAACTTTACTGATACAATGCACCGCTTATTACCAGAGTCAGGGAAAATACTGTCATCTTTGATTCTGAAATCATGGACTAAAGATTATAGAGAAACTTCTTCAGAGGAGAGCTTAAAATCTGGATAAACTATAAAGGTCATTTTTAAATCATTAGCTGTTTCATAATACAGTTTTTAAAGTTAAGATTAAAAGAGATAATCTAGCGCTTTTAACATGATAATTGGGAAAATTTCTGCTGAGTAATTACACAGTCACTAAAGTGCTTGTCACCAAAAGCAAAGTCACATTTTTGTTTATGCACATTAAATGTCATCAAATTTTGGGGTGACAATAATCAATTCTAATCAGCAGTTAACAGTGAAATTCCTGCATATTGTACTGTTCATTTTGGGAAGGAATCCATAAAGTCAGATATGCAGATCATGGGGTCATAAAGAACATTGTGCATGGACTGCAATCAGACCACCTGAACAAATAACCCTACCTCCCATCAATGCCCAATCTCAAATTCTACAACTAAAAACATCAGGGATCAGCAGAAACAAGAGAAATCATTAGAAGAAGCTACATCATCATACGTTACCCATCATTCGTTCAATAATCTTCCTCATAGAATGACCATTGCAGGAAAATAAAGAGGCAAATCACTAGAATATTTGAAAATGCAAAGCAAATCATAACCACTTTCAAAAGGAACTAGAACAGATCCTGAAGATCTTAGAGCTGAGATGTCAGTATTTCTAGTCAGGAAAAAACAAGCTAAACTGTATTTCAGACAAGATGCCAAGTATCAGGAGGAAGGAAGGAGGATAAGAGGGATAAAAGAAGGAGAGAATAAAAGAAGAGAGTTGGAGAGAGAGAGAGAGAGAGGTTATCTTATGCTATCCACTACAGTGATCATGGGGAACAGAAAAAAAGAGAAGAAACAAGGTACCAAGATTTCATCCCACCCCAGACAGAACAGTCAAGATCAAGGAAAGTAGTGACAGCAATTGCTGTTGAAAATGTGGGGACATTGGAGCACCGAACTGAAATCTCAAGGTCCGAATCAGGAGCAGATGGAGAGAGAGCACGAGCAAGGAACTCAGGACCACGAGGGGTGCACCCACACACTGAGACAATGGGGATGTTCTATTGGGAACTCACCAAGGCCAGCTGGCCTGGGTCTGAAAAAGCATGGGATAAAACCGGACTCGCTGAACATAGCAGACAATGAGGACTACTGAGAACTCAAGAACAATGGCAATGGGTTTTTGATCCTACTGCACCTATTGGCTTTGTGGGAGCCTAGGCAGTTTGGATGCTCACCTTACTAGACCTGGATGGAGGTGGGTGGTCCTTGGACTTCCCACAGGGCAGGGAACCCTGATTGCTCTTTGGGCTGACTAGGGAGGAGGACTTGATAGGGGGAGGGGGAGGGAAATGGGAGGCGGTGGCAGGGAGGAGGCAGAAATCTTTAATAAATAAATAAATAAGAAAATGTGGAGAATGAGGGTGGGCCTCATTTACTGATAGTAAGATTGTAAGTTTATGCAGTCCCTATGGAAATCAATTTGAAAGTTTCTTAAAAAGCTATAAGTAGGTCTACCATATGACCAGCTGTAACATGCCTTGACATATCCTCAAAAGACTCAGCATGCTGTGCCACAGATAACTACCTCAGTCATGTTCATAGCCACTCTATTCACATAGCAGATTCAACCTAAATATTCACCTGGTGAGTAGATACTAAAAATGTAATGCAAGCACACAATGAAATGTTATTTAGTTGAAAAGTAAAATAAATTTATAAGATTTTCAGGAAAATGGTTGAAACCAGAAAAGTAATACACTAAGTGAGGTGACTCAGACTCAAAGGGCAAACGCTGCATATTCTACTGTTTGGGGATCTTAGCTCTGAGTCTTTAGATGTGTATATATAACCTGGAGTAATAGGAGATATCGAAAAGGAAAAAAAGACCATTGGTGTGGGGAAAAAGGATCTCTAGAGATGGGGGATAATAAGATAAAGTTGATATAAATAACACTTAAAAAACTTGACTGTCGGTATCTGGAGCGAGAAAGAAAGGGCAATACTAAGGGAGGGAAAGGAAATGGGGGTAAAGAACACTAAGATGACTGAAAAAAACTATAGGAAAATATACTATTTTAACTTCACTTGAATATATATTATTTAATATCTAATATATATATAATGGTGATATGAAAGAAAACGGCCCACAAATGGAGTGGCACTATAAGGAGGTGTGGGTTTTTTTGGAGTAGGTGTATGGCTTTGTTTGGGGAAGTGTGTTACTGTGGTGGCAAGGTTTTGGGATCTCAAATATGCTCAAGCCATGTGCAACGTCTCAGACCACTTCCTGTTGCCTATGAGTTCATATGTAAGAATCCTCAGCTCCTTTTCCAGAACCATATCTGCCTGCATGCTCGCTTACTTCCCAACATGATGATAATGGACTAAACCTCTAAACTATAAGTGAGTCACCACATTTAAATGTTTTCCTTAATAAGAGCTGTCGCCGTCATGGTTTCTCTTCACGTGTATTATGTGTATATGTTTGTTTGTGTGTGTATATGTATATACACAACCCCTAAAGTCTCAGAAAACAATGTTGATGAGGAGACAGATGATTCTAAAGGCCAGAAACCAAGCCATCTGTTGTGATATATGGTCTTCCACATTGTCACCTAAGCAAGACCTCCCCAATTAAATTTCAGTTGACATTCACATGTGGATGGAGTGAATGCATTCACAAGGCTTCTCCCCTATTTAAATATCTACAGACAATTAATGGATGCTAAATAAAAGAGAATTTTCTACAGGGCACCCAGTCCCAAAGTGGTTATCCCTAAACTTATATTTTTAATAAAGCACTAAATGTACTGCTTATGGGATGTGCTGGGGTAAAGGTAACACAGAAACTCTGAGAGTGGCCAGCCAAGGCCTGGTAGGTACATCCTGAGATCCTGACCCTTACACTGAGCACATGCTTGACACTCCCTGGAATGAGAGAGTCTGGATATCCCAGAGAATTAGAATAGAACCAAACACCACTGGCAAAAAAAAATAAGAAATAGAGCCGGGCATTGGTGGTGCACGCCTTTAATCCCAGCACTCAGGAGGCAGAGGCAGGTGAATCTCTGTGAGTTCGAGACCAGCCTGGTCTACAAGAGCTAGTTCCAGGACAGGCTCCAAAACCACAGAGAAACCCTGTCTTGAAAAACAAAAACAAACAACAAACAACAAAAAAAAAAACACAAAAAATAAAACAAAAAAAAACAAAAATAAAAAAAATTTAAAAAAGCAAAAGAAAAAAAGAAAGGAAAAAGAAAAACCACCTCAATTTAATAATGCCTAATTAACACTTTGCTATATTCATAGATTGGTGCCTAGCTCAGTTGTCGCCAGAGAGGTTTCATCCATCAGCTGATTAAAATAGATACAAAGACCCACAGCCAAACATTATGCAGAGCTTGGGGAATCCTGTTGAAGAAGAGTATTATGCCCAAGTAGTGACTCCCAGAGAGACCACCAGGATCCAGTCAAATCCAGAATGCAAAATCAATGTTAATTGAGAGCTCTATTCATGCAGGCTGGGGTCTTGTCCCCTATATGTAGCAGCACAATAGGAAGGAGAGCCCCCTTATCATTTGAGGTTGACATTATAGAGGCAAAAATCACAAGCCAGGTTCATTTTGGGTCAAAGGAGTCAGTCTTACACAACAGAAGGTGTGCCTTATCTCTAACAAGCCTCCTCCCCAAAATGGTTATGTCTAGCAGGCTCCCTCTCATAAGTCCTCCCTGAAGTGGTCAACTTTTCTGCTCCCTGATAGACCACAGAGCTAGGTGTTAACAGGTGGGTCTGCTGCCAGGATGCCAGGGGCACTTTGTGGTCTGTGCTTTGAGCATAGCGTCCTAGTCAGACATTCTGTTTTCAATCAGCCCTAGGTGTCTTGCATTTGAACCCAGTGCCCTAATCAGCTAATAAGCAAGAAAAAGTTCTTTAAAATTTTCCATGTTCTTACAGAAGGAACAAACATAGGACCAAACTAGTCCCTCTGATTGTGGTTGACAGTTGCATGTCTGGGGCAGACTGAGGGGCCACTAGCAGTGGCATCAAGATTTATCCCTACTGCATATACTGGTCTTTTGGGAACCTATTCTTTTTGGATCAATACCTAGCTCAGCTAGAAACAGTAAGGAGGACCTTGGACCTTCCCCAAAACAATGTCCCTTACCCTCTCTGAGAATTGGATGAGGGTGGGGTAGGATGGTATATGGAGGGAATGGGAGGAGGGGAAAAAGTGGGAACTTGGATTGGTATGTATAATGAAAAAAGATGTTTTCTTTAAAAAAAAATAATTTCTGATGTGCTAAACAAACTTGGAGGTAAATTAGCAGCGTGGCTACTTTGGTCACTGCTGTCAGTCACCTTCAGACAAGTATTGATATGAAAATAAAATCATAGAAGGAAAGTGAAGAGCCTTCAGAACTGGTTGGGTCTTACTGTTGACAGGTGAAGGTCAGTGGCAGCCCTGTTTTAATGTTCTCCGTGTCACTTTTGTCGTTCTGTTCTTTCTTTGCGCTTTGTTCCTTTTGTCTCCTTTCCCTTTGTTTTATTTTCATAAAATAAAAAAAAATTAATTATTTTTAAAAGATCACTAAAAACAAGTCATATATATATGTGTGTACATATGCATGTGTATATATGTATATATAATAGTATGCATTATATGTGTTTCTGTGTATATACATAACATACCTATAAGATGTATATTTTTCCAACAAAATTACTTTTATTATGCGCTATAAGAATATTATTTTTATTATCACAAAGAGTTCTCTCTATCAAAATAATTATCTCATTATGTAGAACAGAGAATAGAAAAACAATCTTTATAAAAATGTGGG